>JAJLTV010000023.1:0-179875 GCA_030568405.1 Myxozyma monticola
ATGAGCACCAAAAGCGCCTGTAAGACACGCAAACCATTTTGTGTCTGCAATTAGCTAGATAAATCGATTAAAAACGCCCTTGTCTTCAGGTGCTGTAAATCAATTGTAAATCTATCGTCTCTGGGAGATATAAGATTGTCGAGACACGCAGTAGAGATCACGTGACCACACGCGGCGAGGATGTAGGGTTAGACTGGCAATGCCGCGTGACTGCGTTTGTGTCTGCGCCTGCACGCCGGCACCACACCCGGCTGGCCGGCCTGGGAGCGTAGTGTGAGCGCTCGAGTTCGGATCCACTCACGACACCAGCAACACTCTCAACACCGGAGCACTCGTCAACCAGGTATGTTTGCACAGTAGTTTATTGCGATTGTTTGCTGTTTGGCGGGAAAGGAGACGAAGGACGGGCTGGGAAGAGAAAGAAGAGGCTCGTTGAATCCGCAGCTGTCCTCCTCGCGCAAGAAGATACGGCGGCTGTGTGATGGCTGCGCTTTTTGAATCCTGGCCCGGAAACGCGCTTTCCGGCAAGGACACTCATCTGGCTTTGTTGTACTAATGTTTGTTGAATTCAGCATCCAAAATGACTCGCACCTCCGTCCTTAACGATGCGCTCAACAGCATCAACAACGCTGAGAAGATGGGCAAGCGCCAGGTCCTCATCCGTCCCTCCAGCAAGGTCATCGTCAAGTACCTGACCGTGATGCAGAAGCATGGTGAGTCCACTTAGCCGGAGAAGAAGCGCGGAGTTGGAAGATGGCCAAATGCTCTGAGAACAGCGAGAATCACGTCCGTACTAGACCCGAGTAATAACTGGACGAAAACTGCTTTGCTACTATCTTTTTTTGTCTTTTAATATCTCGGAAGATCGAAGACCACGAAGAAATGATTCTTACACGCTGGCTTGAATTCAATCTTGTTCTTGCGTTTACTTTTCTTCGAAATCTCAAAGTTCTCAGACGTGTTTGGGCTTCATTCGACCGCAGCGCTTCTCTCCAGAATCTAACGTTGAAGTGAAGCGACAGAATACTGACTTATTAAGGATACATCGGCGAGTTCGAGGAGGTCGATGACCACCGGTCCGGCAAGATCGTCGTTCAGCTGAACGGCCGACTGAACAAGTGCGGTGTCATCTCGCCGCGTTTTAACGTCCGCATCGGCGACATCGAGAAGTGGGTCACCAACCTTCTGCCGTCGCGTCAGTTCGGCTTCATCATCCTGACCACCTCTGCCGGAATTCTGGACCACGAGGAGGCCCGACGAAAGCACGTCGCGGGCAAGGTTCTGGGATATGTTTATTAAGCTGAGGTTCGGCGTGGGTAACCAATGTTTGTTTCGATACGTTATAAAAGTCTTGCTTATTTGTGACATGACAATATATAAAACAAGTCTATCGAGGTAGAGCTTTCTCAGACTGCTTTTGTATGGGACGGTGAACAGCATTAGTTGTATTTATAGTTGCCAATGCATTTTGGGCGATCTTCCCATAGAGTCTACTGTCTAGTCCGTTACTGCATGTCCGATGGTAATTGCCTGTTATACTTGTGCTAATTATAACTTACACTTGTAACTTCCAACTAGTTAATCGAAGTTGATTTAATAAATCATCTGAGTCGTTGAAATCTGTGAAAATTCTGAACTTTTAAAGTTCTAGTTAAAGTCTAAAATCAGGGGCAAAAAAATTTCCTCAGCTGGGAGCTCCCATCGAGAATGAGAATTCTAATCCAAGTCCTCAAAGTCTTCGGAATACACAGATCCACCACGTAAAGGCCCATCCAGACTTATTCGGCCTCTGGAGATATGTCGTTTTCCCTCGCGAGGCAACTCGGGGCCATCCGGGCCATGGCCGGGAGCGTCTCGACCCTCGACCGCAAGAAACGGCAGAAGTCACATCAAACATCTCTGATCTACGAGCCCAGCGTCGCCGCGAAACAAGACTTTGATACTATCTATCTCGCGGCCTACGATGGATTCCAGGAGTTGGTAACCATCGATCCCAAGTTTGCTGTGTTTGAAAGAAGTCTGTTCTCTGAGACTAGTATTGGCATCGATCGTCATGTTCAGGTGCGTTTCTGATGTGACATACATTGAAGGTAACAACCGTATTGACGCTTTTGTTATAGACAGCGGAGCAAAATGCTGCTTTGGATAAGGCTATCGAGAATTTCCTCTCGCTCGTGGCTTCGCGCATCTTGTTGCAGCCTGCGCTCAACGCCCTCGAATGGCTTGTTCGGCGTTTCAAGTATGTCTTTGCGCTGCACGGAAACAAAAAGCTCTCGCTAACAACATTATAGAATCAACGAAATGAATCGCGAAATTTTGATTCTCACATTTTTGCCGTATCACGGCCATCCTGTCTTCCAGCGGATCCTCGACGTCGTTACCACGCCTCTCCCGCCTCTCTTTGGATTCCTCTCCAACTCCAAGATGACTGCAACGGCTATTCCTCGAGGTCTTCTCATCCGTGCTTTGTCGCGGGACACTCAGCTCTTCGCTTTGGTGTCTGAGTTCGTCGTGGCTCAGGTCAACATCCACTGCGAGTACCACGCGCTACTCTCGTTCTGGACATCGTCAACTATTTCCGTCACGCTGCATCTGAAAGAGGGAAACACGGCTCAGGAGGTCATCGCCGAGCGCATTGTTCCTCATATTTCAGAAATAATCACGTCGCGTAAGGCGCCTGAAGCGCAAACGGCCGCATACATGATCATCGTCGTCTTGGTATCGCAGTGCCGTCTCAGCTCTGAGGTGCTACAGGCGATTTCTCACAGCATCGCACTGAACTGGACTAAGAAGTCTTGCAAGACAGGACTTGCTGCGTTGACGCAGTCCTTGCAGTTTCAGGATATCGCCAACGGACAGTACAGTTCTCTGGACGCGCGTGTGTTCAAGGCGGTCTTGAAGATTGAGAGCTTTGACGAAGATCTGGCTGTAATCAAGCAGAAGGTCAAGATTGATAAATTCTTCGTCTCTTATTTGCTTTCTATCTTGGAATACAAGCCCGAAATCTCGGAGAAAGTCTTCAGCTCTCTCGATGACGCTTCTTTGTCACAGGCTCAGATCCAGTTTATTGTCGAAACGGTCCTGCGTAAGGCAACGTCAGATGATGCCAACGCTACTCTGCGCTCGAACTTTAGCGACTTCCTTAACAGCACTGATAAGGAATCGGACTTGCGTGCTCTTGTCCTTAGCGCAGTTAAAGCACTAGGTCTGGGTGTGGATGAGTTGGAGTTACAGCTCAATGTTTCTATCCAGATCGCGGAGCCCGAAAATACGGACGACGCCGATGCTATGGATATCGATGTTGCACCGGAGAAAGTGGCTTTTGCAGAGCGTATTAGAACTGCTCACAAGTCGAAGGAAATCTCGTACTTGTCGCCGACTGCGTCCAGAGACTTCGAGGAAATGGCCGATATTTTTGTGCAGGGAGTGTTTGAACGGGAGCCATTATTGTCTGTGTTTGTCAAGAACGCGGTTCTGTTCCCGGCTGAGTCTGATTTGGCTATTTCGTTCCTGATGCGGCTTTGGACTAGCTCTTACCCCGCGCTGGCTAGAATCGAAGCACTGAAGCTGTTCTCTACACTGCTGGAGTCAATTCCTGAAACAGTGGATCTGCAGACCTGTATTGTGTTTTTGCTTGTTGGCCTTGCTGACCCGTCCGACAAGATCCGCAAGCTGTCTGCTTCTTGCATCACTACATTATCGACCCGATACCAGAAGGCTCCCAAGAGTTCTCAAATTTGGGGCTTGGAGACTCTCTACGGTAATGGAGCTGAGACTGATGAGCTGAAGTGGCTTGGAGCTAAAGACGTGAGCACTTTACTTAAAGACTGCCTCGTTCCAAAGCTGGAGGAAGCGCTTCTTGATGAGCAATTTGTCATTGCCATTGTCAGTAGCATTGTTGATAGCTCAGTTACGCTTGGCGGAGAAAAAAAGAAGAAAAAACTCGCTTTCAAGCAGTCTGTGCTTGCATTTTTGGCTAGCCATGTCACCGCGTCGCCAGTGTTCCGCGTGAAGCAGCCGCTTTTGTCAATGCTCGTCGGTGCTAAGACTCCTGTCGCTTTGTCTTCTCTGTGCGGCCCGCTTCTTAAATCATGGATCGGCAAGCGTACTGCCCATTTTGCAGAGATTGAAGCTGAAAAGCTGTCTACAATCACATTTGAGAAGCTGCTCATGAAAATCGTGCGCGGCGGTGACAAACCGGAGGGACAGGCATTCTTAGAAGAGGCTTTGAAGGCTGACTTTCCTGGACTGACTGATGTTGCAGGAGACAGACTTGTTGAGACATGGGGAAAGTGGAAATACGATTCACAGCTTGCTTTTGTGCACGTTCTGTTGACACTGACATTGGACGACGAGGTATGTTGACTGTAGCGTTGTAGTATGGACGAATGATTTTACTAATCGTTTCACAGGCGTATTATGGAGCGCTCGATTGCCTGAACCGTCTCAATCTGTCTACAGAGGTTTTTGCAGCCATTCTCACTGAATCAAAGGTCATCCCCGACTCCGAACCGCAACAGCCATCCAAACGTCGTCGCCGTCGTAGCAGCGTGTCCGCTGGAGACGTGGTTTCGGTGCAGAGTAATCTGCGCAAACTCACTCTCGTTCTTGATTTGCTTGAGAGCAGCAAGCCGGAGACTCATGCGGGTTTACTGAAGAAGCTGTTCTTGATTCTCGGAGAGCTGCTGTTGTTGAAGACGGATAGCTCGTTGCCGGTACAGTACACTCAACAGGTTCTGGTGGATTGTATTCTTCCTATTATTCAGAACTCTGAGGTATGTTTTAACGCATTTCGTGAATAAGACAGTTGCTGACGTGCTTTAGAAACAACAATTGGAACTGACCTCAGTCCGAATCGATATTATTGTTAGCTGTGTTCGAACCGCTTCATCTCCTCAGATCCAGAACAAATTTCTACTTCTCGTTTCTGCATTGGCAAAGTTATCGCCAGAGTTGGTGTTGCATAGCGTTATGCCCATTTTTACGTTCATGGGTGCCAACACAATTCGCCAGGACGACGAGTTCTCTGCTCACGTCATTCAGCAAACTATCTCACAGGTCGTGCCAGCTCTCGCACTCTCCGCGTCGGCAGACCAAGAAGCCACCGCGTTTGGATCGATCGAGCTGCTTCTCAGCTTTGTAAATGCATTCCCTCATATTCCGTACCATCGTCGCGTCAAACTGTTCACCACGCTTACCAAGACACTGGGACCGAACGAGAGTCTTGCGCTTGTCCTTCGTTTGCTTGGAAAGCGCCATTGGGATGCAGTTGTGCGTGGGAAGGAAGCTGATGTCAAGGGGCTGACTGAGTTCACTGCTGTTTTCTTGCGCGGATTTTCCGTGACTGAGAGAATCGAGGCTGTCAGCCGGTACGTGGCAATTGTGCGCGATACTCCTGTTGGTTCTGATGCTTCCGGTACCGCGTATGCTGAAGACTTGGCTGGATTGGCTCCGGAGAAGGTACTCGCGTTCAAGATTGACTTATTGCAGTTCATGCGTGGAGCTCTGTCGAGTGCACAGAAGCAGGACCAGATCGCGGAAGTTTTCCGTCCTGCATCGAAGCACTACACAGAAGCATCTGCTAATGCTCTGCAATCATCCTTTGCATCAGCAGTGGAGACTCTTCTTGCGATTGTCGACACGGCCGGCAAGCAAAAGAAATACCAAGCCGAAGCATACGACACGCTGGAGAGCGTTTTGAGCTTACTTCCTATTCAAGACTTTGTCTCTGTTCTTGATCGTCTGATTTCGCGCCGTGACGATGAGCTTACTGTTTGCCGCGGCTTGGCTATCATCAGAACCAAGTTCGACAATGATGCCAAGGTGAGCGATGCTTCCGCGCGCAACTCTGCATTGATGGTGCTTCCTTCGATTTGTGCCGCCATCAGTACGTCAGACTCGAACGCGGAACTTGCGAAGCTTGGATTCCAGGCTCTCGAGAGTCTTTGCGGCAAGTTTGGTGCCGTCGAGCCTGACGCGTTTGATGGCGAGGTTCTCGAGCTCGTTATTGGAGCCCACGGAGTTGCGAGCATAGACGAAGCTGCTGCCGTGTCTGCGCTTGTGTGCTTGAGCTCTTTGAGCACGGCTTTGGGTGCACGTATGCTGGGATACCTGCCTCGTATTATGCAGCTTGTGCTTGGCCTTCTGGAGAAGGCTATTAGAGACAGCAAGGAGGTTATTGTTATTGCCGTGTTTATGCTTGTCGATGCGCTTGTGAAGCGGATTCCCATGTTCATGGCGAGCTACCTCGCTAAGCTTTTATGGCTTGTATTCCAGTCTGCTTCGACTGAGACTGAGGAAGAAGACAGCGAAGAAGCGAGATCGGAGCTGCTGGAGAACGTGATCAGCAAGGTTCCTACGAAGCAACTGCTGGCTGCTCTGATTGAGACTTGGGGCGGTGTCATGGGCAAGTGGGATCATGGCATGATCAAGCTGCATCTGTGGACGACGAGACAGGTGATTGAGAAGGGAACCCGGAAGGCCGTAATGACTGAAGCAAGCAAGCTTTTTGGCCTGTTGTTGTCTGGATTCGATTCTCGAAACAGTGCGAATGGCGACGCGGAGAAGGCTGACGTGGCTGCTGAGATCGAAACCGAGATGATTGATATGGCTATGCAAGTTGTTCTCAAGCTGAACGATAAGGTCTTTAGACCACTGTTTGTGAGAACTGCGAAGTGGGCTACTGAAGATGCATCTGATGCCTCGGTTGCGCGGAACAGACAGGTTGTCGTCTTCAAGTTCTGCGAGCGCTTGTTTGGTTCTTTGAAGGTGAGTTTACGATACATACAAGAGTGCGTGAGAGCGAGATTTACTAACGAATTTTAGTCAATTGTAACTAGTTACTACGGTTATATCCTGGATCACACAACCGACCTTCTTGTCCAGTTTGTTACTGACGCTGAGTCATCGTTTGATCGCGAACTGTGGGATGCCGTGATTGGTACTTTGACCGCTGCATTTGCAAACGATCAGGAAGAGTTCTGGCAGGCGCCGGTTCGTTTCGACCGTATGGCTGGTCCGTTGATCGCACAGCTTGCGTTGGGACTGAAGGGTAGCGAAATGTTGAGACAGGCTATTGTTGCCTTTGCTGTGTCATGCTCTTCCGAGGAACATTACAAGACGATCAACAAGTATGTCTTGAGCTACATGAAGGATCTTGACGAAGACGATGACATGGCAGATGATGATGATGATGACGAGGACGAGGATGCTTCTGAAAATGAAGACGGCCAAGTCCAGCTCGACGCGAAGAAGATCGCAAAGGTCGCACGTTCCAAGGCGGGTAATTCACGATCAGACGTCAAGATCGCGGCCGTGAAGGCGTTACAATCGATTTACGAACGCTTGGGAGAAGAATGGCTGAGCATGTTGCCGCAGCTTGTGCCTGTTGTCGCCGAACTTTTGGAGGATGAAGATGAGTTGGTTGAGATTGAAGTGCGCAAGGATTTGGTGCCTGTGATTGAAGGCGTGCTCGGTGAGAGCTTGGATAGATACTTGACTTAGGTTGGTAAAAGTTGAACATAGAATATTTATTTTACGCAGCTTGCAGATACAAGTAGAGTAGACCATCTATAAGCAAGAGTAAACAAAGACAGGCAAGCGTCGAGAGCGTGTTGTTATAGGGTTTGTGCAGACCCTAAACCCTCATATCAATGGCCCGTTTCTACTGCTCGCTCTAGATCTTCTCGATCCCGACCGCGTTTCCTGCTCACCGCGCCCCGGCATCTCCTTCGGTTTTTAGACGTACTTCGTCTGTACCCGAATCGTGAGTCCTGACTCCTGATGACGCGAAAGAAGTCCCGGCCAACACCTTACAGACGAAAGACAGTCACGCTTCCTGAGACTGGTCTCTCGATCGCGATCGAGGAGGACGTCAGTGGTGTCCAGGAACAGCGCGAACAGCACGAACCTGAGAGCCAGCCGTTGCTGTCGCCGTCTGATCGGGAAGATTTGGATAAAGACGATCAGGTCTTGGAGCGAGAGGTGACGTCTGAGGGAAGTTGTCGGCCGGCTGCGGAGTCAAGTCGCGAATCAACGCGTGAATCAACACGCGAGCCCGACCGCGTTCCTCGTTCACAGAACCAGTCAGGATCCCAGTCAAGATCCACACATACCGAGCCATGCGTCGCATCCGGAAGCGGCACCGCTCACATCTCCGTCCAACTTTCAACGGCCGATTCGCAGCCGTCGCAGCAGCAACTACGCTGCTCCGAATGTACAACTCTGGAACCCGGCCCGTTTATCCAGATGGCGGACCTGATGTTTGGAAAGTCTACCGCATTACCTGCGAGCCATCCTTCTCGCCGACTAGGGCCACAACGTGTGCTCAGATCATTTGATTCTGGGATGAGCGCTGTTCGTATGTTTCCGAGGACTCAGGATACTCGATTTAAAGCGCAGGAGATGGCCGTGCCGTTGACAGCTTTGTCTGATATCCCGGCAGAAGGCAGACTGAACTCTTTGGTTGCAGATCGCCTTTTGAAGCACCTTATTCCGCAGATACCTGTCGCTGAGACTCAGATTTACATTGCTTCCGACACATATATACCATCCAGAAGCGGTGTCAGATTCGGAGAAGTGCAGATGTCAAGAAGTTCTTGCCAGAGACGCCTACGAGGCCTAGCAGACACTGAAGTGAGAGGATTCATTATCGCTGTGAGAGAAGAGATTAGAAGTTATCTTAGTTCGCGTGGGGTGCCCCGGGAAGAAATAATACGGAGAGGAGCACTAACAGCATATTTTTTTGAGAGGATGATTGCTGGTTTTGCGCAGCATCTAAGAAGGGCTGTGTCTGCTCCTAGTGTGCCTAGAGAGCCTGGAGATGACTTTGTGAGACCGACGCCAGAGGAAATTGAAAGAGCGGTCGAATATGGCGTGAGACGTGCCGGGGGGATAGCGCGCACGCAGCATCTAGTTGTCCGGGACAGCACTTATCTTAGGTCTTTGGACGGGAGCATTCGTGTTCCACTTTTGCGGGCAACACTAAGATATGATCCGGCGAGGCCATACCAGGAGAGAAACCTTGCCGACCGAGAACTGCGCGAGTTGCAGCTTACCTCAGTACGGTTTGACGCATGGTTGACTTTGCGAGATATGCGGTATCGCTGGGGCGATCAGTTATCTGAGAGTACGGCTGGAGCTCCTGTGATTAGTGTTGCACGAAATAGAGGAAGGACGAATGCGAGGGGGAGGACGAATGCGAGGGGGAGGACCGGTGCGAGGGGAAGGACGCCTGCGAGGAGATTGCGAAGTATCGAAGGCCTCTCAATCGCTAGACAGCCTGAAGGACTAGCTAGAGAGGCTGCTAGTATTCAGCAGCAGACTCGTGTGCAGACTGTTCTGATTGGAACCGATACCAGCGCGCGTGGCACTCTTGGCGGAACTTTTGGATGGTTAGCAGAGCCACCGTCTTCTTCGTCGTCATCGTCATCGCCAGCATCGTCAGCATTGCCATCAGCCAACATACCAGCTCCACGTTTAGCAGTCTCCGGTAGAGCTTCTTCAGAGCCATCTTCTAGTGTATCGCCAACGTCATCATCGCCATCGCTTACATGGTCAGCCTCTCAGTCACCACGATCGCCGGTAATGGAGACTCCAACAGATACCCGATCCAGATTCTCTGGGTCTTCGCATGTATTCCCAAACAACGCGATAGCAGAGTGTCGGCTACGGATTCAAGGACTGTCTCTTGCTGATCAAGTCAGACAGCCGCGTAAACGGAAGGATAGCGATCGCGATGAAGAAGATGACAACGAAGAGCGCGGCCGAACTCGCAGCCGAACTCCTGCTTCAACTTCAGCATCGGCGTCACAATCGCGAAGAAAGAAGAAACCGATCAAGAGACCGACGTCAAAAACCAGCCGGAAGTGACAAGTTGCTGCCGGTACTATATCCTTATTCGTTACCATTACCATTATCGTTATTGCTACGTTTGCCAGCATTGAAAGGTCACTTGGACTGTTCTATTAATTGTACAGAAACTTTATTATTAGCAAGTGAATTGTACCACTAATTCTATAACTATAGTATACCCCGATAAGTTTATGCACAGTGAAAGATAAAATAAAAAAAAAATCAAGCCGTGTACTGCTCGATCTTGGCTGCACTCAGCCAAGCAACGTCGCCCTTCACAGTACCCCGCGAAATAAGATACAGCTCGTCCAGAAGGGCAGGCACAAACGTTCCTGGTCCACGGACGGAAGGATGGGTCGCAGCTCGCTCGGCGGCAATAGTATAAAGCAACAGGCCTGCAACGCAAGCCAGAAATCTATCCTCCAGAGAAACAGCACAGGTCGCAGCAAATATTGAGCCGAGAACACAGCCGCTGGCAGTGATTGCGCCTAGGTACTCGTGTCCGTTGGAGATAATGAATGTAGAAACGCCGTCTGAGATGATATCCTGGGTTCCAGTGAGGACGACAATAGTTTCTAGTTGTTAGCGACTTGGTATACATTAGCAGAAATAAAAATGCAGTAAATCGTACTTTCTTTAGCAGCGAGGCCTTCCACGACGTGTACCTTCTTCTCGAGAGTTGCGTTGGACATATTATCCACGCCTCGCATTTGCGATGATTCGCCGGCAGCGGAAAAGATCTCGCCCTCGTTGCCCTTGATGACATCAAAATGCGCGCGATTTAGGATTGTCTTGACAGCCGCCCGCCGCAGAGGCGAGGCGCCTCCGCCAACCGGATCGTAGACAACTGGCCGCAGGTGTGCGTTGTATTTTGAAACAGCGTCAAGATAGAGATCGACCCAGGGCTCGGTGGCCATGTTCATATTGATCAGCAGCGCGCTGTTTGGGATGTTTGCGAAGTCTTCAAACTCGGGTGGGTTTTCAGACATGACGGGACTCGCGCCGACAGCGAGATCAACATTGGCGGCAAAGTTGATTGCGACGCGGTTGATGATGTTGTGGATGAGCGGGGACGTGTTGACGAGTCGAGTGATTACTCCCGGAACCTCAGCGATCACGGCGGACGGCGTGCGGTCGCGAACGACGCTCATCCAGTACGGTGGCTCCTTGACGATACGGAGCAGTTCCTGCGCAACAGCAGTTGGGTCGTGCGCGGCAATGAGAGCAGAAACGACCGCGACGCCGTCGAGCGAGCGGCCGGGGACGGCGGACAGGTGCATGATGTTGCGGGAAGTCAGAAGGTTGCATGAGCCAATTGCCACGACGGGCATGTATCGCGGCACGGACGAGAGGTATGAGAGAATCTTGCGGAGTCCTGCGATGCCAATGGGCGGGTTCTTGGGGTCCTTGGTCGCGGTCTCGTAGACGGCACCGACGCCGATGTAGTCGACGCCGTCCTCGACGGCCTTCGTGGCCTCGGACACGAAGGAGACCGAGAGGCCGATGATCTTGTCGGGGCCGAGCAGCCGGCGTGCGGTCGCAACGTCTGAAATTTTGTCAGTATATCCAGTTCTGCTCGCACTTCACTTCACGGGGTCAAGTCGCAACCCACCGATGTCGTCCTGCCCGATATGAATGCCCTCGGCGTCGACTGCCAGCGCGACGTCGATGCGGTCGTTGATGAGCAGCGGAATGCCGGCTTTGCGGGTCATCTCGTGGATCCTGCGCGCGCGCTCAATAAAGTCCTTCGTCTCGGCGTCCTTCTCGCGCAATTGCACGAGCGTGACGCCGCCGTCGATCGCCTTCTGGACTTGTTCCTCGAGCGTCGTGCCGGCGGGCGCGAGCCGCGGGTCGGTGACGAGGTAGACGGAGTAGTCGACGGGCGGCGGGGCCATTTTGGCGGTGAATTGGCGGAGAGAAGGGGGGTTTGCGTGGAGAAGAAGAGAGCAGCAGCGGCCACTGCACAATTGGCGGTGAGTTGGTGGTGGTGTTGACTCGCGAAGGACGCCGTGAAGAGAGAACCGGCTCAGTTAATTGTGCGGCGGATGACCTCATAGCGGGGGTTGGGGCAGGGTTTGGAGGGTTTGGGGGGTTTGGACCAGGGTTTGCAGGGTTTACAAGATCTCCCCCTCCACGGATCCGACATCGCGACCACCACTACCCCGTTTCCACTCCCCACATGGCCTTCCGCTCGGCACAGACCGCGCCGCTGCGTCTCGAGCACGCCGCGCTGCTTGTGATAGACATGCAGCAGCAGTTTCGCGCGACCGCGGCGCGTCTTCTGCCGCGACTCTGTCCGCTGTACGCAATTGATCTGCTATCTGCTAATGTACTCCGATCTATCTAACTCGTCAGCATCGCGGCCTTCGCAAAACACGGCCGCCCGGTGATATTCACGCAGCACGGTCACGATCTCGCGACTGACTCGTCGCAATTGGTTTCGTGGTGGGGCCGCGACGGCTCGATTGCGCGCGGTTCGTCGTCTTGGCAGCTCGTGCCCGAACTCAACGATCTGGCCGACGACGAACGGCGTCCGGGCATCTACGTGCTTCGCGACAAAGACCGCTACGACGCGTTCATGCACACGGGACTTGACGAGCTTTTGCGCAAACTCGGCGTCGATTCCGTCGTGATATCCGGGACAATGACGAATCTGTGCTGCGAGACCACGGCAAGGACTGCTTTCAATCGCGACTACTACGTCTACTTTCCCGACGACGCGAACGCGACACACACAAAAGCCATGCATGACGCGACGATCGAGAATCTGCGCTTCGGGTTTGCGCAAATCACCTCCGTCAACGAGCTTCTCCTCGCTCTCAGCGCTCTCAACACCATCGAATCTACTCCATCTGATCCACAATGAGGCACGAGTTCATATATACTAAATACCCATCTGTACAATCATACAACTAACCAGCATCTATTCGAAATGACCCGGCGCGCGCGCAGACGTGCGATCCGGCAACGTGTCCAGCTCAATATCCTCCTTCAACGTCCCCGGCTCCGCCTCCACAGTCCGGTTCCCCGCCGTCGGAACATATCCCGGCGGCGCCGGCTGCACATCCAGCACCTCCCTTAGCTTCTGCTTGCCAATCACGACAGCCTGTTCCAGCGCAGCATTGCCCATCGTCGCCATCGGACCAATCAAATTCAGACTGTACGCGATATACGCGAATCCGCCCGCCATCGCGAGCATCACGAAATACAGCGGATTCCGCAGCACGGCAACGATCTCGTTCCACCCCAACGCAAGCATAACCACGTAGAAATACAATGGCACCTGCCGTATACTCTGAATCGTGCTCCGCTTAGCATCCACGTACATCGAATCTGCTGCTCGCTTGAAACTCGTCTGTACCTGCAACGCCTGGCCCTCGCTCATCAGGACCGCAAACTTGTCAACCTCAATCTCCTCATCCTGCTCCAACACTCCCGCCACTTCCGTGTCCGGTACAACACGATCGCCATTCGCCAATCGCACGGTCGTGAATACTGGAATCAGTGCCATCGTAGCCTCCAGCGCAGTCGTGTAATGCTCGTCAATATTGTCAGACGGCTTCCATACACGCGGCACACCCTTCTCGTCATACTTGAACTTATCCTCAAACTGCTCCCGAAGTCTCGCGAGCACATTGTCCGACTTTCCAAACTCCTTAAACTTGCCGTACAAAGCTTTCCAAGCTGCCGCCTGAACCAGCGTCACTGCTTCCGCAATCTCCTCTTCAGACCCTCCAAGACCAAGGTCATAATGCAACACCCCCGTCCCACTACTAGTGACTTCATACTTCTCCAACGAGGTACTCAAAATCTCACGAAACGCAAGCATCGCTCGATCCCACATCTCCTCATCCGGGCTCCTATAGATTCCCGGAAACCGGTCGTCCATCTCAGCCGTCACTCTCCGCACGATCCGCGACGTGACCTTCTTCGCCTCGCCTTCTCTCAGCCGAGCCACAGCTCCTTCCACATCTCCATTCAACCCCGTCAGCTCTGAATCATACGACAACGAAGTACCTTCAACCAGCGCTTCCGTCGCTGCAGCAACAAATACAGATAACGACTCCTGCTTTGCTGACAGCATGGACTCCCAAAAATTGTACCCGGGCTTCGCCAGCGCAGAAGTCACATTCACATTAAACTTCTGAATCGCAATCTTCCGCAGTATACCGACATAACTCGCGTAGATCTGTCCCAATCTCGTATCAATACGATCAACAAGCTCCTTACGTCTCGCATTATAAACAGCAGTCGCGTATCTTGACGCCTGTAGTTCATACGCCTGTAACGCATTCGCACGCGCATCTGAAATCACAGCACCAAGTCCGTCCACAAGCCCAGCCATGCCTTCCACCGGCGCGATTTCCTCTTCAAACGCGGTCCATGCCTGCGATGCAATCTCATCGCACCGGAACCGCGCGACTAGGATCTGCTGGGTGGGAAGATCAAGGTCCTTGTTAAGCTCAATCTGTTCCCACACGCTCTTTGCGTAGATTGACCAGCCGTCGGCTGGAACGTTGCGATGATACGAGCCGTCAAACACGTAGTTCTTGGAGCCGTTCTTGGCCTCAAAGTTCTCGCTCAACGCGTCGATAGCTTTAACAAAGTGCTCAGGTTGCAAAATCTTGTGCGGTAAAGTCGTGAAACGCAATTGGAAAAAGTCCGTGATGACGGAGTCTGCAAGCGCAGGTGGCTTGATCAGCGAATCCCAGATCCGTTTGAGATCTGCAGTCAACGTAGCCGCAAGACTTTCAATCGGCGTAGTACCGACATGATCACGAATCACAAACAACAGCAAGGATTTGTTTGGAGAACTAAACAGGCTCAAGTTGACTTCAAACACAGTCTTGAGCAGACCCATGTTGGCGCCCTGGTAGAGTCCGACCTGGTGCTCCCAGATGTTGACAATCAGCACCTCCGAAGTCGATAATGCAAACAACGCCGCCTTGCGTTCAAAATCCTGGTCTTCACCGCGCTCGCGGCCGTCGGTTCCTTCGACGTCCATAACTAGGATCTGATCCTGCTTGGCTCGCGACATCCAGATTCCTGCGGGCTCGGTTAGCATTTCGAAATTACACACTCAAAATGCATGCACGTAGTCTCACCTTTCGTAGTCTGCTTCCGACTGGTCTCGTTCATGACGTCAAACTGCGTTCCGAATAACGCATTGAGAAGCGTACTCTTGCCGGTAGACTGACTTCCAAAGACCGAGATCAGATGGTAATTCAAGCCCGCGTCGAACAGATCTACCTCCTTCAGGTAATGGTCAATCTTATTTCTGCTTCCAATTAGCTCTCTATTATAAACAGAAGTCCAATGACATGGATTTTATACTCACGAGAACTCCTTCTCTTCATTAATGACCTGGATCTGCTCGTACTTTGCCAGCGCGACCGCTGGAACTGGAGATGATGTCATTCCTGGCTAGAATTTCGGCCGCTGCACGCCGAAGATGGTCAGCACTTTCGAGGAATAAACATGGACAGGTTCAATTGCAAAGTACCTGAGACTATGGAAATGCTGTAGTGTTAAATGCAATCGCGATAAGACTAGAAGTCCTCGGTTGAGTGCCGGAGATGATCTCCAACGTGTCGACCGAGGCGGGTTTGTTGATGCATCGCCGCGTGGCGGATATGCCTGAACCGCCGCGACGGAGCGCGTTCGCGAGCGTATATCGGGCCCATCGCCCAGCTGCTTTCTTTCTCGGTAGAGTGCCGAAAGCGCTTGAACCAGAACACCATGAGTGCCGAAGTAAGTACTCTACTGAGAAAGAACAGTCGACTGTCGTGCTACAGTGCTAACAACTAGACCTTTGTGGACGATGCCGAGGACCAGGTCCAGTTCCGCCACGCGGACACGATCTTGACCGATAACACGGAGATCATTGATATCCGGTGCGTATTCTCTTGCGGTTTACTATTTGTGTGTGTTTATGTGCTAACTTGCTTTGCAGAGGTGTGTTTTGCGTGTGTATGCAGATATACGAGTGAGAGGCTGATTCTGTAGGAATGCAACGAACTTACGAGGGCGCGTACATGCGAACTGCGATGCTCGAGGTTACGCTCTGTTAGTAGTCCTTTTAGATGTTCAATATCTTAGTGCACGACTAACATTCTCAGCGCTGTCGATTTTGCGGATATTTGATATCGAATTCTACCCTATCGGAGCGGCATTCGCAGTCATCGGTTTGTCGTCGCTCGTCCTTTGATAACATGTCCGACAACGCTAACAGGCAGGTTTCTCGTTCATGCTCATCGGCCTCGGTCGACGAATGATGAACAACAAGTACATCATGAGCACGCGACCGGCAAAGTATTTCCTTACAAGCGGCACGATCGTCATGTTCATGACGACTGCGTGCGTGATCTCGTACATTGCCATTATTCCAGAAATTTTTAGATTGAAGTAGACTGTATATTTGAAGAGCCGGGGGTTGGTTGGGCAGATGATGGAAAGGAGTTTTAATGTGCATGGGTTTGCAGAGATTGGTGTTGGTAATGTGAACTTTTTATACACTTAGACTAGGAGTACAGGGATCCAAACGCCGTAAACAAAGTCTGCGTCCGCCCAAGGCTATATTGGCCTGGCAAACGCACCCGCAAACATCTCCCGCATACGGAAGAAATGATGTTTAATGCGCACAGGCATAAGCACTGAACGCTCCAAAGGCACTGGGAATGACCGATGCACACCCTGCATGACCGACTCGACTTCCTCGTCCGAGTCGACCGGCCCATTCGCGAGCTCCATATCCTCAGCCAGCTGTGCTGATGATGTCAACGCAGCCTGCTTCATCTGGTTCTTCTTCTGATATGCAGACAGCAACACGTCATACGGCTGTGAGCGTCCAGCAACATGTCGCTTCGCGCCCATGGAATGTGATTTACATGTCAACGAGCGTGCGCAGAACCCACCATTGGGCAGCGGAACTCCGCACTGCCGCTCGACGTCGACGGGTCCCTTTGGCTTCGGTGCAGCCTTTGGAGCCTGCTTCTTCTTCTTCTTGGGCGCAGGCTTATCGCCCTCTGCCAGCGTCTCGGCTTTCCGTTTCCGTGCTGCTTCTTTCTCTTTCTTGCTCTTCGGCTTATCGTCATCTGCTCTGTCTGGCCGTGAATTCCGACCGCCATCTGATCCGTCATCAGAACCATCGTCTCCACCGGCTCCAGCAGCCAGTCCAGATGAACCAGATGCTCCACCTCCATTTGCATTTGAATTTGAAGAACCTCCTTTGCTGCCATCAGCCTTTCCACGATTCCCCCCGCCGCTCGCTAGTTTGATAGAATCCTTTGTCCGACCGTCTGCGAGAGAATCTTGAGATGCTGCTCCCGCGCGCTGCATGCAGTCGCGAATATGCTCTGCCAAAACTCGTTTCAGCAGCGGCTTACCGCAGAGACTGCAGAGACCGTAGTCAAGTCGGTCAGCGAGTGGGTGGGTGGACGATAGCGAGAGACGGTCACAGGGGTCTAGGAACGGAGCTGGAGAGTCGGCGTCTTGTGGAGCGGGCGAGATGTGTTCGTCGGACAGCAGTCGGGCGTATTCCTGCCATGACGGGTCGTCTACAGAAGAGCGCGAGGAAGACGAAGAAGAAGATGAGGAAGATGAGGACGAGGAAGTGGACGAGGAGAGTGAATGTGAAGTAAGCGAGGGCGCGAGCGAGACGGACGGGCCCGAGACCGCGTTCAAGCCGAAGACGCGCGCGAGCAACGCGTCGGACGCGGCGCGACGCGTGAGAGAGTCTGTCGAGTTATTTTGTTAGCAGGTGTTGTCATGGGCTGGGAATGCATGTCGCGTCGTGCGGCGGAGGCCCAGGGCGCCCAGCAGAAGGGCGAAAGGTGACGGGCTCACGTACCAGGCGGGAGCGCCGAGGCGGTGACGGCGGCCATCGCGGGGGCAGCGGACAGAAAGCGCAAAAGGACGCGTGAGCAGGACGCGTGCGAAAAGTAAACACGGAAGCGCCGGGGAGACGTAAACAAACAAACAAACCAAAACAGCGGAGGACGCGTTTGGCGGGGCAATCGGCTGGCTGACTGGCCGGACCGGGCGATATCGCGGCGGCCAAGTCCGAGCGGTGGTCACGTGCTACTACTTACGTAAGTGCTTATGTAATAACCACGTGACGCGTCACATGACCGGGCCCTTGCCCTCAAAATTTACCAACTCGCGCTGAAAATTGCGATTGCCTCCCCTGATCAGATACACTTCCCCCCATTCGACCTGCTTCCGCTTCCACGACCCGTCGCTCTTGCCCTTTCTGCAGCTTCAGCTCCCTCGCGCTTCCTCAGCCCGTCGTTACTCTCGTCACCCAGCGCACGCAGTCTTATGCATTGTTTGCCGCCCGACCTCGCCTTCGCCGCCGACCTCTTCTACGCCTCCCGCGCCCCGTCCATACCGCTCTGTTCCCACTAATACCCGCGAACCACCACCGCCAACATGTCGATCAACATCCAGCGCGACAACGCTGACCCCTTTTACCGCTACAAAATGCCCCCGATCATCTCCAAGATCGAGGGTCGCGGCAACGGAATCAAGACCGCCATCGTGAACAACTCTGACGTCGCGCGCGCGCTCTCCAGACCGCCAATGTACGTGACCAAGTTCTTTGGTCTCGAGCTCGGCGCGCAGACCTCCGTCAACGAGGCTACCGACAGATACATGGTCAATGGATCTCATGACGCGCAGAAGCTGCAGGAACTGCTCGATGTCTTCATCACTAAGTTCGTGCTGTGCAGCGCCTGCCGGAACCCCGAAACCGATATCGTCATCACGAAGGACCAGATGCTCTACAAGGACTGCAAAGCCTGTGGCAAACGCTCGCCCATTGACATTCGCCACAAACTCGCGGGTGTTATTATCAAGAACCCACCCGCAGCCGGCGCGAAGAAGGGTACCGCGTCCGCCATCAAGAAGAGCAAGAAGGACCGCAAGGCAGGCGCCGAGGAGTCTGAAGAAGACGACGGTTCCGACGACGAGCTCACCAAGCGCATTGCCGCCGAGGCGTCAAGTCTGCCTCCGTCTGCTGCCGCCGCTGCGGACTCTGACGATGACGACGAGGAATGGGCCGTCGATACCTCCGAAGAAGCCGTGCGCGCTCGCGTTAAGGAGCTCGAGAACCAGATGGGTAACCTTGGTGTTGACGATGATGAGGCCGATGGAAACGACGCATACTCGCAGCTCGGCAACTGGGTTCTCGAGCAGCCTTCCAAGCCCGACAATGTCGAAGTGTTCAAGAAGATCAAAGAGCTCGGAATCGAGAACAAGCACCGCACCCTGCAAGTTCTTGCTCAGACGCTATTTGACGAAAACATTCTCACGCAGGTCAAGGATCGTGCTCCGCTGCTGAAGAAACTCATCACCGGCGACAACCACGAAAAGGCATTCCTTGGCGGTACCGAGCGGTTTATTGGTCTCGAGCATCCTGAGCTCATCGCTTCAGTTCCCAAGATCTTGCATCTGTACTACAACTATGACATTGTCTCTGAAGAGGCAATTCTCAAGTGGGGATCGCGTGCAAGCAAAAAGTATGTCTCCAAGGATATCAGCAAGAAGGTCCGTAAGGCTGCTCAGCCGTTCCTGACCTGGCTCGAGGAGGCTGAATCCGAGGAGGAGGATGACGATGACGATGACGAGGAGGAAGATGACGAGTAAACATTGCATTGGTCGAGCCGGTTATAGCCGCGCAACCATGAACGATTGAAGATTTGGCCCTAAAAGTTATGCACGTTCTTGAATACAACATATTATTTAAACATTATATAAGACCATGTGAATTGTGCAGTTTTACCGTTTTATGGTACGGTTTCTGGACAACATCTGCTTCCTAAGCCGCGATCTCTCCGCGGCTTGCATGCGTAGCCTTGTTACATTGTCGATACCCTGACTCTCTATTTCCTCGACTTTCATTTGCTCTTCAACCTGGAGGCTAGAAATACCACCTGCAGGATTGTCGAATGCAGGCGTGATATGCGATGCGAAGGCTGCTTCATGTTAGTCCTCCAGTAGTTTTAGAGATAAACCCCACAAAGCTCTCGTAACATACCACTATTCTCATTCAGCACACCTCTTAACCTCTCCTCTACATCTCCATAGCTCTCATGTCGCTTATTTACTCTTGCGCGCCGAAGTTCGCGTCTCTCAGCACCAGTCAAATTTCCTTGGCTATACGCAGCTGCTTGTTTCCGTCGAATAGACGCAGCCGACCCAACACCGCGTTCCGGAACTGAGATTTCCAAGAGCTGACCGCTCGCCACAAGTTGCTGCTTCTCCGTGATTGCTTGCGCTCCTCGAGGAATAATGCTTTGCAATAATGAATCGCCTTGTGATTTAGACATAGTTTGGTACGAGCAGTGGGCGTTCAATTCTGGGCTTTGTGAGCTTGCACTTCCGCGCTTCTTCATCTCGTTCTCCACGAACTCTGATCTAGAAAATCATATATCAGTAACGACTCTTCCCACTCGGTGTCCAACTCCAAAATATTACCAAAATACTCACAGAATCCTATCAGAACTTTCCTCCCTTTTTTGCACTTGTCTAAACTGCGGTACTCCAGGCACAACGATATTCCCTTCCGACACAGTCGCCCTCCGTGGCCGCTTGGGACCTCCTGACTCCATTCGTGATCCGGCTAGCAACGCGCCAGCATCAATCCCGACGGCCGTTCGTTTCACTCGCTTCAAACTTCGCAGACTAGTCAGATTTATCTCGTGACTGACTGTGTTTGCATCTTGTAACTGTCCCAATACAGGATCACTTTCAGGAGGTGACGGCGACGCGTCGCGGACGCGTTTACGAGCTCCCATGTCCTCACTTCCCACGATTGCTCAAGCTATGCTCTGAATGCAGTCCAGGCCGGCATCAGCTTTCCAAACAAATACAAAGATATTTGCAGGCTTTACTTTTTATTTAACTGGGCGCTGTGGCGACATCGCGGACCCCTGCAAGTTGGGGCTTGCATGTTATGTCCTATTTAGGCAGTTCGTCAACACTATAACCCCCGTATGCATTTTACCTCCTACTTGCAAGCCACTGACTTCTGCTCAGTTAGAGCATAGATGGGCTACTTTGATTAATATCTTACATATATACAAATCAAAACTCCATGTATTTTCCCCTAAAATGCCCTCGCCACGTCCAAGCGCAACTCTCTCACTCGCCCACCGCGAGCGTGACGTTTGAAATCTCGGGTAACACAAGCACAGACTCGGCGCTGTTCTTGTACTCCACTTCTGCCGTGATGTGTTCGTGCTGTCGTTGGCTAGGTCGTACTTCGATCGTAGGAAGCAATAGATTTCCGTGCTTTAGCGGGAGTATCAAAAGTGGCAAGTCGAATATCTGCGTCGTTAGCTCTGTCATTATGCCACACCCCACCAGATCTGACACAGACAGCACGTACCTTGTCAAATCCAGTCCCAGGAACAACAAAATGCCCCTTCCGTTTTCCCGACACCAGCCACGAATCCGAACTCGCCATAACCTCATACGCAAACTCAACGTCCCCAGACTCAAGCTCGTTCGCAATCTCTCTCGGCGCCCAGCTCTGCGATGACGAAAGCCGAACAGTGATCGGGATCGGACGACCGGTGTAAAAAACTTTGTCTGAAAATATGAATTCCATAGGCGACCCGTCGTCTACTGCGGTCGACTCTGTAATCATACCAGAGTCTTGGTCTAGTGAGTGGGGAGTGTGAAGGAGCTCGAGTGTGAATAAAACTTGCACTGTGCCGACTTCGACGGGGATGATTAGCGTGCGAGTGAGTTGCGTCAATAACTCGTCTTGATCGCGAGAAACGTCCTATTTATTGTCAGTACTCGTCACCACGGAATCAAAAAAACAAAAACAAAAACATACCGCATAGAGTCCACTTATCGTCTTTTCTAGCTCTGCACGATCACTCGCGTCCACATGTTCCAACACGGCATTCCACCGCTCAGCCAAATACGGTCCTACCACCACACGATCCGAAAACCCGTACGCAACCAAATCGCAGCGCAAAATCGCCTGCATGCGATCCTCAACCATCAACGCATAGCGCGCCAACTTGCCCTGCGTCGCCATCTTTTTCTGCACCAATCTGCCAAGCGTATACCGGATCTCATCTTCCAACTTGCGGTACTCGATCCGTAACAGTAACGGCGCCGGGGCACCGCTTCCACTTGCGTATTTTCCCGTCCGCGCAATTCTGTAGGCGTACGTCACAGGCTGTTTGGGAAAAGCGACGTACCCGGCCTTACCCGTCTTTGAGCTCCCGCCCATGACAGAATACTCCTCCGACTCAGCCAACGATCCAGATAAGATCCGAAGCGGCACGGCCGGATTATTACACGTTATCGAAAACTTTGAAAACAACGCTGCCGACTTGAAAATATCCTGCACGTTGACCGCCAGCGAGAGAGCAATCGAGACATGCCGCATCACGGAAAGCGAGAAATATTCACCGCCAATGGTCTTGAATTCAACCTGGATCCGTACATTTATCTCCCGTAGGTCACTTTCTAAGGTATACGGCATCGTGAAGCATGCAATATTCTGCTTTCCCACAGCTCCAATCTTAAGATGAGGCCCAACGTCAGGCGTGTACTCAAAATCGAGACTATCCAGAACTTTGCTTTCGCTCTTCTCGGAAGTGGACACGGATCCCGTAGTTTGTGCAACGACAAGTCTTAGTCCGCTCGTAGCGCTTCGCAAGATAAGTTTTGCGCTCTCAACATCATTCCATCCCGTATGCATCTCCACAATCACTTTCTTCTGCTCATCAAGCCTCATACTCAATGGCATTGCAAGTTTCATGTCCATATTTCCCGGTTGCCGGTAAAGCCGCATCAACTGGTTTGGCAACTTTGTCTCGCCACTATAATCCTTGGATAAAATCAGCGACGACCCGATTCTGAACTCAACATTGTCAATCTCGTATGTTCCCGGGATACTATGCCTCGTGCTCAAGATTACCGAGCTAGTTGATTTCGGCTTGAGCACGACTGCGTCCTCAGCAGATCTGAACAAAACAGTGTGTTTCATCCCCGCAGGTTCGATTAGCCGCACGGAAATTGAATGAACCGGCCACTCAATATCAAACGGATTCTGAACCTCAACTGAAACGTAAAAACTATCCTCCTCGTTCTCCGATAACGAGATCCTTTTTGAAACTGTCGTGTGAAAAAGCGACTCCAGCTGAAACATGGTATCCGACTCCAAATCACTGCACATGTCAATCACGCGCCCGCAAATCACCGAAACCAGCTCACTTCCGACCGATTTCCCGCGATTCGCCAAAATCTGCAACGCGACTTTCATATACGCGTCCTTGCGGTCTAAATGATATAAGCAATCCGCATATACGATAAACAAGCTTGCCGAGATCGTGTCCCAGCCCTGATGCATATACAACTGCGGCAGCGATGCTAAGAGTTTTACTGCCTCCTCGTAGTTTTCCTGTTTATACTTGATCAACGCCATCTGCGCCCGCAGCTTGTCCACCGACCGCGTGCGATCCGCAGATTCGAAAAAACTCCTGGCTGAATCCGTGATATGCATATATGACTCCATGAACGATTTCTCGCTAGCCACCATCTCCTTCAGTTTGACGCCTAGATACTTGTCAAGCATGTCATCCTCCTCATCGGCCCTCCCCGTCTCCACAATGGACGATTCACCGGCATCCAAGCCAATCTCGTCCCACTCGTCACCACTCTCGACATACCACCCCTTCCGCGACGCGATCTCCTCCAGCGCCGTTCGCGCAAGTAATAGAATCTCTGCACGGCCCTCCGCCACGTCCCGTGTTCGACCGCCCTGGATCACGCGCGGCTGGACTTCAGTTGCGTCCATGACTTCTTGCACTGTGCCATACACCCAATTAGCAACAAGATACTTGTTCTTGCCGTTTGAGACCAGCATCTTGCTCGTTTCTAGCGCGAAGTTGCGCGTACGGAGCAACAGCTGCGAGATTCGTACAGCGGCCATCGACGGCGCGGACGAGGTTGACATGAGAAGTAAAAGCAGCGAAGCCTGTCGTGAAAAGAGATAACACCGGAAATCAAACAGCGAGATGTTGTTTTCGAGAATGTCGTGGCGGACCGAGGAGTCCTTGTCGCGGACTAACAGGGATGTCGTGCTGTCCGGCGAGAATCCGACGGTTTGGAAGAATGTGACTGTGTTGCCTGGTTCTGTTAGAATGTTGTACTGAACAAATAGAAACAACGCACCATGCATGAGCTGTAAAAACGTCGCGTCAAGCTCATCATATTGGATCAATGCGTCCTCTAATAAGCTCACGTGTTCAAACGCGAGCGCCAGTCCTTCCTGCAAAAGTAATCAGCCACCCATTTTCTGTGAAATAACGTAGAACAAGACAGGCCCACCTTCATGACGAAAAACGTCGAAAAGTTCCACCCCGGAATACTCTTTTTGGCTTCCAGCTTGCGCACCTCGTCCTCATACATCTGCACGCGCTTCCCAAACGCGTATAGGATCCCATCCCGCACCCGCGTCATGACCTCGTTCCACATCTTCGAGTCATCTGCCGCATCCAACCCAGGCTTGACCAACACACACCGATCCTCTTTCGCTGCCGTGTTGAAATCAGCCTTGATCTTATCAAAAACGCCAGTCTTGAATCGCAAACTCGAGGTTGTCGAGTTTGTGCTCGAGCTGGCGTTCTGGTCGTAGAAAATAATCATCCATTCGGCCGAGTCCCTTTTCGAAGCCACGCTTGTCGTAAACCAGTCCCGAATCACTTTGCGTACGGTAGACCGGTAGGTATCGTTGTCCTCGCACTTCACCAAGATGATCTTCATATACGGCGTGTCCAGCAGTCCCGGAATCTGATGCTGCGGTGTACTCTCATCCGTAAGATTATCTTCGTACAGCGAGACCGATAACGACGCGATCGAGCGCACCGGGCGAGGCGGATTGCTCCAGTGCAGGTTTCGAATTGGGAGTCGCGATTGCAGGTCATTGATTACGTGCGGGCCGACGCCAAAGGGGTCGTAGTACGCAATCGAGACAGAGCGTGAAGTCGACATTGCGCGCGACTGATGGTGAGCATGTAGCTCTAAGTTGACTGGACTGCAGGTCAGGTTGGTTGACGAGAACTTCTCGATATGTCTAATAAAATATGGATCGTGTTGTCGATTTTGTGGAAGTGCAAGTTGATTGTGGTGAGCCGCATCGCATTTCTACGCGCTCCTCGAACGCGTCGTAGTTCACGAATCTGTCGTTCTGAATTCTCACTTAAAAGCAACAGCTATCGCGTGTTTGTACACGTAGCTATTGGACTGGTGGAACTATAGGCCCGGCAGTAAGGCAGTTTTAGTTCGGGAAAGGAGACATCTCTGCAGTTTGGCGCAGTATAGTTGCAATCGCACCTAATAATTCCTATCGAGATTGCATTCGTCCGTCTATAATTAATTATATCCCTACATTACTCTAAAACTCCATCTCCTCAAGCTTGTCCAGATCCAACAGACCCTGGACCCACTTCAGTCCCTCACGGCCCTTAGCCTCGACCTTTTCCGACCACAGTCCGCCGTTGACCAACACGTCCGTCATCGGCACTGTTTTCCGGCCATTCTTGAACACGTACTTTGTCACCGACAGCGCGTACAGTTTCCCGTTCTTGCCCGGCGCTTCGAACCGCGAGACCACAAACAGCCATTTGTCGTCCCATCCGGCGACGCGCGACTTGATGTTGTAGACCGTGTACGGCTTGATCTCGCGGCGGAAGATGGTCGCGACGGCGCCGAGCGGCAGGTACAGCCACTTGCCCTCGGTCTTCTTCGTGTCGACCAGCAGTTTCCGGAAGACCTGGCACATGAGATCCGTCCGCGCGATGTCGAGGTCCGAGAAGTACGTCGAGTTGGACTTGTGCCCGTTCAGGTCGCACTCCATGGCCGGCGACCGGCTGACGTAGGTCGTGGGCCGGAAGACGTCGGTCTCGAGGACCGGTTTGGGTTTGGCGTAGTAGAGGTACTGTCCGACGGACCTGTAGAAGCGCATGTGCCTGTGGAAGTGTCCAAGTCAGCAGTTGAACAGCAAATTGCCGACTAATTGCCGCGTTACTCACCACACCAGCGGGATGTTCTTCGCATTCGCGGCCCAGAACAGGACCGAGAAGACCGAGAAAATCGTCGAGACACTCCACATTTTGCGAGCTATTTGCGAAAACGAGTGAACTACCAGTTACTACCCACACGCAACCAAAGAAAGAGAAGCCCGGCCTTCTTTATAATCAAAACAGCTTGGACGCCGCCAGCCCAACAAATTCCAGCGGGAACCTCGGCTCGAACGCGCCGTGCGCGCGATTCTGCGCGTTTGTGCAGGGGAGTTTTCTTGTTCGGGACAGAGTTTCGACTTTGTCCCTGGAGCCGGTGGATGTTGTCATCAACAGCAACTTTACTATAAATCAGATTCCTCTTTTGTATTCCTACATCGTACATGGCCTACAAACACAGTCTTTCCCCAGAGCAGCATCAAGAGAAGTTAGACTCGGCAATGACGCTTTCTGACTTCTGAGGACTTCAGTGGAGCTCAGAGCTTTTTCTCGGAGGTTATCAGGTAATCCTAGGAGTCGCGGCACTGTAACTGCCAACACTTTGTAGCACCTCCTCGATAGTCGATGCTGCGCAAGACATGGACACTGCTAAACCGTACCGCAGTAAATCAAGAGCAAGCGCTTCAAAGCGGAGGATACCCCACCAAACAAGAGCGGAGCGAGGATTGCGTCTTAAGAGAATATCTCCGCACAACATAGCAAGTGGCCAGCATTTAAGCCAGCAAGTGAGTAGCAAATGAGCGGCAATCAAACAGCAATATCCCAGAACCCGACTAAACAGCAGCTCGCGCCTCTTCGAAATCATAAAGCGCAGCCAACCCGTCCATTCCAGCCGGCATAATAAGCTGCTCCTGTTCGATATTGATTTCCGACGATCCGTTAATTTCAGACGCGTGTTGGTTCACGTCTTCGGATTGTGGCTCGGGCGGCTTGTTTTCTTGCAAGGCCGACTTGTCGTGTTCTTGTTGAACGTTGTGTTCTGAATTGCTGTGCGCGATTGACCTGTCGTGTGCAGCTGGCTCGGGACTGGATTCCAGCTCGGATAGCGTCGGAAATCTGTAATCTTCGTCCTCCTGCTTCACTTGCACGGCTTCTTCTTGTCTGGCCTCCTGCTCTTCTTGCTCTTGCTCGTCCTCCGCTCGACTCTGGCTAAACTCCATAGCCCGAATATAGTCATCCTGATCATCAAGTCTCTCTCGCAACACCTCAATCGTATCCCGCGCCTCCATCAACTCCCTCTCCAACGCAATAATCTTCCTTCGCAGCATCCGCTCCACCGAACCATCACTATACTCCTTCACCACCGACCCCCTCCGCGACGACCCTTCGCCAACCTCCCTCTCACTCGTAAAACTCCCAACCCTCCTCCTTTTCCCATTCCCATTCTCATTCCCACCCGGTTCACCACTCATACTCGCGGCACTACTAGACGCAGCACGACCAAGACCCTGCTGCTGCTGCTGCACAACCATCCTGCGTTTCCCGCGCGCCGCGTCCGAAACCGCGACTCCACGCCGCTTCTGCGCTTTCTGCGCTTCAAACTCGCGCAGCTCTTGCACTGTCTTCGCCCATGCCTCTTTCAGATTGTTTGAAATTCTGGCAAACATATTGGGTTTTGATCCTGGGTTCTGGTTTATCTTGACCGTGCAGTGAGTACGAAGTACCGAGTTTGTGTGGTAGATCGCGCGTTGTTTGTTGCTTGTTCAGGGGTCAGGGAAGGGGTTTGTTTATAAACTGAGGGTTACTAGAGTTTACGAGGAAGCTGAAATGGCAATTTATCAATAAAAGATGTCACGATAAATTGTAAACATAATAAATTCAGATATTAAACACTTTTGACTATGAACAATAATTAAACTGTACAAGTAGCAATCATTAAACAACTAACCAACCATCAAAAGCTATAAAACATAAAACAAAGAGCAAGACTGCAACGATTCAAATTCATGACCAAATGCACTTCAAACTCCAGCTCCAGCTCCAAATCCAAATCCTAAACCAAACTTGCCAAGTCAAAAACAACAAACTTGCCGAATATGAACAACGAGCAAAAACAAAATATTAAAACTAAAGCGTAAAGCAAAAAGAAGAACAAAAAAAAATTTACTTCAAAAATCGAGCCGCCTCGTCGTTCCCGCTCGGCTGAAACCCCTGAATCACGATCGGCGACGTCTGCGCTCCCGGAATCGGAGGAATCGGCGCGCCGGCGCCAACGCTGGCCGCAGCGGGATCGTCAAACTGCATATTCGGAATCCACACGTCGTTCAGCTGCGCAAAATCGTCCATCAGCAAGGCTTGGTCGAGGAAACTGGTCGGGTTGGGTAGGTCTGAGAACATGTCGAGGAACTGGGTTTCGAGGGTCTGCGCGGTTGATGTTGCGGGTGTTGAGGCGCGCGAGACGGGCGGTTGCTGCGACGGTGCAAGCGGGACCGGGGTCGTAGCCGCAGGAGAAAAAATGGTTGACAGGCCGGATGCGCGGCTAGCGGATGCTGGACGGAACGGCTGCTGCGCCATCGGCGCGAGAATAGATGCCAACGACAATGGCGGCTCCGACTGACTAACAATCCCAGCAGCAGCATGGCTGTTATTAACCTGGCTCGCTGTCGCGGTCGACTGCGGCGACACGGTCGTCGTCATCGGCTGCGGAACTGGCGTCGACTCGGTAGGCGGAGGCGGCGAAGCAGGCGATAAAGGAGGCACTGCTTCGTCGTCGCGCTGTCGGGCCGCCAAGTCATCTTCAAGCTTACGGAACACAGACCGCGCCATGCTGCCCATGGCCTCCGCAACCCACCACTTACTCGCGAGCGCGTCCAGCACTGCGCACGACTCGTGCCAGCCTGCGGTGGCCTCGGGCGACGGGTAGAGACGCAGGTAGACGGTCAGGGTGAGTGATACGGCGTAGGGCACGGCGGGTAAAGGCGGCAGGTCGGGTTCGGTGCGGACGATGTGCAGGATCTGCTCGGTCGCGTGCAGCAATATCGCGGCATTCGACTCTGGCGACTCTGGCGCGCGCTTGTGCGCGAGAATGCAAGCCGCGTGGCGCAATAGATGCAAAAAGGCAGCAAACGGCGACGACGAAGACGAGCCGTAGGATAACTCGAGATCAACACCTGCCGGCAGAGCCGAGCCCAGTGGCCGATACATGGCGATCACGTCGTCGAGAATGCGGCACACGTCGTAGAGCTTTGTCAGCCAGCCCTCTTCGCCATCACGGAGACCCGTGACACCGACATCGTCGAGACGCGATATGAGTGGCCGAGCAGAGACACATGCTGAAATACGATCGAGACACCACAAGCACCACCACAATCGGCGCATCGGGGCCTGGTCGGGATGGGACCGACGCTCGTGATGGAGACCGAGAAAATGCGCGTAGTGGAAGGCCTGCTCGAGATCGGAGCACGACTTTTCTAAACCGTCGGAGCCCTCGGAGTGCAGAGACATAAGCGCGAGCACGCGCACGACCGTCAGCTTGTCGCGCTCGATATCGGCGAAGATGAGCGCGCGGATCTTGGCCGCCGTGACAGTCGCAAAGTGGCGCGGCGACGGCGGATGCAGGAAGCGCGCGGCGGCCGGATGACGGCAGGCGGCGAGCAGGACGGCATGCAGGAGCAAGGTCGGGCACTCGTCGCGCGCGTGGAGATGCAGAAAGGTCGCGCGGTCGACGAGCGGGAGCAGCGGGTGCAGGTGGCGGAAGTAGACGGCGATCAGGCCGTCGCGGTCGACGCGCGGCGGCAGGTCAAAGGCGTGCAGCGAGTCGAGGTAAGTGAGCAGGTGCTCGTTGACGGGCTGGTGGACGGAGGCGCCCTTGACCCAGACGCCGATGCGGTCCTTCTCGACGTGGCGGAGCGTGAGCAGGACGGAGGCCGGGTCGAGGTCGCCGATGAAGCGCGTGGCGCCGATGTCGTGGGTCGCGGAGGAGGTCGCGGGCGTGTTGGCGTCGGAGGAGGAGTTCGCGGGCGGCGGAGCTGGCGGCGGCGGCGGTGGCGGGACGGGGTGCGCGGCCGGGGTCGCGACGGAGTCGTCGAGCGTCGCGGCGGTGGACGCGGCCGCGGGCGCGGCGGCAGCGGCGGCGGCCGCCGCGAGGGAGGGCGACGGCGGCGAGCGGGTGGTAGTGGTCGTTTTTGTGGTCTTGTTTGCGGACGCGGACGTGGAGGTCGAGGAGTCGCGGCGGTGGTGTTTGTGCTGCGGTTGCCGGGGCAACGGGCTCAGCTGGCGCTGCTCCACGACGACGCCCGCGGCGTCGTGCTCGCGCGCGCGCGGGTCGCGCAGGCCCTCGGCCTCGGGCGGCACGACGACGAGACTGCACACGATGCCCTCCTTCGCACACGGCGCGCAGCGCGCGTGGTTGGCCAGCGGCGGCTCGCAGCGCTTGCGGCGGCGCTTGCACTGCTCGCAGGCCTTGTGCGCGCGCTTGCGCTTGCGGTAGCCGTCGTCGTTGGCCGGGAAGACGAACATTGCGGACGGGGGAGGAGCTGAGAAGGGCGCGCAGAAGGCGAAAGGCCCGGCCGAGCCGCTGCTGCGCAACTTTGCCAGCCAAACCGACCTGCCCGATGCACGCCGAAACTATCGTGAGATCTGGCCGATCTAAGCGCGTTTGGGTAGGGTAATCTAAACCCTATAACTACTCAAGCCCGATAAATCTAAACCCTGCAAACCCTGTAAACCCCATAACCCCTTTAAACCTTATACTTTGCAAACCCTATGAACCCTGGCTGCGCCGCACGCCCCGCGGCGCGAGTCAACCGCCTCCGGATCGCCGCGCCTTATCGGGATTTGTCGAATTATCAATTATCGGTCCTCGAGTTGCAGTTGCCCGCTCGAGCCTTTGGCTGCGAATATAAGCCGAGTGCCTTCCAGACTGCTCTCTACATATACCACACTTACAGACTTACTCCTACTACACTACACCCACCCAAAGGATCGCAGATTGCAATGACCTCCTCCACCTCCTGCTTCACCTGGGCCCCGCTCAACAAGTCGACCTACAAGATCGTGCAGAACGACTCGCTCAACGAGCTGCCCTTCATCTACGTCAAGGTCTACCCGACCCTGCTCCTGCTCATCGACACCGGTTGCGGCCCGAACCACTGCAAGGACCCCTCCGTCGAGCAAAAGTCCATCCGCGCGTTCGCCGAGGCCCATCTCGCGGCCGAGTCGCGCCTGACCTGCGCCGACGAGAACGGCGCCCAGGTCAACAAGCACTGGCTCGTCTTCATCACGCACACGCACTACGACCACATCGGCGGCCTGTTTGAGTTCGCGGACGACTCGGACGTGTTCATCTCCGGCAACGACCGCGACTACATCCTGCACGACCTCGGCTGCAACTCGCTCTGCTGCGCCTTCGGCATCCCGACCCCCAAGTTCGACGTCTCGCACTGGCTTGAGCAGAACGAGCACCTCTCCTTCAACGGCGTCGACCTGCACCTCGAGTCGCTCCTCACGCCGGGCCACACCCCCGACGAGATCGCGCTCTACGACTCCGAGGAACACGTCTTCTTCGCTGGCGACTCGCTCTACGAGGTCCTGCCCATCTACATCATCGAGACCTCCAGTATGATCGACTACATCGCCTCCGTCGACCGCATGCTCGCATACGTGCAGTCCAAGAACGCCGACCTCGCGGCCTCGGGGTCCACCGCGCGCGTCACGACCGCGTCCGGCCACATCACGGACACGGCCGACACCGAGAAGCTCATCATCGAGACCCGCGACTGCTTCTGGGACACGCTCAAGGGTGACGCGCTGCTGGTCGAGAAGAAGATAATGCGCGAGAAGAAGCTGTACATCTACATGAACCAGACCAAGAACGTCGGATTCATGGCCATTGACGAGAAGCTCGAGGCCGCCAAGGCGCACTTTGGCTTCAAGTGGGACCTCCCCAGCTTTGAGTAGTTTGCTCATATACAGTGTGTTTTGTACAGTGTTAAATAGGCGTGTAAAGTGTAAAATGTATCTAGAAATTACCATAATATTTATCCCTTAGTTGACTTACAAGTCTAGCCGGTATCATCTATCAATCCTCAACTATCCCTGTCGCCCGACACTACAATCTCAACCCCAGCCGGCCCGAGTTCCTCCCTCTGGCGCGGCAACACCGGCGGCGGCAGCATCTCGCCAAAACTCTGGTCATCCTCGGGAGACTGCTCGCCGTCATGCGCATGCCTCCGAACGCCTCCAGTGTCAAGCGACAATTCCGACATTCTCGACGCTAGCTCGTGCCGATGCCGATGAGGCTGATGATGGTGGTGGCCATGGTGACCGTGATGTTGCTGGCTGCCCGGTTGCGTGCGCGGAATCTCGCTCGACGGCGGTGTGCCTGCATCACTTCCGTTCGAATTCTCGACTTTGAAAAACCAGTCTCGCTCCTCGTCGTACTCATAAACCGCCCAATACACTCCATACGGCTTCGGCTCTAGCACCCACAGAGTATTCAGCGGCACGTCAAGATCCCCAATCGCCTGTCTTCCCAGGTTCATGAAATACGCAAGCAACACCCGCGCCACGACCCGGTGTCCAATCAACAGCACATGGTCATGCATCCGCTCCACTTCCGTAATCACAGGCCTCAGCCTATTAATCACGTCCAGGTAACTCTCCCCGCCGACTCCGGGATACCGGTACCCGATCTTGTCCGCCATGCGCGCCCGATACTCGGCCGGGAACTTTGTCCGGATCTGCTCATACGTCAAGCCGTCGCACGCACCCGAGCCCAGCTCGTTCAGCATCCGCATCTGCTTGATATCATACGTATCCTCATCAAAGCTCCTCGACGTCTCAATACTCCGCTTCAGCATACTCGTCCACACGCAGAAATGCGGCTCCGCAGGCTCGCCCTTCGGCGTCGTCGGCTGTGACGTCGCGGCCGCAGACTTCGGCATGCTACGCTCGAGCGCATACTGCTCCAGCTGCCGCGCCCGGAACTCGTGTCGCTGGAACTCAATAAACCGCGCCAGCGCGTGCCCGTACTTGATCCCCTTTGAACTCAACGACGCGTCTCCGCCCAACTTGCCACGAATATTATCCTCGCTCTCGCCGTGCCTTGTGATCCAGATCTGGCGCGGCTTGAGGTTGAAATTCAGCAAAAAGAAGACTGCTTGGCCGGCAAGAAATCCCTGGATGTTGTATGCGACCACCTTGCGGCCCACATTTATCATTTTGACGTATTGTAACCCATCAATCTTCTCTTCCTCGTCGCCAATTGTCTCGTACGTCTTCTCGTAGTTCTTGACCCGCATGCGGAAATCAGCCAGCGCGACCTGCACGTCCTGACCGCGGTAATCCGGTCCGGAAAGCTTCAGCCTGATGTTCTGCTCCAAAAGCTCCTTGTCATCACACACACTTTCCAGAAACAGCACCTTGAGCTCCCCATTCGACCGATCATGGACCCTGTTCAGCACCATCTGCCGCCTCTTGATTGTCGAGTTCGTCGCATCCAGGATCCCAATACTCCCGTTGCCGATCAACATCCAGTCCAACAGCTCATCTAGCGTCTGCAGCGCCCAGCTCTCGCGCAACGCAGCAGTCGCCGGATTATCCGGCGAGAAAAACGTAGCCGGGTGGCTCGTATCTAACGCAGGAGGACCACCATCGCCAGAAGGCTCTAGTAACGGCGAATCTGGCAGCGGATGGCTGGCGGGCCCGACGCGCTGGTTCGACTGGCGCCGAGTGTTGCCGACGTTGAAAATTCGAGTCTCGTGCTGAAGCCAGTTCAGGTACCGCGCGAGTTTCTTGGTGATGTAGCTCTTGCCGCGGGCAGGCAGTCCGACCATGATGATCACTAATTTCGACCCCACGTCGCGCGCCGCGATAGTTCCGTCTAAATACCCGTCAGTATATCTCACACTATATCATCATTGTAAAATAAACAAATGAACACACCAGGCGAAACGCGACTACTCGTCAGTCCCGGCACGTCCAGCGTCGTCGCCCGTCTAGGCTGATCCAGGTACGGCGGCAAATAAGGCCCCTCATGAGGCTGCAGCGCGCGCGGCGAGTTCGCAGACGACGGAAGCGGCGTGTCGGTCAGCGCGGTCATGCGCAGCGCGGTGGGGTACGTCGGAGTCGACGACTGGGTCCGCGAGGGAGGCGGCGGGGCGGTCAGTGGGAGCGGCGTGAGGCCCGCGGAGTGCTGGTGGCCGTGGTAGCTGCGCTGGGCGTGCACGAGGTCGTCGGGCCTGCTGGCGCCGGGCGGCGGCGGAGTGGTTGCTGGTGTTGGCATCGTAGCTGGGTCGTGGTTAGTATGGAGTGTAGGAGAGTATGAGGAGGGGGACGACGACGCGGAGCAGGACGCGTTGATCTCGACCTCGACCGCGACCGCCTGCAGGCGAACCACACACGTACCTCGCGCAAAAACACAGAAACACGCCGGACCTGCCGCGCGAGTAGCTGAGAACTAAAAGAAGAAGCAGACGCAACAGCGATATGTACGGAATATATATCTATTGCGAACAGAGCAGCGAACAAGTCCACGAACTGAGCAGATCTGCGGTCTTTGATCTGCTTGAGCAATTCGATGACTGTCATTGGCGAAAACCGAGTGCCACGAGACCAAAACTGCTGACAGCGCGGAGGGCTAACTGCCCAGAACGGGCAGTGGGCTCCGCTACATTTCAAATACCCAGTACACCCATAAACACTCATATTTGTGATTAACTACTCATTTATATCTGTCTCGTATATCCATGCAGTATCTTACGATGTAATACAGGTTCAAACACGGTTATAAATATGAGATCTGGGTTGACCATGGTCCCCAATCGACCTCGTATTGTCTGCACTGCTTTCTATTTCTACTCAAACATACAGCATGCAACGTAGTCTGCTGGAAAGTCCTGGGAAACACAACCTCACAGGCCCTCGTTCTACTCCCACAAACAGATGGCTAACTTACCACTTTATAGGAACACTACTCAGTGCCCGTGATCGCAGCAGGATACACGAACCCGTTCTGCCGCCGCGCCTCGTCCAGCACCCCCAGCGCATATATCGTCTCCTCCATCGGATGCACCAAGCTGTCCGTTCTGCCGTCTCTGATATCCCGCGAGACATAGTCCGCCTCATAGCACATTCCGTTTCCGTCTAACGGGAAATCAAACACCTGCTCCGGTGCCCCTTTCGGACGATATACCACGCGCTCGGGCTTGCACGCCGACGCAGGCACGATAATCTGACCCTTTGTTCCCTCAATCCGGACCGCGACGTCCTCCGACGCAGGCACGACGGTCGACATCGTCGCGACGCTCACAATGTGCGGTTTATCCCACACCTGCACAATCACAGTCTCCTCATCCACCCCCGTCAGCGGGCTCTCGAGAATAGTCGCTGTCGTCGACCGCGGCGGCGCCAAGTTGTTCTCCGGGTGCTTGCGGCACACAACATCAACCCACATGATCGTATACACCCCGATATCCAGCATCGCGCCCCCGCCAAGCGCAGGATCATAAATCCGATGCGTCGGATCCAGCGGGAAATCATTCGCCAGGTCCGCCGACACGCGATAAATCGACCCGACCGCGTGCTCGTCCCACAGCAGACTCTCGACTTTGCGCATGAGCGGGAAAAACCGCGTCCACATCGCTTCCATCAGGAACACGCCGTTCTCGACCGCTACTTGCGCAATGTGCTGAGCCTGCGCGCTCGTCACTGCCAGTGGTTTCTCACAGAGGAGATGTTTCTTGGCGCGAAGCGTCTGCAGCGCAAGCGTGTAGTGATGGCTATGCGGGACCTGTATTGTATAAGTCTCAGCCAACTTCTAGCATTGATAGTAAACCAAATCACGTACGCCAATGTAAACAATCTCGACCTCAGGATCCTCAATAACGCTCGTGTAATCGTCATACACATGCACATCTTCCACGCCCGGCGCAAAATCCTGCATAAACTTACGCGCTCTTGCCATGTCCCGCGACGCGACGGCCGCGATCTTGTGCTGAACGTCGGTTACTCCGCGCTTTTTGGGGTCCAGCACGAGGTCTTCCACAAACAGCGACGAGATCTGAGCTGGTTAGCTGGCGCGATTCATATCTTCGACAGGCTGTACTCTATAGAACAGTCAGAAAGAAGACTTACGTATCCGAGACCGAGAATGCCCCATTTTGCAGTGTAGACCATGACCGAGATGTACTTAAGGTAGCTGGTAGGAGTAGTTGAATTGCAAGTGGTGAACTTGAACTTATTGGGAATGCCGAGTGAGTTATATACCCCGCTATACCCCGCTATATGATCTGAGAAGTCCGCTATTCCGCGGCACAGGTCGCGACTACATGACTTTTCTTATACGTATGTGCGCCCTGAAAATGCCGCCAGACGTGTCACTTGACGCACGCGGAGAACTGCCGTCTGTTTGAGTATATTCAGAGTCGCGGCTATAAGCCAGTCAAAATGATCAGCTTTTAAATACTGAGTACATGTGCTTTTCCGAGCTCGGAATTCGCGACTGCTCGGATTTGCAAATAGTTACATCTAGTAAGTTAAAAATCGAGTACAGGACTACCTAACTTATCCAAAGAAAAGATAGAGCACAGCGTATTTACTATTTACCAATTGCCTATTCCAGAAAATGCAAATGCTACTTCTTCCCGCTATCCTTCACCTCGATCCACGCCCGTCGCACGCCCCGCCGCTCCAGCACCTCAATAGCAGCCTTACTCTGCGGCCCCTGGACCTGGATCTCCAGCTTCCCGCCAGCGCCACTAGCACTCTTCTCTACCCGATTCACGGTCGTCGAGCTCGCGCACTCGGTCCGCAGCTCGTTCGCAAGCTCCTCGATGTCCAGCTTGTACGTCTCCAGGTTCGCTAGCCGGGTGACCTTGTGCCCTTGCTTCATAGCCACCGTGATCTGTATCTTTGGCGGAGACCCCTTGGCGAGCTTGGAGTCCCGCTCGTCTTCGCCATCCCGGACTACTCGATAATGCGGTCCGCACACCTCACGGAACCGGTCAATCACTGCCTCACGCACAACTGTCCTCGGTCGCGGAGTAGTAGTGATCATACTCGCCAGCACGGGATTCATCTTCACCTCTCTTGGTTTACTGGTATCCACGAGTTCTTCTTTCGCGATGTACTCAAGAATCATCTGGCGCAGCTCGGCCGCAGTGTAATAAACCCCCGCAGTCCTCCTGCCCAGCGCGTCAGCTACAAGTTTCGCCTTGTCCCGAATTTGAAAGTACTCCTTAATCTGTATCTGTTTTGTCTTTGATCCCCCGTCCGACGCCGTCGCGGATCCGGCAGGCCGCGCATCCCCTGCGGTCTTGAACGCCTGAAACTGCTTGATCGCGGCATGATCAGCGCCCGCAATCGACATGATCGTCACGTCGCCTCCCTTCTCCTTAATCTTCACCAACCCTTCCTTCTCCATCGCTTTCAAAAACTTGGCCGCTTTCTTCCATGACGTCTGCTTCATCTGCACCGACGCGAAATAGGTGGGTAAATGTCGCAGCAAGTGCGCGGATATGAATGTTGAAGACGGCTGGGGGAATGACAGCTCGATGCTGCCTGTCCGCGCGTCAAAGATTGTAGATAGCAGTGCCCGTCTGAAAGCTTCGTCGATATCGGCAGTTGATGGGCCTGTGTTTTCTTGTGCTTTCTCCTCTGGCTCAGCTACCGGTACGACGGTCGGCTCAACTGGCACAGCCGTAGGCGCAGATGCAGGCTCAGCGATAACCAGCTCGCCAACACCGTCCGCAACAACTTGTGCATCATTCGCAGAGTCTTCCGTCGCGGGCTCCTCTACGACCGCAACCGGCACCTCAAGATCCAACTCTACTGGAACGCTGACTTTCCCCTTAAACGGCAATTCGTCGCCGTAGCATTGCACAATGAATACCGCTTTCCCATGTTGTCCCTGCACGCGCGTCGTCGTAGCCAGATCCATATTGCACACGCCTACCGCCAGCGGCACAGTCCTGCGCTCTTCACTCGCAATCGCAACGATTGTTCCGACATGCACGGTAGCCGGGAACGGCGGAATCAGTCCCGGAAGCATCATGTCTACAAATTGTGTCAGGCACACCGCAAGATATACGCACAACCAACAATTACTAACCTGCGCCATTGCGGAGCTTTTCAATTACCGGACTCCAGGTATGCACTATCGGCACCAAGAACGGACACTTCCACAGCGTGAACACAGTCGGCACAAGGGTCTCGTCCTTGAGCTTGATCCACAGCGGCTTGTTCCCTTCGTCGCCGACGTACAGCACGCCGACCTCGCCGGTCGTCTGGGCAATGAACTTTGCCGTCTGCACCGCGCTCGGCAGAATCAGCTCCTTCGTCTCGGCCGGCAGGGTTTCGTCTGTGAGCTGGAACGCGGCGAGGATCGAGGCGAGGAGTTTGCGCCGGTCGGAGCTGCGTACTGGCGAGAGCGGTTTGATCTGGGCTGTTAGTGGGTTGTCCAAGATATAGCAACTACCAGATATACTTAGTGCTTACATTGGGCTTTTTCCTAAACATGGCTGTGTATTGACAGTATTGTGTATCTTCCTATACAGCTTCTATACGGAGAGAGTAAATAGAAAGAACGGAGCTCGAGGCGTCGAGTTCAGCAAAACGTCATCGGCTGAAAACCGTTATTTGACTCCTGAATTTCTGGTCTGCACGCGACCGAGAAAGACCAACTACTTTACTACGATTCAACATATACGACGTCATGCATTATTATTACTGTACAAATGGCAAATGACAAGTCTAGATAGGAGAAGTATGCTACAAAACACAAAACAAAACACCGAACCGAAAACCCAGAGTCTAGCCATCACACAGCCCGCCGCGGAATGCACCAAAGCCTCGCCCGCCATCCGCGAGATCTCCCTACTCCTGCTTGCCCCCGTTCTGGTGGATCAGCTTCTTCCAGGTGTCGTCCTGGTAGATGTGTGAGCCCTTCTCGGGCTTGCCGCCGTCCTTCTTCTCCTCGAGCATGGCGAGTCCGGCCGAGCCGACGATGAGCAGCAGCGTGAAGCCCTGCGCGTACATACGCGCCTGGACGACCTTCTGCGAGGTCGACATGATCTTGTCGCGCGAGACCGCGTAGCCCGCGGCGCCGAGCGAGCCGAGCCAGGCGGCGAGGAAGACCTTGAAGCGGTTCTCGTTGACGTAGGCCAGAGCCTTGTCGGTGATGGTGTCCGGCAGCTGCGTCTTGCGGACCGCGGTCTCGGTCTTTTCCTGGATGTTGTTGAGTTTGTTGAACGCGGCGCGCTCGAACTTGAGCGAGTAGATCTCGGTCGTGGTCACGAAGCCCATGAGGAAGGTGCCGAGCATCATGAAGGTGCGCGCGGACACGTTGCGGGCGGCGGCGGCGGGTGCGCGTCTGATGATGGCTTGGTTGATGGCGACGCCGATGCTGCCGGTCACGATGCCGACGGGGACGGCGCGCTTGAGCACGTACGGCCAGTGGCCCTCGGTCACTTCTTCGTGTCGGCGGCCGGTGGACATGGTGAGGAGGTGAGGAGGTGAGGAGGTGAGGAGGGTGTGATGTGAAGTAGCAGATCAGTGACTGTGCAGTTACTGAGTCGACAAGTTAGAAGAACGCGCTCAACAACGGTAATGCTATGAACAGAACTAGCAGTCTTATTGCTATATTCTATCAAATCAGGTCAATTCTAGCAGTTGCAGTTACTACCGGTTGTAAATGTTGTAGTGCAGTTCTAGTCGAGGCAGTTATAGAAAGCTTCGCCACCTGCGGCGCGCACCACGCCACATTTCCGGCCAATTAGACAAAAGCCGCTGCTTTGCTTCCGGCCGCGCCCGAGAACTTTTCTCTTCTTCTTTCCGTGACATCATTCTTCTTAAACATCTTCTTATACTGATGTACATCATCATCTATACATAATCATCTTCTTCAGTTAACTTATTAATCACACTATCACAGTATTACTGATCCAGACAACCTAGGTAGCAACAATACACTCTTCACCCTCCTCGATTATTCACTATCCACTATTCACTAAAACTCACTCCTCAACAGCACACTTGTCAAATTCCACTCCGCAGTCAATCAATCTGCCCAGTGAGCCGATGTTCGTGCTGATATCGACGATCTACTGCATTCTGCACTACTCTCTTCTGAGGCAGCTTGCACGGGGTAATCTCAGTGCCAAACGCGCTGCCGTGCTTGTCTCGTTGAGCTGCGCGTGGCCGGTATACTTCCTATATTGCATTCGTACAAGTAAACCTTTTTTAGTAGTAGCTCTACTTACGAGTTATGAGTATGACGCTGCGGATGAGACGGCCCTGCCACGGGATGTCCTTCTAATTGTCATACAAATCATAGTGGTGCTGTTTTGGGCCGCGAAAAGCTCTCAAGACCCTATTTCTCCCGATTGCCACAAACATCCCGAACTTTCCGGTTTCAGTCTTTTATTACAAGTATCGACTATTTCTGTAATCATTTAACTAGTGTTTACATAAGTTGGTTATATGAATGATACATGTCGGGGCTCATGTAGTGTCGAGATGCTAGAAGAGCAAACCAACTGAACTTGGAACCCCAGCCAGATCCAAGATCCGGCTCTCCATCAATTTTCCGAGTTCGTATAATCTATCAGACACCAAGACCAACGGTCCAATCTGTAAATGAAGTTGCATCGGGAACAGTAACAAAAACAAAAGCAAACAAAATCAAAACAAAAAAAAACATCGCAGCCTAAGCAAAGGCGCGAATCAGCTGTAAAATCGTTCAAATTAATATGTACAAGCAACACGCATGACCAAAACCAAAAAACAGCTAAATGCAAATCGTGTAACTATCCTGATCCTGGAATGTCTTCACACCAACGCCTGTCCTTTGTTGATAGTAGAACTCAGCCCTCTGAGCCACGGCTTCATCTCCTCCTTCGACGCCAACAGAATCACTCGTCCTCGTCGTCCCATTCTGCCTGTACGACCAGCCCGGTGGATCAAATCAATCGACGAAAACGGCACATCGTACAGAATAATCGTCCGCACGCCATTCATGTCGATTCCACGAGAAAAGATATCCGTGGTGATCAAAATCCGCAGCGTGCTGATTTCCCCGCTCACGAGATCAACACCACCGTGTTCCAACGACGGACTCGGCTTCAAGAATTCTCGCATCGTCCGAGATCGCTCGTCAAGCGTGTTCTCCCGAGTCAATCCGGATGCCGGGATCTTCAACTTGTCCAAGTACTCGACCAGCTCGTCCACGTTCTCGCGATGGTTCAAAAACACAACGATCCGCTTAACCTTCCCGGGCTCTGTCGCGCTGCGGTCAAGATTATACAAAGTCTGCACCAGTGCCTTGCGCTTGTCGTTGTAAAACGGTTGCTCAGACGTATCCACGGTCGAAAACGTGACTTGTCTCGGAATCTGGTGCAGGTGAGGCGCGACTATCCGTTCCATGGTAGGGTACGTCTGTCGCAGTGTACGATCAAACGACTTGGGAATAGTAGCCGAGCAGAAAATGGCGGATTCGAGCTTTGCAGGCCGGCTCAGGATATCAAGCGTCTTCTCCTTGAACGACCGATCCATAAGACTGTCAGCTTCGTCGATGATAATCCGTCTGCAGTCGTCCAGCGCGTCGCTGTAATTACTGCGCTCGAGGAACTTCAACAGAGGCACAGGAGTGGAGACCAAAATGTCAATCTGCTTATGCGCAAGGCTGTTTGCCGTGTCCCGAGTTGTCTCCTGCGACAGACCGGCCGATGACAGCTTCACGTCGTGGCAGAGATCTTTCACAATGTACAACACTTGCTTCACGAGCTCAGCCGTGGGCACAAGAATCACAGACCGAATGTACGGCTTTGTGTCCAAGCCCCACACGTTCGGCGCATTGCTGAGCTCTTCTTCCTTAAGCGACGACAGCAATGGAATCAGATAAGCCAGCGTCTTCCCAGATCCGGTTTCAGCTGCTAGCAAATACGTCTTCAAGCCCGTGCTCATCTTTGGCAAATTCCGTCGCAGCATCTTGCGGTGGTAATAATCCTCGTCGCTCTCTAATTCTTCTTCTTCCGCAGACGCGAGTAGTCCCTGTTGAGCCAACCGAACAGACGGAGGAGGAAGACGCATAAGTCGCTGGATCGCCAAAGACTGAATCGGCGTCGGCTTCTTCTTCTCCACATCCTTCAGACACCGGTTATACACCGCCTCCCGAACAACCGGAAGTACTCGCAAGACCTCAAACGAATCAAGTCTACCAATGGTCGCGTTCAACGGAAGTCTCTCCTGCGGCGAAATATTCTGCAGCACGCCAAACTCAGCCGCGTTCGGCGGTCCAGACATCATCGGCGTAGTATCCTGACGATCCTTGAAATCCTTCACCCGCTCCTTCTGTTGCCTGAAATCTTCATGAGAAAAGCGCGAGCGCTGTGCAGGCGTCGGGTCAAGCACTTTCTTTGACAACAGGAACCTCTCAGGCTTAACAAACTTCGCAGCCTGCCCATGCGCCTTCCGTGACTTTCGGGCTGGCCGGCTTGACATTGACGATGACCGGCCTGAACCTGACGAAGGCCCGAACGACCTCGACGATGATCCTCTCGCACTGGCTTTCTTGGCGAATTTCCTAGCCTCGAACGCCCTGACAAATTTCTGACCGATAAGTTTCGGCTTTTTCGCGTTCGGATTCTTCTTGTCTCTCGGACTCCTCGGCGTCTGCTTGCGCAGCTGCTTGTTCTGCTTCTTTGGAAACTTCACCGAATACATCCGCAACAGCGTCTGTGTTTGGAAGACCGACGGCACTGAGGATGAGAGCACTGGTGATCTCATATTAGACACTGCCGACAATCTAATACGCGCCAACAGGCACGACGCTCGGAGTAGAGACGTCATGGCTGCTCGTTTGCTGTAGCAGATACGTATATAAAATTTGGATAAAGCTGCGAATTGATTGTGGGAATTGAAAATTTGTATCAGGGGTCGAGTGCACTTAAAATGGTGGCTCAAATACTCTTGTTTTGGAGACAAAAACACCGGCTAATGTACCAAAACTCCAATCAAACTCTCTGAATTTAGTGCCCGGTTTAGCAGAGCAAATCTGGTCTTGGAGCAACTAATATCCAACCTTGGAGACTATAGAAAGATAGAAAGATTGCTGCTTGTCCTCATTATCCACGTCGGTGTCACGAATTATCCAATTATCCCCAACTAAGCGGACCTGAGGCATCTCAGTATCACTTTACGCTATGCCGCCAAAGAAAGGAGCGTCTCTGCAAGAGCTCCTCGAGAAACTAACCGTCCATGTGCAAAACGAAGAGCACACGAACGTCGTCGACCTTGCCGACAAGCTTCTCAAGCAGAATTCTACCGACAAAAAGACCAAACAGGCGAAACTGATAGCATTGATCAAGCTGGACCGATACACGGCTGCTTTGGACTTGATTGCGGGCGATGGCGTGGCTGAGTTTGAGATGCCGCTGGAACGAGGGTATTGCTTATATCGGCTGGGAAAGCTGGATGACGCTGCTGCGCTTGTCGAGGGGGCTTTGAAGAGTTCGGGAGTCTCGGACGAAGTTGAAGCTAGAGGACTTCAGCATCTGAAGGCACAAATTGTACGTCTTCAGAAGAGCTTGATGTTGTACGGCGTTTGCTAACTATTCAGGCATACCGCCAGGAGAAGTTTGAGGAAGCCAAATCAGCGTACGACGAACTATCCAAAGGAGGATATATTGTAGGTTTTTTTTCGTCTGTTTTTACGTCTTATTACAGAACGAACTGACAATCGTTCTAGGTCGAAGGAGAAAACCACGATGTCCTCGTGAACTCGATGGCCATCCAGACTCAGCAACGGTGGTGGAACCAGTCAGTCGCGCCGTCTCCTGAATTCGCTCCTATCTCGCACGAACAAGCATTCAATCTTGCATCTTTGTATATTTCAGAGAAGAAGTACTCTGACGCTCTGAGCTCGCTTGCGCAGGCGAAAGGTGGGTTTCAGAATTCCTTTTGTTGGCAATACGGCAGAGCTAACGGTGATTGGTAGTGCTGGCGCAGGGATTAGATGGACTGTCTGAGGAGGAACTTCAGGATGAATTATTTCCTATCCTTATTCAAGCTGCATACGTGCACACGCTTCTCGGAGAAACGGCTGATGCTGCCGAAATTCTGACGGGACTGGACCCGCAAAGGTTCGTAATGGGTTTTCACAAAAAATAGGCATTTGAAGCGACGACTAATTAAAAAATAGCGTGTCCGACCCTGTGATTAAACAACTGCTTCTCAACAACAAGCTCGCAATCGGCAACATTTCGGGATTCAATGTTGAAAACCCGCACGTCACGCTCCGACTTCTCGACTCCGTCCCCAGTTCTACGACCTCCTCAGCATCTTACGTCAAATTCCAGCGGAAAATCCTCCAGCGAAATCGTCTATCTGTGGAATACCTTGCCGGCAAAGAGACCGCCGTTAAGAAAGGCATCAAGCGCCACTTGGAAGAGTACCCGGAAGACGAAGGTGTGCGGGCGTTGACTTTGCAGCCCTCGATTTTGGATCCGTTCAGCACCGGTGGAAAGTACTCAAACAAGAACATACTCGGACGGGCGCTTAAGAGGTTTTCAAAGGAGCAAACGAACGTTGCGTTGGGGTTGGCTATCATTCAGATGCTGATCGAGAAGAAAAATGTCGACCATGCGGGCCAGATTATGCAGCAGATGCTGGCCGCGGGCGTCAAGTATCCGGGAGTTGATGCAGTTGCAGCAGAGATCAAGGAACTTCAAACAAAATAAGCCGAATGGGATGTACAATAAGTCAGCTATATGGATGTGCTTGAGTTTTGCATGTAATGATGTAGATAAATGAACGATGGTACCGTAACAAAATCTTGATTAAGATCACTTCTAATATACAGCATATAACTTTTTGTTCCTTTTCAAACCTTTTAAGTGAAAAGCGTGTCTTCCTCTCGTAGGTACTCTCCAATATCTCCTTGCCGGAATGCGACGATTCCAGTCGGATCCAGTCTTCGCGCGTCAGACGTCGATTTAGCCGTAACTCCAAATCCCTATCATTCCAAGTTAGTCATCGCTGCTCGTTGCACATATGACAAAGAAGAGAAAAAGAACTTACCAAAGGAATATCATTCATGGCATACACAACGACACCGGTATGTTCAGGAATGTCGTCGCTCATCTTGCCGACATGCGCCTTCAAGATGTTGTTTCCGTACATGTACGACATCTCTCCGTTAGGCTTGATCCAGATCTTGAATCTAGCGTACTGCGCAACAATGTCGACCGCAGTGACATGTAACCTGAACTTTCCCGTCTTTGTGAATTTTCCCAGACACACGCCGACAGACATCAACTCCGTTCTGCCCACGGCAGTGGCGTACCGCATGACCTTTTCGCTATTTCACAGTCAGAACAACCAGACCAAGTAGAACTGTATTTTAAAGGAACGAGGAAAGATACACACCTAACATAGTACACCCGATCCTTCTGAAGACGAAAGCAATGCGGGTCGTCTGGACGGTCAATCAAATGTGTAATGTTGCGGCCAATGTAGTTCGCCAGCTTCTCAAACACCGTCTTTGTTTCGTCTTCTGTTAATGGCCGCATTGTGTCTGATGTATATTATCTAGAGTGTTCCTCTTTTTCGGGAACCTCTTTGTACTTGTTCTCGAGGAAAATTCGGTGCCGATGTCGAGATGATGAAGAATTAAAATTCGATAAAAATTGGGAGATCTGAAATATTTTCCGCTGTGCGGCTCAATTTGGGATTTTGATCGAGCGCGCTCTCAAAAACTTTTTGACCCATAGAGCGATCGATATATATCGACGGGTAATTATTGTCAATTGCCAGTCACAAGTCTTCTCTATAGCGTCCTTGCTTTCTTACAGTTGAACGACCAATGGTTCAGAGCACTGAAGATCCAGTCCAGAATGAGCCTCCTACCGTGGCTCCTCCGGCTGATTCGGCAAAGCCCGACAACAACAGCAGCAGCAGCAGCAGCAACAACAAGGGCAAGAAGAACAGCGGCAAACGAGCTCGCGACGGCGAAGGCAAGGTGGGAAGGTGAATTCCTGGCTTTATATGTATACCTGGTGAACTTCTCCGAGTCGAGGACTTATGGAGAACGACGACGGGAGGTACGCCAGGGTGGAGTTTGCTGGACTAACCTTTTTGACTTGATAGGAATGAGTTTGGCAGCGGGAAGAAGGACAAAAATGATGCTCCGAAGCGCATGCGCACAGAGTGGACTGCGAGACCGAAAGTCTACGGACCTGATGGCCAGGAAATTCCGCCTGAGCCTCGACGCCCGAAACGAAAGGCGGCTTGCTTGATTGGATATTGTGGAACCGGGTATTATGGCATGCAAGTGTGAGTGACGAGCAATTCTCTTATTCCGAGGGGACGATAGTGCTGATTACTTTATTTTATAGAAACCCGCCGTTTAAGACTATTGAAGGTGATCTTTTTTCTGCACTGGTCAGCGCGGGCGCTATCTCCAAAGATAACTCGAATGATCCCAAGAAAGTGAGTCGAGATTCATTCTACACACATCGTTCAATTTTCAACTAACCATCACACAGACCGGTTTCATGCGCGCAGCACGAACGGACAAAGGCGTCCACGCAGCAGGAAACGTCATCTCGGCAAAGTTGATTATCGAAGATGAAGATATTGTCGAGAAGATCAACTCGTTCCTGCCCGAAACTATTCGTGTATGGGGAATCACTCGCACCACGAACGGGTTTGACTGTCGCAAGCACTGCGGCTCCCGGGTCTACGAATACCTGATTCCGACATTTTCCTTCCTTCCGCCGCGTCCTACGTCTGTGTTTGGGCGTCGTATCAAGGAGATGGATGAGGCTTATCCGAATGTGAAACGCCCGGATCCGGAAGGTGAACAATTCTGGGAAAATGTCTATGCGAAGCTGAAGGAAGCCGGAATTGAGGAAGGCGTGCTGGAAGATTACGCAAACATGTTGAAGGCAAAGACAGAACAGCCTCCGACTGCTAGCGACGAGAAGCCGTTACTGTTACCTGAAGCCGACTGGGAGGTGTTTAAGACGATCAAGTCAGTCGAAGACAGAGAGCGCCGTGCGTTTCGAATGTCTGCCGACAGACTGGCGATTGTCCGAAAAGCGATGAAGACTTACGAGGGATCTCACAATTTCCACAACTTCACTTTGAAGAAACGTTACGAAGACCCAAGCGCTCGAAGATTTATGAAGGAAATTACAGTTAGCGAACCAAAGTTGATTGATGGCACTGAGTGGGTGTCGATCAAAATCCACGGACAGTCGTTCATGCTTCATCAGATCCGCAAGATGATCAGCATGGCTGCGCAAGTTGTCAGGACTGGAGCTCCTATCGATCGTATCAGCGACGCTTTTTACAAGGCGAGAGTCAATATCCCCAAGGCTCCTGCTTTGGGACTTTTGCTTGAGCGACCGGTTTACGAGAGCATCAACGACAGATTGACCTCCTACGGGCGCGATGAATTGACGTTCGACCCGTACAATGAGAAGATCGAGGAATTCAAGACCAAGCATATTTATGACAAGATCTATGCCGTCGAAGTCAAAGAGAACACGTTTCACTCGTTCTTCAACTTCATTGATACTTTCAAAGAGGGAACGTCCCTGGACTACTTCACAGCAAAAGGCGCGGACAACGGCGTCGAGCCTGTTTCGGACTTCGAGGATGATGAAGACAGAGAGGAACTGACGGGTGAGAATGTAGACCGCGAGGGTTGAAATTGTATGAATAAATGTAGGACTTTAAGAATGCCTATCATTGAATGAACGTGACATATTCGATGATGAACACAAGTTGATTACAACGCCGCTATAGTTATCGCAGATTTATCCAGTCAATCCATCCGTTACAAAACTAACTTGAATCACGAGAGCGCAGATCAAATCACAGCCACTGTACAAAACATTATTCGCCGCATGTATATAAAAAGCAACCAAACCCGAAAAGCAAAACAAAGTAGTATATATATATATAAACTATTCAAGACGACCAAATAAACCAGATGAAGGCTCTAAAAAAGAAGACATAGAGCAGACTAAATGCCGTGAAATCAAAGATATGCAATGGTGTGTTTATACGACTGGTTTGTGTAGATCAGACGTAGGAAAAGAATCAGAACCTATTTCCTTGGGTCCGGTACATTGAACGTGTCGCTGCTATGGCCGCTACTGCTGCTACTGCTGCTCGCAACGGGATACTGTGGGTCGCTGTCAAGTTCGTCATCTGTCGTTTCCGCTTGAGAGTCCAGTTCGCGAGGCTCAACCGTGTCCCAGGTCTTCCTGCCATAATAAAGATTATGGAAGAACTGCTTTCCCTCGCCATAGTATATCCACTGGCAGAAGATGGTAACATCGAACCCAACCGTCCCCGCAGATCCAATCAGATAAGGCAGCTCTTCCCACAAGAAATCCTCGCGTTCAGCATAGCCCATCGATGCGGCATTCGTCAAGATAGACAAAGTGTAAAACACGTTTCCCAGCAGAGCCGCGACAAACAGCAGAATTGAAAGACCGCTGGTCGATTGTCTAACCATGTTTGTGTAAATCTGCGGCAAGCGAGAGGTGAGATACATCATCGTACACGCCCACGCAAAGACACGACCGATGGATTCGCGATGGTCGAGTTTGAACCACCTCCGAAGACCATTAAAACCTCCTGCCATTATGCTCACGTCTGTCGAATCAGGTGCGGCTGCGATCAGAGCCGGGAAATATGAAGTGGAGTCGTACTGCTGAACCAAAGGAGGCACGAGCATGGCTCCTGCGACAGCCACGACGGCGGAAAGAGAGAGTAAAATGTTCGACCTCCGGCTTCGGGTGCTGCGGATAGTGTGTGAAGAGCGTGTAGAGGTAGATGAGCGGGAGGAGATTGAAGATGCGGAGGAGCCTGGGACGGGAGGCGAAAGCAGGACGTAGTAAGTCTGCGGCTTGATCTGTGTGTAGTAGACGTACTGGCTGCCGAGAATGACGTCGATGCAAAGATAGTATGTTGCAAGGAGGGTTTGGAAACGGAGCTGGGTATGTTAGCAGGGTGTACGAGGGCACGATACCACGATAGCACGCTGGCGCTGAACAAAGAAACACGGACCTGGTTGGTGAGAAGACAGCCGATAAGATTGGTCGCGTCGCCCAAGAACCAGTTAAACAGAAACAGCCAACTCAGACCTTCTACCGAATGGTTACTGTAGTTCTTGAAGACCTGTGGCAGCTGCGCGCCCAACCAAGAAAACAGGGACATGTAGCCTGTGAACATGTGGTCAGTACCGCATCAAACCTCACCTTTGCGCAACTTCGCGCAACAAATCGTCACTCACCGAACAAAAACGACGCTCCGCTAAAAAATCCGTACACGCAGGAGCCGGTCAGGCGCGCGATCCACTCAATCAGGACCTCGCCCTCGTCGGTCATGGCACAGCCGCGGATCGTGTCGTCCATCACAGCGAGCGTTTGGTGGGCGGAGCAACTTTGCAGGATTCTCCGGCCGGTCTGCACACGTCGTAGCAGCAAATATTCAGTCTATACAAACAGCCACACAGATTACGGTCCAACAGCGAGAAACAAAAGAGAAAGCAGCGGTTTTGAGTGAAAAAACCGTGTGAATTCAGAGGCAAATCGCTTCCAAGCCAGGATGGCGAAAACGGCAATAAATCACAACACTGTGAGCAAAGTCACAAACGCGTGATCTGTGTTTACGTTTGGCTTTTCTCGGACATGCTCGGACCGCTTTTGGAGCACGGTTCATCTCTTGATTTTTATAAATATCAATTTAAATAAACATCAACCCTTATTACCTACGGGCATACAGCACTCAGCAGACGCACTACTGTCAATGAACGACCTACTTCTTCAATCCAGCCTCCTCGGCCACGATCTGCAGCGCAAGCTTCTTCGAGAAGAAGCGGCAATGCGCCAGATTTCCTCCGTGGAACCAGAACCCGGGATGTCCGCTCGACCGCCACATCGTCTTCAACTCGTTCTCCTCATTGAGTCCCCACACATCCGTGCACCGGTTCGCTACCGCGTCTCCAAACAGCTTGCGCGCAGTCTCGCGCATGTTGAGATACCCCGTGGCCAGCACGACAATATCCGCCTCGAGTTCTGTGCCGTCCGCGAATTTGATACCTGTCTCGGTGAACTCAGCGATGTTCCCGCCTTGCTTCATTTTCACGCGTCCGTCAGCAATAAGAGTCGAACATCCGACGTCGAGATAGTAACCTCCACCGCGCTGATAGTACTTGAGAAGGAACCCGGATCCCTCATATCCGTAGTCGAGCTTGAACCCGGCCTTCTCCAGTCCAGTAAGAATATCCTTATCTAGCTCGGCGACCTTTGTCGTCAAACTCTTGCCGAGCTGGTGCTGCACTGCCACGGGAATCGAGTGGTACGCAATGTCTGCCTGGTCGACGCGCGGACCATCCTCGTCGTACAAGCCCTTGAAAGCAGTTCCAAGCCCGTTCTCGGACGACATGACGTAGGTAGAGCTCTGTGAATATACAAGTCAGCTTTAGATTTTCAGTCAATTTCACTCCTTTCAGAACCACAACACTCACTCGCTGGTAAATCGTGACATCAGCACCTTGCTCGTAAAAATCATGCGCAATGTCATGTCCGCTGTTGCAGCATCCAACCACGACCGCCTTCTTGCCAGTAAAGTCGGATCCGGTCGTATGCTGGCTGCTATGCACAAGCTTGCCCTTGAACTTCTCCTGACCCTTGAACGTCGGGATATTTGGCTCTCCAGAGTGACCTGTGGCCTGAACCAGATGGCGTGGATGCAGTGTGCGAGTAGATCCGTCGCCGCGCGTGACCAAAACCGACCAAGTCTTTGTTGTATCGTCGTACGACGCCGAGGTCATGGCCGTGTCAGTCCACGCGTTCAGCTCAAGCATGCTGGCATAGCTCTCGAAGAAATCTGCCAATTTGTCCTTCGGCGTGAAAACTGGCCACGTGTCCGGGAACGGAATGTACGGCAAGTGGTCATAGAACACCGGATCATGCAGCACGAGGAACTTGTACCGCTTGCGCCAGTTATCGCCCACCCGTGCGTTCTTCTCAACAATCAAGCTCGGCACTCCAAGTGCTTTCAATCTGGCCGCGATCGTGAGTCCCGCCTGTCCACCGCCGACGATGACGACAACAGGTTCCTCGGTGCCCGGACCAAGTTCACGCTCGATAGCGCGCCTCTCAGTCCACGATTTGCGCCCTTCGTGCTGTCCGTGGTCGACGCCCAGCGGACGACGCGGGCCCAGATGCTCCTCGTGACCCTTGAGTTCCTCTAGTCCGGTGTAAAACATGAACGCCTTGATCGGATGCACGGGATCCGACGCATCTCGCACTAGTCTCGCGACAGCGACACCTTTGCCGAGTGCGGTCTCGATCGTCAAGAACACCTGCACCCACTCAACGCCCGCAATCGGCGACTGCACGACCGGCGCGAGTCCGTCCTTGTCTAGCGCGACGTTGCAGAGGCCAGACGACGCGAGATTGTCCTTCAAGTACTTTGTGATTGCCGGCTTCCCCGCCAACGTGCGGAAATCCCACGAGAGCACGAGCTGGTCGCGCCAGTATCCGCTGTCTGCGATGAGCGCGGCGACCGCGGGAACGGGGTCAACGCGCTGCAGGGCCGCGTTGAAGGCATCGACGAAGAGCGTCGCGAGCGCTGCGGGGTCTTCTTCGACGAGCGACCGCACGGGATCGGCCTCGATCAGCGTCTCGGGCTGCGTGAGCTGGGTCGCGAAGGTGATGGGGAACGTTGTGGCGGCCATGGTTGCGGTAAGTAGTAGCTAACTTACCCAGTTACTGAGCGAACTGAGCAAATGGTTGCCACGGCAACCCGCCGGGCTTTTATAGACTCGAGATGGGCGCGGGATGCGGGGTAGAATGGCCAAAACGCGTGGCGGGGTGATAAGTTTGAGCCGCACGGCGCGTATTACGCGCGATCGCGGCAAATTGCCCGAACTGCTTTGTTGACATTTCCACCGGACCACCGGCATGACGCGTTTAAAGTAAATACTGAATGTTGTGGTCGTTATAACTTGGCATAAAGCTATAGTCTATCCGTTGACCGTTATTATTAGTAGGTTAAGATTAACAATACACAACAGTATAACCTGGTGAAATAAATAATGTAGACAAATCACATGCGCCGCTCAATCACCGGTCCTTCCTCTTCTATCCGTTCCATCAGCTCATCCGCAACCTTGAAATTCTCCTCCCGCGACAGATGCCGTAACAAAAGGCTCTCCTTCCGACTCTTCAGCAGGTCGCGCACAGAAGAGATTAAAAACCCGCTAATCAGCTCAACCGACCACGAGTCCGGAATCGTCTGCAGCACAAACTGGAGATCCAGCAGATTGCCCCATCCTTCCAAAAGCCGTTTTGTGCACTTGATCCGATCTTCAGACGACTTTAACTTCAGAAACTCAATAAGAAGCAACTTGAACAGCTCGGCTTGCTGCTCTGAAGTCACCATCGGCGCCTCTCCAATCGCTAAATCGCTAGCGTGAATGACGTGTCCGCCATACAGACAATAAGCAAACGCAGTATCATAGTCCGCCAACGAGTGGCACAAAATGTGAAGCGCAGAATGATGCAACGACAGTTTTCCGTACAAAATCACCATTTCAGTCACCAGGAACGCCTCGTGGGGCTTAATCCGCCGTAAAACTTCCTGAACTTCGTAGTCCACGTCGCTCTGCAAAATATTCAAAAATTTGAGTCGCATGCTAACCGCTTCCTGGTTCAAGCTGTCCGCCATCTTGCCTTCCAAAAACAGAGTATACGCAGCCTTCGGCGGTGTTAGGGCGCGATATTCTTCGTAACTCTTGATGATCTCTTGCCGCGCTGGTTCGTTACTCTCGACAACTTCAATCACGTCGCTGGTATAAAGCAAAACAAGCTCGTTCGCGTATTGAAAATTCTAGCAAAAGAAATTAAGCGTCAGCGTCAAAACCTTCAACCAGTTAGATTAACCATGACTAACCTGCTGCACGAAAACGATATCTTCCAGATAAAGCCGCCAAGCCTCCCCTCCAATCTTGCGAACCTCATCCTTCAGCTTGGCAGCGCTGATATTTGATTTCCGTCGCTCGTCAATGAACACCTGAATACCGACAACTGGATTCCGCCGGGCTAACCATAGCCCGTACTCCCACACTATTTTCTCGTCTTTGCAGCGGAGCAAATATTCAGCCATCTTGTGTTCGCCATCAGTGAACTCGGGATCCTCCCATTCTCCTGATATAATCTTCTGCCAGGTGGCGCAAACCTCTGCTACAAGTTTCCGCCCTTGATACAATCGTGACAGCGCGAAATACTTTTTGTGGTCCTCGAGTAGCTTGATGGACTCGGGAAACGACTTATCGTCCACCGACGAATCCGTAAAACTGTATATCTCCTCCTTTGTCGTCATTGGAGTATTCAAAAGAACTCGGAGATACGCAACCTCAACTGAGTGAAACACATCAGCCGCGTCCATCACGCTCTCAAATCCCTTCTTTTCCAGCCACCCGGCCAGGTAATGCTTCACTACCATAAGCGCCTCCAGAGACATATCCTGTTCCGGCGCATGCAGTACCTCTTTGACTCCCGAGTATAACCACGGAATCCCCTTGACGTCGTCTTTATTGAACAGAGAGATGACAATTCGCGGATCAAACCCGCTCTCATTCCAGTACCGCTCTGCCTCAACGTATTTGCCTTCGTCAAAATAGTGCATGCTAAGCTTTTGCCGAATATATGTACTTTCGTAAAACGCACGCTCGTTCGGCTCTTCTACCTCGCGATCTAGGCTCTCTAGAATTTCTGTGACTTTTTGCTGCTCAAACAACGTATCTAGATGCAATAGTGACGGCGTCGGAACTAAACACTGAACTCCCAATTCTGACGAAAACACGAAAAGCGAAGATGATATCGTGGCAAGCCTCGCAGAAATTTGGCGCTCTTCTTCCTTACGAGGAGAATCGACGTCAAAGAGAGGAACCAGGGTGAGTTTCTCGGCAAGAAGAGGAAATGGCATTGAGTAGCCGCTTGAGACGTTCGACAGATTCGGAGCGATCTTGAACGGGATCGTTTGTAGGAGCTGTTGATCCTGTAAAGAGTGGAATTGGAGCTCGTTTCCGATTACTGCAGCGCAGTACGGATACTCAACAGCTGTATACATCGTTAGGATCATATCGTGCTTTGCCCAATCCAAAAGAAAAAACACATACCAATAACCGAAGGATACCCCATCCAGGCAATCGTCCCCCGAGAAACATCGCCATCCAAATTAACCACCAATCCAACAGCCGGTTCATCAGGCGCCGATCCACTTGTGACAAAGAACTCTTCGGTAGTAACTGACGCGACATGAGGTTGTAACTTGATTGGTGCATCTGGGTTATTGCAGATGGCAAACAACGGGATCTTCTGGACACTGTTGAGATCTATAAGGTCGTATGTGTTCTCATTCGCGACAAGGGCTATTGATGAGCGTTGAATTCCTGTCAATGCTGAAGGATAGTCGATGTCCTGATACAGTCAGTAATTAAGCAAGTCTAAGCACCAACAGCTCTCCTCATACTTTAACCAGCCGTAACTCGTTTCCTTTGACTTTTACTATCCGAATGAGCTTTTTCGTGAATACAGTCACCCGCACCTCGTCGTCTGTATCTGAAGGAACCGAATCCAAGTCCAACGACATCGAATTGACCTCCCTTATCCTACCCAATCCCACCGGTGAAAACTCAGGCAACGTGAAGAACGCTATTGAGTTATGTGACAAAACCAATGCTTGAGAGACTTTTGGCAGAAGCAGGATTCTGGTGATTGCATATGGCCGAGATGGATGAACTACCTGCCGGGACGCAAACATGTAGCTCGGAGTGTTCTGCGATCGAGTCAGATGGCATGCTCCGCAAAAAAACAACATTCAGTTAAAAGTTATCTTACAGATGTCGGGTCCTGAAAGTAATGCAGCACCTCGCCTGTCGACGTTCCAAGGTACAAGCTGGAATCTGCAACGCCATGTCAGTCAGGGTCTTATCGTTGAAACGAAGACATTCAAACATACGCCATGCCTCCACGCAGGTAATCTCCACCGGCACATCAGAATCTTCAGATACTAGCAGTACATCGGATAGCAATGGCTGCAAAATGTACGGCGCTAAAGGCGGAGGTTCTGTCTTTGCCTCCATGACATGATAGACCTAAAGATCTCTCCCCGTGCTGAGATCCGGTTGCGGCCTCTCTCGGCAATGTCCGATTCGAAGTTGGATAAATATGTTGCAAATACACACCGAATGAATTTGCAGTTCACAATGTCTATATTTAACAAAATTCCAAGTGACAATGCCTTTGCAAACGCGGTAGTCGGAAAGATCTAGATGTGTTGCAATTGCCGGCTGATCGTGGGATGCCTCGAGAGCTCTTTGTGTATTTCGAGGCAGGGTGACTTCACGCTTCACGGTCCCGTTTTGGGAACTTAGGGTTTTGGGGGTTTACGATCGATTCGCTAACGCTGCCCTCCAGAAATCAGGTTTATGGCCATGCTTTTGTCGCAGACAATCTCTACACAAACTAGGGCGACTCGTAACACTGTAATGCACATTTTGTAAAATGATCCAATGACTTTTTACGGATTCTGCGGGTGGCTCAGAAACGTGAGCAGTGCGCGACCAGATGCACCAGTGCCCGATATCGACTAGTGGAGCACAAATCGCTAGATTCTCTCGTCCGAACAGTTCATTAAATCTATCTAACAGCTCCATAGATTAAGTATTCGCAGCCCAAGTTCTGAAGTTGCAGTTAGATCTCCAGTGCCACGTTATTACCCAGCTTCTTGCAGCTTTCACCTGAAATTGACCCCGCATTGCCAGTTCTGATGCGAATGGCCAACTTAAAGTGAAAGCAAGAAGGTTATTAACTTCATGTCTTGAAGTAAGAAGGAAATGAAACCGGGACGGCCGATTGTCATCTGCGATGCGGTGTTGTGCTCCACCAAGACAACAAACAACATGAGCCCTTAGCCAGGCTCCACCTGCTCGTAGAGATCAATTTCGAGATCGGTTGACAATGGTACTTGACAGCAATTAACCACTATAAAGTCTGTAATAACTAAACTAGACCTTTAAGATGTGATGGAAACGCTGGCATGTGCATTGCCAGATGGAGAGAATATCGAAGCTGGTGTCAGATCCGGTCTCTCAGTGCAAGAACTCCACCGCTCCTGCTATTACCGGAAAAGTCATCAAAGTCAAAACATTAAGCATTGTGTTAAGTTTCCAAGTCCCACCATCGTGCGATACCGGAGAATCATTAGTTCATTGGTTCACTGTGTAGTTCATTGCGTTGTCCATCTTTGTGGTATAACGAAACTGAAGACCGCAAAGAGCCCAAGCAAAGTAAATACACCAGCCGCACAACTCGCGGCGCGCAGATCCGGCGACTTGCCCCAAAATAGCAAAAAAAACAACTGAAGACTCGAAGACTCGAAGATATGAATCAGAAATCGTGGCGCGGAATTGAGAAAGTTGCTAGCTTTCTTTTGCAGACTGAGTCGAGATTTATTGACCAATGCGTGGCTTCAAGTGACTTTGAGATGGATCTGGTGGAATGGTGGAATGGATATCAGCTTAAAGAACTTCGTGGAGTGCATTGGTCTCGGCGAAGAGTGGATTGCATCAGGCAAGCCACTGGAGAATTCGCCAAATGTCTGCTTTGATCTGCAGCATAGATGTTCTTTATCTTTTTTTGGGCAGGTATCTCAATTAGAAATGGCAATGCTTGAATTTGGACATGACGGCAACTCAACTCCATTTAAGACGATCTGCCGAACGCGTTCCAGAAACGGGGGATGCTTGACAGGCGCGCGACGGAACTCTGGATCGCAGATCCACCAAGGCTGCGCGAAACACGTCCCAGACTGTGGCTCTTGGGATAACCATAGTACCATATAGTGGTTTTAGATGTGTTACTATGTGTTTGGGTTAGAATGGTCAATGGCGGGCAACAAAACGATGACAGATACTAAGGACCAGCTGGCTAGATCGGCTGGTTATGCTTATGTTACGGTGAGATGGACTATTTGGGATTTGCTCTACGACTATCAGATATGACAGCAGTTAGCAGATCGTAAAAATGGGACCCATCACGTCTTTCAGTTACGAGTGCTCGTGGAACGCTGTGCAACTTAGTCTCATATCGTCACTGATCACATCTTTCTATTGTTTTGTATAATTTTCTGGGAGATTAATTTTATACCAGTTAAATTAGCGCTAAGTTATTCGTTTCAATAGTTACTTTACAAACATTCACAAATCCGAGATTTTGAGAGACAGCTTTCCAAAGTTCTTGCCAGACAAGAGTCCAGCGAACGCATCGACCGCGTTCTCAAGCCCATCGACAATGTCTTCCTTGAAAATAATCGTCTTGTCAGCCAATCCCTTGGAGACGTGCTCGTGGAACTCGGGGATAACCTCGGGATGTTTCGTGTACGCATCCAGAATAATGAATCCCTGGAATTTCAAACGCTTCTTGAGCACGGCGACGATGTTCTTGTACCGGTACTGTTTATCTTCCGGCAGGTTATACTGCGAGATCATGCCGCACTCGATAATCCGAGCATAGTTGTTCGCGGCAAGTAGAGCCTCGTCCAGAGCCTCACCTCCGACATTGTCAAAGTACACATCGATTCCCTTCGGACAGTACTTTGCGATCGCGGCCTTGTAGTCCGACTCAGTGTGGTAGTTCCACGCGGCGTCAAACTTCACCTCGTCCAGCAAATACTTAACCTTTGCGTCCGATCCAACCGAGCCCACAACGTACATTCCGGCTTCCTTCGCGAGCTGCCCAACAATCTGTCCGACCGCGCCAGCGGCGGCAGAGATAAAGATCGTCTCGCCCGCTTTGAGCGGTCCGCCGATAGTAAACAGCGAGTAGAAAGCAGTCAACCCGGGCATGCCGAGCACGCCGATGAAATAAGTCAACGGGAAGTTATGCGGATTGTCAATCTTCTGAAACATCGACAGCTGCCCGCCAGCCTTCACGGCTTGGAATTTCGCAAACTGTGTGATGGGCGAGCGCACGATGTCGCCCGGCGCAAAACCGGCAGCGTCGGACTTGAGAACTTTGGACACACCAAAGTTCGCGATGGGCTCGTTGATCAGGAACGGGGGCGAGTAGGACTCGACCTCCGGACGACGCATCTTGCCGCGAAGGTACGGGTCGAGCGAGAGGTAGAGGATCTGCACGAGAATGCCGCCTTCGGGCGCAGCGTCCGGGATCGTGCCGGGTGTGAGCTTGAGGTGGTCAGCCGACGGCTGTAAAAGTGTGTGTGTTAGCTGTTTTATGCATAAAGTAAAGCAAAGATCATGAGGGAGAGGGGCATGCCTCGGCATCCGGGTGCTGGACGTAGACCAGGCTTTGATTCGCGAGCGTTGCCATTGCGTTTAGTCTGAGGAGGTTAGGTAGTGAGTAAGTGAGTCGAAAGGTCTGGGAAGAGAGCTGGAGGTCAGAAGAGAAGAGAAAAAAAAGAGAAGGGAGGAGAAAGGGGGGGGGGGGTTATAAAGGGCGGATCGAGGATAAGTTCTAGGATTATAATTGTTGTGGATTATAATTATGCCAAGTTAACGCTGCTTACGGCGAAACCAACGTCATTTCGGAGTTAAACTTCAGCTTAGGTAACTTATTATGTAATATAGCCACGTGCTTTTAGCGAAACCTTACTTTAGAAAGATGGGCAAGCGCGGCCGAGGAGGTGAAAACCGCTGGGCCAGAGAAGATTGCTGCGAACTCCCGGCGCTGCTCTGTCTTTTCTTATAGCTCTTATACGTGGAGCACTGGAGCAGCGTAGACCGGGAACGAGAGTGCGGGAAGCGGGAAGTCAGAAGTGTCGCGAACGCGCGGAAGAACGCGAGACGCGTCTCGAGTGTTACTCTACGACACCAAACACTCACTATTCAAAGGACCCGTGGTCAATAACAATTGGACCAGAGTATTCAGCTTAACAGTCAGTACAGAGTATAGTGAGAGTAACTAACGAGACTCTCTGTATAATTGAGACGCGCTCAGCTGCGAACTCGCGATCAGCCCGCTCAATCAGCTAGAGTCGCGCGGCAGCCTTCTAACATGCTAAGTATCGCCTTACATGATTTTTCGACCAGCTGATTTCTCGAGTCAGAGCCCGAGTCCGAATCCGTCCACCGCCGTCCCCCACTCGCCCAAAACAGCGGCCGAGCCCGCAATGGGCCGCATTTGCGCGGGCGCTGGGCCGATCAACGCAGGTGCCCGGCAGTCCTTTCTTACTCGACGAATTATGGCTCACGCGCACGTACAAGACGATTTCGATGTCGGGCAATTATCTTGGCTAAGGCTTCAAGTGTGTTGATTGAGTTATTTGACTGCGGTTGGATTGACGTGAAATAGTGCAGGATGAGCTACGATTGCCTGTTATCGGCCGTGAGTTGGTCGTCGAAGATACTGCTTTGCCGAACAGAATATTTCTCGGCTGTCTCTCGCCGTCGCCGTTCGCCGACCCCACCAGTCCCTTTCACTCTCCGCTTCTCATGAAGTTGCACTACGTTCAGATTGTCACTGTCAGTTTTCGAGCGAAATCGCCGCCACGGGGCGGTGCAGTCATGGTCAGTACCTCTGGCCCGCAGAAATCGTATACTCCGTGCGGCGGTGCGCAGCCAACGCGGCAGCTTCCGCGGCAGCGGACCCGGGACCGCAGCCTACGGCAAAGTCAAAGTGAAAGCCAAAGCCGACATGGTCCGGCTTGGGCTCGAAGCGAAAATAAAAGCGAGTCGCGCGCGACATGTCGACACGGTTGTACAGACGCGGTTGTTGACAAGCTGCAGCGACACGCGTCGACCCGCGCGCGCTTCGCGACATCGCGGCCCGCGATTTCCTTCTACTTATATTTCGATGCCCCGCAGTCGCGTCCTTTCGTCCCGTCTCGTCTTGCAACTTCACCGCCTCTGCCTCTCTGCTCTCTGCTCTCTTCTCCGTGATCTAGGTCCCGTTCCTCCTCTCTTGATCTGGATCTCGCTCCTCCTCTCCCTGATCACCCCCCTCAGCCCATGGCCTAACCTGCCGCGCTCATGACCTCCGTTCTCCGCGCTGCCGCTCCCTCGGGCCCGCTCTCGTTCCCGCTCTCACCGCCTTCGCCGCCCTCACCGCTCTTTACCACCCCACGCACCTCGACCGCCGACTCTGCCGCGCTCATGGCCGCGCTTTACGGGCCCTCCCAGGCCGTGCCGCATGAATGCTTATTCGCCCTCGACGTGGCCCAGCATCCAGTCCAAGCCCGTGCTTCAGGCTGGGGATCTCGCGCCGACACGCGTCGGCCCGTCGATCCGCCGCCGGTCGTGAACCTCTACGTGAGCCAGGACGGTGTGGATGTGACTGCGTGTTGCCAAAACATGTTCATCCTGCAGGCTACTCTCTACGCTGCCGATTCGGACTTCTCCGCTACCCCAACGCCGCAAACAGCAAACCTCATCGGCACGACAATCACCTCGCTCAACTTCATGAAACACCCGCCGCCCGGCCGCGCATACTTCCTCTTCCACGACCTCTCCGTCCGCCAGGAAGGCTCATACCGGATCATGTTCTCGCTCTTTGAGATCTGCGACACGGGAGCGGTATGGCGCCAGCAAGCCATCTCGGACGTGCTCACCGTCTACAGTCCCAAGAAGTTCCCGGGCCTCGACGTCTCGTCTGCGCTCACGCGTGAGATCGCGAGCCAGGGCGGAAAAGTGCGCGTGCGGCGTGAAGCTAAGCTGCGCAACGGCCGCGGGCCGCCGCTCACGCTGCGGCAGCAACAGTTCCATCGCCAGCAGCGCCATGAACATGAACAGAATCAGCACTACTACAAAAGCAGCCACCACAATCAGCAGCAGCAACAGCACCGGTCGGCATCGGAGACCGACGAAGATGACGCCGATGATAGCAGGCTATTTGCGCCGTCGTCCTACATGCTCGCTGATGGCCAGCGACACATGCTCGATCTCGCCCAACAGCAGCAACAACTGCCTCCGCGCACACTGTCGTTCCAACAAGACCCTGCCGCGGCCTACTCGTACTCGGCCCAGCCCACGCCGGTCCCAACAACTTACCCAACCCCGGGATACTACGCCTTCCACAGCTCTCCGCCGCCCGCATTCAACCTCTACTCAGGCTCGACTCTGCCGCTTCCTCCGCCTCCTCCTCCGCCTCAACTCCCTATCGCGTCACTCGGTCTACCGCAGCTACCCTCACTACCTTCACTGACATCCCTTCCGCCACTACCTGTCCCATCAACCTCTTCCCATCTCATGCCGGGCATGGGCATGGGTGTATCAGCCTCGCAACTGTCCGCCACTACATCCTCCTCCTCCTCTTCCTCGGCCTACGCAGTACCGCGCAACTTCTCACACCCGCAGCTCGTCTCCCAACAAGACCAGTTCATCGTGACCTGCGCACCGGAACAGCCGTCCACGACCGTCTACTCTACGCCCTATCCGGCAGACATGATGTCGTCAGCGGCTGCTGCGGCTGCGGCGGCGGCGCACGAGGATCCGCACCAGTCCGGCATGCCCGTGGCGCTGCCGCTTTCGTCGCTCGGCGTCGGACTGCCGCCGCTGCATCATCTCCCCGTGCATGATCAGTACTTGTATGACGAGGGCTCGTTTGACGCGTAGCACGAGCGCATTTGTTTTGTTTGCATTTCCATTTTTCTATTCTTTTGGAGTTTTTCTCTTTATTATTCTTATCTTTTTTTGGCTTTTCCGGTTGTATATTCTGTGTTATATCTGGCGCGGGCGGCGGGGTGACGGTGTAGGGACTGTGAAGGGTGGATTGATCTAGGATGGGAACTGATCTTATGGCTGTATAGTTGTTTATTTCTGTGGTGTCTAGACTAATTGTGATTTTCTGCAAAGGTATTTCTTACTCTTTACTTACAGTTCTTACACGCTGCTCGACTCTACCACTGCCCCGTTAGCTGTTAACTGTTAAATGAACTGTTAACGGAGCTGTTAAGTAGTACGGCCGCGGCGTTATCTGCGGATGATGCCGCCGCGCGCTCGAACAGGCAAAGCAATTGGATCGCGCGCCGCCTATCGCGTCCCACAGTCCACGACCCTCAGCCACCGGCCCACATGGCTTGTCTCCAGCAGACGGGGTCGACACGTGCATTATAGACCACAGCGGCAGCGCTTCGGGAAGGAAGGCATGAGTTTTGGTTTTTTCCATGAGGACGGAGACAACGGTCGTTAGGCAGTGGCCTGTCTGCGGTACGTTGGTGGTCAGATTAGATGGCCGTTCAACTAGCACTTCGCGCCGTTCTGTCGCGAGTTCAGGGCCACCAGGCTAGCCTTGTGTACAAAGCTTGAACCTTCAGTGCTTACAAGAGAAAGATAGTCAAGTTGTGCCAAAAGGGCTCGGCATTTCCAAATTTCAATTTCACATGTGCATCGAGACATGGCGGTCGCACGGGGCAGGCGGCAGCGGGAAGGCGGGAAGGCGGCGCCGCTGTGCGTGCATATGCGCGTGGGCTGCGGTTGCTGATTGCGGTATCCACTAGCAGCTCGCGGTGGCCGACCATGGTCCATCATCGGTCATCGCCATCGGTCATCGCCATGGTCCATCGGCATCGAGTGCGCGAAGTCGCAAAGTCCCTGCAGCGCTGAGCTCTCCACTTCAGCGCACTCCAACTGAAGTTCCACAGCAGAGCTGGAATTTGCCCTTAGCCTTATCAGAAGCATTAAGCAAATTAGCTGGCTCTAATTGAATTCAGTCATAGTCTGCTGTCTGCTGAATCAACGCATATCCGTAATCCGGCCACCGCAGACCAGTTATGATATATCGTATCCACGGCCACCTCCCGACCGGCCCGGAAAACAGCCAAACAGTCACACCGCCGCGCCGCCTTCGCCGAAGCTCGATTTGACAATTACGACAATGTGGCGACTCCCGAAGCCCGCAGTCAACGAACCGGACCCGGACCCGGCCATCACGTGTAGCTTTAACCTAGCGAGCGCCGTAGCCGTCGACGGCGCCACGGTCCGGATCAGCCGAGCTTGCCCTCTAGTATTGCTGCATTTAACTGGTAGTTACTCAGAACTAGAAGTAGGAAGTTGCAGCTAGCAGTAAGCACAAGGGCCAAGGCCAAGTAGAGCTGCAGAAGCTGTGCTCATCCAGAAATCCCCGTCCCACCCCGGATCGCCCCTCGACGGGCCGTTTCTCGTTAAGTTAATTCCACGTCTAAACCGTCCAGCAGCCCAAGAAGCGAGCGGTCTGTGCTTTTTGTTTTTATTTTTAAATATGCGATAAGCAACTTAAATAAAATGACTACCGGACCCGAGTCGATCGCGAGCGCTGCAGTACAAAATACAGCGTAGTAGTTATAGTTCGTCGCCGGATTCGGGATTTGTTTACATTTTGCCGTAGGCGTGCATTCTCATGCAACGCTCCCAAACTTGAAGTTATCGCGAAGACTGATGTGGTCCGCAAGGGCTGAGGTTACTACAGTTATACAGTACACTTGCAGACCAATTGTGCATTGCTCAAGTACAGAACACTGCTATCGCGCTATCAAGCATCAGTATCATAGCTTTGCCGGCGTCGGACCACCCAAAATTTTCTGCTTTTCGCTCGTCCTCATCCTACTCGTACAGCGCAACATTCATCTCTTGTCTTCGTGACTTCGTCGCCCCATTATCTCTTACCCAGTACTCAGTAGTCAAAATCATCTCATTTTGATCATTCTTCCCGTCTCATTCGACTCCGCGCTTCCACCGGATCCGTCGGCCACTGTGCCGCCACTACCCAACCACGACCACCACCACTTCCACCACACAAACCGCTCTCTGTAGCGTCTCGACCGCCCTCGACCATCCGCTTCTGTCGTCTGTCGCATATTTCAGTCGTTTACTAGCCAGTCCGGCTTTCAGTGCGACACAAAGAGAGAATTGTCGCCAGATCAGGCTCTATCCAGTCTCTAGGAATTCCAAATAAAGAAACACCCAGCACACCACCTCATCCACATCCGGCGAACGCGTCTGATTTCTCTTCAGAATTCATTGATTTCAGCAGCAACAGCTGCTGCGTCCAGCACGACGGCCCGCCCGACTTACGCCCAGTGCGATGGGCAAGAATTCGACAGTGGGTTCCACCGTGCCGGTGCATGTGTGGGTGGGTTTATGTTGACAAGTGAAGCCTTGCAAATAACTCTGAGCTGTTCTTCGCGAGAATGATGGCCGCATCCGGCGAGGAGCTCATTCCTGCGAGCAAAAGCTCGACATATATATCAAAATCGAAAATGAGAACTAATTTGGCAGAACAGCGCGCTGGAACTATAGACTGGTTGTCCGCTATCGGAGAATTAGGAACGGTACGGGCTATGTTGATCTGTCCTCGGATGATTCTCGCAAAGACTCGGCTGCGTCGGCAATGATTTCCTTTGACGCCGTTCAAAGAATTGATACTATAATGAGCTAACAAACAACCAGATCTGTTACAAACAGAACTCATTCCGATGGCAGCAATCATCTATTTGCTGCGGTCTCATCCTTGTCGCGTCGCGTCGCGTCGGTGTCTGCTAATGTGTGTATCTAGTATCTACTGATCCGGCCGCGACCCGTGTCCTCCATATGGCCTCGTCTCGGCATGATATTACCGTTTACCAGGTCTTCGGCAGAGTCGACTCTCCTTCGCCAGATCCGTGCATACCAATGCTGCCTTTTGATCTTACTTGCGCACCCCCACCACCCCACCGGACATTGCGAAAAGCTCAATAATAAGAAAGACCCCCTTACAGCTCTCTCCCTCAAACAACGTGCCGTCAGCACTACCAAGACATTCGGATACATCCAGACAGGCTCAGACTCTAGCTTTTGCGTGTGATGGACCGGTGTACACGTGGCGGGCGCGTCAAAGACACCTGTCCGCTGTCTTGGGCTCTAGCGAACTCGTGTCCGCGGCGGGGCCCGGATCAGGGCTCCGTCTGATCAGGGTGGCAGGGTATATCCGAAGACGTACGCGCTCGACGCGACGTTAAAAGCACATGTCCGAATAGTATCCAACAAATTGGAACACGGCCCCTTCTCTGCTGTGTGCTTTTGTTAGTTTGTAACTTTATACAGCCAATTTCTGTTATCCAGCGAACGCAGGCACGTCCATGAAGGTTACGGGTAGAGCGCGGCGCGGCGCGGCGCGCGCGATGAGCTTCGTACTGTATACGTATACGCTGGCCTCATCAGGTAAGGGCATCGAAAGCATCGCAATTCCGAACTGCATATACTATCAATCGTGGCGCGCATGTCGGCCACGGCCGACCCCGCTCTCTGTATACTCCGGTCTGTTCATTTACTGCCGATTCATTTCATGTAATGGTCACAATTGCGATGTGGGAGTCCACCGTCGCAGCAGAAATCCAAGGCGCGGCAACTTACGCGCGCGAGCTGGAGAAACGGGAAGAATCGACAGGTCGTCAGATATCACGGATCATACCGCGCGGTCTGACCGTATACGTACTTGATGAGAAGCACTGGCCCTCAGCTCATCCCGCACATTGACGGGAGCAATGCGCGATGGAAGGAGGCGATGAGGATGAGGGGCACCGGCCTAGCTGGGCCATCGCGCGGTGCGATCCAACCGAGTGGGTTTACGCGCGGGAACACCGCCACAACTTTTGGCCGCGCGGGTCTGCCTTCTCTGCGCCGTGCTGCAGGGCTAGAGTTCTATTAAACCAAACTTTACCATTTAGTTCGGTAGTTATTACGACTAGTGTGGAAGCCTGGCAGGCTCCATAGACGTTATTTGTGCGTCATGAACATGTGGTCTAGCCGTGCTCGCTAGTTACCCTGCGCAGTCCCCGATTTCTCGACACCTCTCTCTAGAAAATATGACTATCACTGCTGCAAAGAACACATGCCATAATTGATTAGAGTGTAATAGCTGCTTCTTATCCAAGAAGGCGACCAAAGTCATCCCATCCCGGCCGTTTTGATTGACTCTCAGCGCCGTGCGCGCCGCGTTCCTGGCTCTACGCCTAAACCAACCCCATGGCAGAACGCGTCTTCCCGCCTGTTGTCCACCTTCCCAAAACGGAATAAGTAGCATTCACCACTTTCCGTTCGCGTCTTTTTTATCGCGCACCTTTTTGAGTCTTTTAGAGATTGTCACCAAGAGTCCCTGCGACTATACATCCTCGATTATCCATCGATGTCCGTAAAGTTGTACCGACGGATATACTTCTTCCTTCACGTGCAATAATATATCGACGAGGCCCGCGCGTGCGGCGGTGGCGGCCCGCGGCGCCCCTCTTTCTTTTCGCGAAGCAACCCCTTGCGTCGTGGCGCTCGCTTTCATCTTTTGAAGAAACAGTTTTAACGAGCCCTTTCTCGGCTCTAGCCCGTACACGCTTGCTTTTAAAGACTGCATAACCAGCCAGTTGGGACTGTCCCGGGACCTATTTACGGGGGCTTGTAATAATAATAAGAAAGTATTAAAGGAACGTTAAACCAAGCACAATCAGGAAGGGTCGCGATGAGCCCTTAAAATGACTGCTAATTTGCCAATTTGGACGATCCAAACGCGCCGCATGCCGCCGGGTTCTCTTGATCTGGAATCGTGCCGTTGACCTGCTAGAATCAACAGTTGTCGCCAGCCGTGTACTCAACTGACCGAAATTAAAACTGCGATTCATGTTTCTATTCCTTCTCGCTCTCGATCCCGACCGCAAATTTGCCGATGGCAAGACAAGACCATAGCTTAAAGGCAATAAAAATTGTAACTGCGGGTCCGCGCGGGAAGTGACGGCAACTATACACTCGCGACTTTATACGAACAGGCTCGCGATCGCCTGCATAAATTCAAAATCCTGTGCAGATCAGAATAAGCCATGGCTCTGTAGATATATAGAGAAGTATAGTTGAACGACGGTTTATGATTCTTACAGCCGATCGGCGAGCCGCGGGTAAAGCCGAGATGCTTAGGCATCCCCGTAGGACTCTGGACTCTCCGAATTGAGATGATTCCGCTGATCAGGATCTGCGGATCCGCTCCGCTGCTGCATTTGTGTGTTCTAAATCATGTCTTTACCAGTAGACGTCTGTCTCAGCGGAATTAATATATAGCGCTGAATAAGTCCGTACGCACGTACGCCGATGGTCACGTGTAGACAACTAGTCAGAATCAATCATGAACTGAGACAAGTAGTGTAGGCTGGACCCGGGCTAGTCAAGTGTGCAACAACAGTGGGGTAATGGTATGATTTCAGATGGATATTGACTGAGACTATGGAGTAGTGAGTTCACGGAGTACAGAGTAATATTTGGCCTGAGAAATCTACTCGCACGCGTATATGCGCCGACTGCTCGTGGGGGGTCAGCTGGAAATACGACCTGTGGCTGTGCGATATGAACTTGACTCCCATCATCGTCGATCAGCCGCGCCCGATGTCGTATCACGTGTACGGGCGATCTTCATCATGTGTGATGAAAATAACACGATTCTCGAATAGTATCCAGCTGATAAAAAATCAACTCGGCTGCAAATAAACTGTAATGGATTCGAGACGGGATCATTTGTTACTAGTCGGAGTCGGTGAGTACTAGCCGCTGAAAGTGAGACAACACTTCAGTGCGTAGAAGGAATTTCAAAAACCGACAGACTTCAAACCAAACGCGACAAAACTACCCAGTGTTCGCACAAGTGCTCATGGCGGAACAGGCTGACTTGTCGAACCAGCACGTCAGGCGAGCACAAAGCTTGGCGTCCACTAGAAATTCTTCGGAACGTCAAGCAAGTGTCGCAGTAGTTCGCAGAAAATATTAACGGTAAGAAAGAGAAAAACCGCGTTGCTTGAGAAAGAGGTCTTATGGGTGCTTGAGGCACCCTGTGCAGCCAGTGAAATAAAAATTAGAGCAAGATAATCATTCAGCATACTTCGCTCTGCAACCATGCCAAATAGTAAAATGCAAATGACTGAATCATTGGAAGATCAATCCAGAACTTGGTGCTCTGAAGCGCGCCCAAATAAGCCCGCTGAAGAGAATCAATTGACCTCGCAACTCAGACATTGCAAACGTCGCAAACTCGCAGTCATCACTCATATATTCGTATTTTCATTTTTCAATTCCGACAATAAATCCGACTAATCACTAAACATTAGACATTCCGCAACGAGCACATCACAACGCGATTCCAATTGCAAAAGTGTGCTAGAGTGGAACCACCGACGAGAAGAATCAAGAGAGTAACCAAAATGTGTCACCGAAAAATCACGTGCAACGTTTTTGGCCATCATTTTGGGTTTTCAGTAGTATTTTGTCATAGCGGTTCGATGGTCTAGTTGGTTATGACACATGCCTCACACGCATGAGGTCTCCAGTTCGATCCTGGGTCGAATCATTTTTTTGCTTTGTCCTGTCGTCTATAGGTATGGTCTACAGACCAGAGTGACAAAGTCGAGAAGTTGAGTTGGACTGTTGGAGTTGACACTCGATATAGACCATTCGGTTCGGCTGTTTGAGCTTGAATTTTGGGTCTTCGACCTCAGTAGCGTCGATTGTGCCGAGTCTGCCGCGCCCTCAATGGAGTTAAACTATTCCAACTTCTAAAGTCACGTAGCTCTCGTGAAGATATTAGAATTTAGATATAATCGCAGTACGCGAAGTCGCGATCCAAGGACGACCAAGAGCTGGCTCCAGCTTAAATTGTGATTTGTGAATGAGAGAGTTGGGTCTTCAAACAATGTATTTGAAAGACAAAACAAAATGGCAAACAAAACTAACAAAAACAAAGCGCGATTGGTACAAGAAGAAATAATCACAATTCTCAAAGGAATGACAAAGTTACTGTAAAGCAATAAGAAAAAAGCAGCTATATATGGTATATATCACAAAGTCACCAGGGGCGCCATCGATCTATTCCCCAGCTTTGCGGAAAGAAAATGAATCAAAAAAAAAAAAAAAGAGCGCAGGAAGCTGCGAACGGTCGTCACTTGTGGAATCTGACAGCACTCGATCTCGGCTCCAGACTTGATTTTGAACGACGTCCTTGAAGGCAACTTCCTAGCGGTGCAGAATGCTTGTAAATCAAGGAATCAAAAATCAACGCATAACTAAACAAACAAAGAAAACACCGAAACAAATGAGCTCAAAAGGCCTTAAAACAACCAGTTGAAGAATTTACCCAGCTTCGTTGTGGGCGGATTCGGGTCAAAATCAATTTCGGGTCCCGGCACGTTCGAAAACATGTCAATCTCGGCGCCCGACGCAAATTTCTTACGGCCAGTCCAGAAGTAATGACCAAAGAAAAGAATAAGAACAATGGGTATGTTGATGTATGCGATGATGAAGTCTGACACATTCCACATTCCGTGAATGAACACCTGGTATCCGTTGAGCAGAACAATCAGCGCACACCAGAAAATAGCCCAGTAGGCAGGCCAAGGCTGGAAGCGGTTGTAGAAATACTTGGACTCCTTCCGCACGATTCCGTTGGCCTCACAGCCGGACTTGAAGCGGAGGAAGGAGACAGCGATCGTTCCCCAGCAGATGAAAGTCGCGATGGACGTCAGGTTCGAGAGCCAGTTGAGCACAGTCTGAGCACCGTCGGAGAGGGCCATGTAAGAAAGGAGGATGAAGACCGTAGAAACCGTGAGAGACACGATAGGCAGGCCGTTCTTGAGCGTGATCGCCGCTTGCCGCGGAGCCTGTCCACGCAGGGCAAGACCGTAGAGCATTCGCGACGCGTTGTAGAGAATCGAGTTGGCGGCCGAGAAGGCAGAAGTCAGGACTCCAGCGTTGATGATCGAAGGGAGCGCCTTGATGCCGGCGCGGTTGAAGGCAATGACGAAGGGCGAGGCCGCTGCGCCAGCGCCGGTGGAGTTGAGCAGACGCGGGTCGTTGGAAGGCACGAGAACTCCGACAACAAGGATTCCGCAAACGTAGAAGAACAGGATGCGGTAGAAGAGTAGGCGAGCGGCCTTGCGCATGGCGCGGCGCGGGTTCTGCACCTCCGCGGCCGCAAGCGCGAGTGACTCAACGCCACTGAACGAGTAGGCCGCCTGCATCAGCGTGGTGAACCAGCCCGTGAGCTTTCCTACGCTTCCGGCGACCGGAAACGCTGCAAAAGCTCCAGGATCTTTCCAGTCTAGACAGCAAGGTCAGTATACATATTCTCACGTGCTTTCTCACAAGGCTAGCGTACATCGGAATCCAATGCGATCATGGTTAGGGCCGCCGCCGAGATCAACGACCACGCCAGCAATGATAAGACCCAAGATGAGAGTGATCTTGATCATTGCAAAGAAGAACTCGGACTCGCCAAACCAGCGGACTCCGAAATAGTTGATGGCCGAACAGATCACCGCGAGCGCGGTGATGTATGCGACCATGTGTGTGTACGGAATATCGTTGATCGACTTGTCCGTGTCCCAGAATCCAATAATTACAGAGGCGGCCACAATTTCGGTAGGCAGTGAGATTACGGCAGAGTACCACTGCATCCAGCCAAGAGCGAAACCGACGGAAGGATGGATGTAGCGCTCCGCGAAGTGGATGTAGCCTCCAGAGATAGGCGCGTAGCAGATCATCTCGGCCTGGAACCAGTTAACTACGCCCAAAGAGGAAGCGCCTAAAGAATATTACTTACAAGACTCTGAATCATAGCCCAAACAATAGATCCGATGAGAAGATAAGCAATCAGCGCGCCAGCTGGGCCGGCGTGCAGAATAGCTTTACCAGAGGCCAGGAACAGTCCCGTTCCCAGCGTGCCAGCGAGCGCAATCATTTGCACATGGCGCTGCTGCATTTTACGTTGCACACCATCACGTAACTTGGTGTGCACGTCGACTTTGATGTCTTCGACTTCGCCCATTTCGGAGTCGGTGACATAACTCACTGGTTCTGTCTTCTCTTCGTGGTACGCGGCAATGCCGTTACTCGAAGAGGGAGACGCGGATCGTTCAGAAGATTGATCCATTTTGGTAGAGGTGGTGGTGGTGGTAGGTGGTGGTGGAAGCGTGGTAGTGGTGGAGGTAGAGAGTAGTAGTCGGTAGAGGAAGAGAGTAGAGAGGTGATGGGTGAAGTTCGATCTGTAGGGAAGGTCGGGGTCTTTATATATTCCCCGGAGTATGCACTAGCAGGCGGAAGCCTTGTGTCTTTGGTGCCTTGTCGCGTCTTGTCGCGCCTTGTCCGTCCAATTGCTAGTACAAACTCGCCTTGTCCGCTCCGCCTTGTTGCCTTAGCTCGACACAAGGCCAATAATCCGCACACGCTTGTCTCAACAAGACAATTTCGCTAGGTCAACAAGACTGCGCTTAAAAAGCCCACATCCGCAGTAAATTGGCCTTATTGCACTAGATCCAGGCTTGTACTGGAGATTGGGATCCTCGCGGACGCCGTCGGTGCCGGTCGTCACCTCCCTGTGCCTCGTGGCCGACACGAGTGCAATACGCAGCCCTCCACATCTTTTCAACCCCAAAAGCAGCACCTAGCAAGAAGCGTCCAGGCAAGCATCAGGTAAATGATTCAACCATAATCCCGCTGCAAGCCGTATATAGAAACAGTGTCAACAATAAATAATTGGCGTAACTTATCCTCGGCCTTCACGGGGTTTCAATTTTCAGGGGTAACCCTGTGCATCCGGGTAATACACCACGACCGCGGTTCTTTAAATTGCAGCCCATCCAAGCAGTAAACTGACTGAAATTCCAGACTACAGAAAAAGAATAACCGAGCATCTCCATTTCAAGATTTGTATAAGTTACAGGAAGCAAAAAAAAAGAGACTTCGATGCCGGGAATCGAACCCGGAATTGCCCGGTGAAAGCGGACCGTGCTAACCGTTACACTACATCGAATGCAATCATACTTAATTCAAAATACAATCAGCTATACTCTCAAAACGTCAATATTAAAATTTTCCGCTAACTTATTTTGGACTATCTCTACTTCCATTGGCCACAAGCATATTTTGGCAGTTAATTACAAGTTTAATATGTTTCTAATTTAGTACTCTAGCCAGTAACTAAATCTATCTGTTTTTTGCAAGTTTAACAACTAAAGGCTAGAACAAAATGAAAATATATTTGTCAGAACCAAATATGAAATGTACAAATTTGGATTAGCAGGAACGTTAATCTTGCGCGCGTTGGGACTTTGAAATATATATCCGGGTAACTTTCAAATTGCGGGATCTGTAAATTGAAATTTTGAGCCTTTAAGGGCTGCGATCTTGAAAGGTCATTACTATTTACCGCTAGATTGCATTTTAAATCATTGGAGATTGATATGTGTACAGGCATGGGTGATAGGCTCAAAGGCAGAAGTCAAAGGTAGTCCGTGTACCAGTTGCTGAGAGTTTTGGTGATTTACAATGGCTCGCGATTTCAACGCCTTGCGGAGGAATTTTACGTCTCTTGGTCTACAGTCAACCAGAAATCTTTCGTTGAGGATTACTCTGCGTGAGAGTCGGTGTATTTACAGATTTCAGCACTGCCGGTACTTGGCTGATTTGAATCCTGTAATCAGATCCACAGATACATCAAGCGGGCGATCAGACAATACCACAAAGAGCTCTGAAGACAGTCGATCTGGAAGCGCAGGAAATGCGGACAGTCTAGCTGCGTCGGAGTTCCAGGCAGAATATAAAAAGATATTTGCGGGTCGTCCAGGGGATCCACCTCTGGAAGCTCAACAGGAGAAAATAATATCTGAGGACTCACCGGTTAAGAATCCAAACACAGCCAAAAGAAACAACAATACGACCAGAGTGGCAAGAGAAAACCTAAGAAAGCTTCGAGACTTGGAACAAAAGAAGAAGCAAGCCTCTAATGCTAACGGACGCGTTCTGAAGAAGCAAAAAACCGTCAATCGCAGAGTATACAAAAAACTAGAATCAAAAGAGCATAAGCAAAAGAAACCATGGAAAGGTCTAGCGCCGAAAAATGCAGAAAAAGACGGAAAGAAAATCGATGGATGGAATGATCTTCTAAAAAAGCGCAAAGAGAGATCAAGTGCACGTGCACTTAGACGTTCGCCAAAGGAGCGTGCAAAATGGGATTTGAAATACGATCTTGAGGAAGAATCAGCAAACGTTGCCGATGGCGATAAAATTACTCTGAGTCAGTTTTCCGATCTTCAAATCGTTTCCCCACCTGATGAGACTATCACACCCCCACTGCTAAAGCACGGTTTGGACCGCGTTCTATTCAGGTTAGTACATGAATTTATGCCTCCTTAGAGAATGTAAGCTAATGTTTTAGCCCTGGAGTACATGTCATGCAGGATGCTCGAACCGGAGTTTACAACTTTCCCCCGTCATTGAAGACTATCATGTCAGTTCACGAATTTGATTTTGATGCTTTACCTACCTATCAGATCTCGTCGGAAGATAAAATATTGGAGGACTTAGCCGTTAAGCACAATAAGAAGTTTTGCGGGTCGACGTCAAATATGACTTCAGTTCTTAGCCATTTTCATTTCCTAATATCAAAATGGCGGCGACCGTACTTGGATCATCTTTCACGTCTTGTGGATAGAGATGCAGAATTCACTGGAGCCGCTCGCATGGCTGCGTCTGTGTTCTTGCGCTACAAGCCTGAGAGCGATACTTACGCAATTGATGTGGATAAATCAGACGGAAAGGAGATCATTTTGATGCATTTGGGACGGTCCATGGAGAAGCAGATTGTGCTGGACGCTGACGATTTTGAGAATTTCAGAATCGGCAAATCCCACACGCTTTCGCCGGAGCTGAGGGCCGATCGGGAAGCATACCATTATACTACATACAACAATTTCTTAATGCGATCACAACAAGACTGTATGGACCCTCGACTCCCTGGCGAGGGCACGTTTGATCTCAAAACTCGAGCGGTTGCAGCCATCCGTTATGATATTGATCATATCCATGAAGTCGGGTCAAGCGGGTATCATCTTCGTACATTACAGGGTCGGTATGAATCATTTGAAAGCGAATACCGTGATATGATCAGGGCGTCATTTCTGAAGTATTTGCTTCAAGTTCGCATGGGTCGAATGGATGGCATTATGGTGGCGTACCATAACATTAGGCGTATGTTTGGGTTTCAATATATTCCGCGCGAAGAGATGGATCTGGCGATTCATGGACCTCAACATAAGAAAATTGGATTTCGTGAGTTTCAAGCCAGTTTGGACATGCTGAATGGAGTATTTGAGAAAGCTATTGAACGGTTCCCAAAAACGGTATGTCTACTAGTTGCTAATTGTGGTTTCGGTCTATGCGCTTCGTTCTAACGGTCATTGTAGAGTTTACATATGGTGTTCCATACTCCTCGCGAGATTGCAGCTACAGACATGGACGTTTTTGCTTTGCCAATGACAGAGGAGGAGATTGTCAAGACACAAAGTATGAGACAAACGGATGGGTTTAAGCTTAAAGCATCAGCAAGTGCTATTGCAAAAGCTGTTTCAGAGTCCGAAACTGGGTTTCCAGAAGAATCACCGGTCGACAGTGCTGGCAATAAAGTTGAAAGCGAAGATAAAGACATTGCGGAAGACGTGTATGACCGATTTGGCGTCTCATTTGGTGACTTTTCCAAATCAAAAAAGAAGGACCTGGTGCTCTTCAAGGTCGGTGTTCAAAATTTTGTTAACGGCAAGAAACTGTCCGACAAGGTGTCTCCTTCGCCGCAGGACGGCGAAGAGTGGACAATGAAGTACTGGATTGTGAATGCTGGCACAGATTACAATGAAATCATGAGCCGATTCACATTAGCCATGCAGACTCGTGCTTTTAAGAGCTCATTCAGTGCCACTCGTGACAATTTTCGCGTACTTGGAAAAGAAGGCGAAAAATATCAGGACATGCTTGATCGCAGGGACGTGGAAACCAATTATGAGACTTATTCTCCGGGCCGACTGAACGAGCTGATGGAGTCACGAGTCTCGCACGTGCACGAGGTGCAAGAGCCTCAGACTTATACGGAGGTCAATCCTCTTGATGAATTGGCGGAAAAGTATTCTGATGTGGAAGAACTTTCTGATACTGAAGCACGGGGAACGTCTAATACTGAGAAACGGGAGACGCAAGCCAGTGGCACGGATCAGCTCTCCCGATAACGTGGGAGCCAGACCCTGTTGGGCGCTGTATATACAACTGTAATTCTGTACATATATGATAATCATTAACTAAGCTTTTGCTAAGACTATTGACATATAGAGTCTCTTCGAGCAGTAAATGCAACCCCTAATTTCGAAGCACTTGGAATAACGGAGGCAATGAATTTTTCAGCACGCGATTGTTCGATTATTCGCAATCCCCGATAAGTTCCCAGGTGCGCCTAGCGATATTCTCTCCAGCCATAAAAATCGACGAACCTGAAAAATCACTCGGCCCAGCCAAGTGAATCGCAGAATTTCGGGTCTTTGCCGCTAAATAGTCATACAAATTGAAGGAGATAATATGCACTTTTGATCTGCCTGCCGAGCTCCTGGTGTGTGCACAAATATAATGTCCATCGCCGTCCAAAGTGTAGACAGAATCGTCGGTTCCGACACCCAAAAGTCGAACATCGCGAGACCTGTAGTGTTCATGATCATGTGCATAACTGGCCGAGTCAGTGTAATATAGAGAAAGCATACGAGATTTCTTGCTGACGTGCACATCACGCTCATCACCAAGTGCAAACATCGAGCTTCGGAAAATAATTCCCCGTGGAAAGTTCTGAAGCATTTTGATCGCGAAATTATCGCCTGAATTATATAATGATACCACCTCCTTGTATTTGAGAAAGGTCACAGCCGGAGCGTCATTATACTCGAAAACATAAAGTAAACCCGGATCAAAGGGCTTATACAGATAGAGCTCTGTCGACGTGGACGGAAGACTAAAATTAGAAACAACGTTCTGCTTAAAATCATATATCCAAATGGCTTCCTGCCGCTGCTCCTCGTTTTCTACAACCAGAATGACTATTTGATGAACTGCGTTTACCTCAAAGCTTACGATAAGCAGATCCAAATCGTAAAGAGGATTGTTGAGTGCATCCGTAGGTATTGTACCTGAATCAAGTTTCCAAAGTGAAAAAGTTTCCGAGTCAATCCCCAATATATCACGATCACATTTCAGCTGCTGCCAATCTAAGAAAAGGACGAAGGGCGAGATTAGTTTTGCATATGAATCTGACTCTGTGAAACTCCAAACCGTAAGGTATCCAGATTGAATCCCGTCCCGCTTAGCACTTTCATTATCTGCGCTCTCAAAACTAACAACAGCACAAAAGTCCTTCGAGCAAACCAGTTCCCTGCATTTACCATGAAGTCCCTCTAATTCCCAACGACAACCAGAGAAGAGATCGTATACGGCAGTAGTATACTCCCCTTTTCTATTCTCGGGCGTCTGTCCACTAACTACAATTTTTCCACCTCCATAGGTATGCACAACCAGCGACGACATCTCAAATATCACTTGTTGAGTTGCAAACTGCTTTGGCCGTTCCATAGCGGCAGTACGAAACGCACACATTCTTAGCGCTTCATGCTTTGAGATATCCCGATCCTGAGGTCGCTGTGACGGGATGTCTTCATAATACTCGAGACGAAGCGCCTGTTCGCAAATCAGCTCGCCCGATAACCGTCCATGCCATAGCCGTGATACGCGTTGCCAGAGGATAATTTCCAGCGACGAAACGCGCGATAGCACGCGCAACAGAACTTCGAGCGGCAGTCTGCCGATAATGTCGACTCCAGTTTGACTGTCGTTAGGTATTTCCGCCATTCTGAGCAGATATCTGTCCAGATTTGTAACGCTATCGTCCTATAATACTTATGTTGCAGATCAGAGGATTAGAATATATAAACTGCGGATGCATTAAAGTGACCTGCGGGCGATGACATAAATAATATCACAGCACCTTCTATAATTATCCGCAGCACTTACACCGCGTGCAATCCACGTGGCTCCATTTCAGAACAAAAACAATCTAGCTTAGTTCATAGAATCATAGTTGTGTAACTGATAAGCTCAGAAACTGTCCGCGAATACAGACCACAGTTGATATCGGTCAAATTGAAATACGGGTGCATGAATTGGAACATTGATCTTGATAAGATCGTGATCGAGATCAAATCTAGATTTCCAGTTACATATTATCCATATTTATACAAGCAGTCAACCCATAGCCTTTATCAATTTGTCGTATAAAACGAGGCACAATAATCTCAAGCAATCAATGGAATACCCCGCCATGCTGCACGATGCCAGCCGCCATTGATCCCGCGATTCTCAAGACCCTCCCCGGTCCCTCAACAAGCTATAGTTTCCCAAAATCAGCCTACTCATCCGCCTCCTTTGGAACCTCAGCCACAATCACGCGCGACGGAAATGCCGCGTACTTCCTAAAATCTGCCCGATCAGAGGTTCTCGTGAAAGGCGAGTTCAACGCGCTTCATCTCATTTCGACTGCTGTCCCCGGATTCTGTCCCACGCCGATTTCAACTGGCCGATACGAAAATGATCCGTCTCGGTATTTCGTCGTGGCGACATTTTTGCCGTCGCTTGCATCCGGATCAGGACGGGAGTTTGAGCATAAACTGGCAGAGAGGTTAGCAGAGATGCATTCTGCGCCGGTAGAATGCGCACAATACGGCCTTCCAGACGGACAGCCGACATGCTGTGGCTCTACAGAATTACCTAACAACCCGACATCAACATGGCTTGAATTCTTCACGACCCACAGATTACGATATATTTGCGACCAGAACGCGCGCGTGAACGGGTTTGACTCGACGATGGAACGACTCGTGGCTGCGGTGATTTCAGACGTCGTGCCGACCTTGATTGGCAGCGTGCGCTCGTCACCGTCGTTGATTCATGGGGATTTATGGAGAGGAAACACCGGCGCGATAACAGTCGAAGATCCTGCAGCGACGGGTCAAAGAATAATGCAGCCGGTCATATTTGATTCGTGCGCGTACTACGCTGATTCTGAATTCGAGCTAGGCATAATGCGCATGTTTGGAGGTTTCTCAACCGACGGGTTCTACAAGTCGTATCACAATCTGATACCGAAAAAGGCACCGACGGACCAGTTCGAAGACCGGATCTTGCTCTACCAGGCCTTTCACGAGATCAATCATTCTATCCTGTTTGGCGGCGGCGAGTATGCCCGACAGGCTAAGCGGTCACTCAATGCATTACTGGCGAAGTATACGTAGAGTAGATTATCATGTTGGCTATATTTAGAAAGGAGCAACGCCCTTGGAACGCCCGAAGAATGCAGTCTGATACGTGCAAGGTCCGCAAACAGGGAGCAGCGTTGACAAGTGGGTCTGGTCAGTGTTCCACCATGAGAATCAAGAAACGGACATATAGTGAATGATAATCATCAAGCTTATGCTCGAACTATTGATTTTTCTTGGGACTACAAACGCAAACCTTAGCTTTGAAGCACTTAGAATAACAGAAGCAGCTGATATTTCAGCATCCGACTTTTTTGATTATTCGCAATCCCCGATAAGTTCCCAGGTGCGCCTAACGACACTCTTTCCTGCCGAACCAGTCGTAGAAACTGAAGCATCGTTCGGCCCAGCCAAACCGATCACAGAATCGTGGGTCTTTGCTGCTAAATAGTCATACAAGTTGAGAGAGAAAACATACAGTTTTGATCTGCCGGCCAAGTTCCTAGGGTATGCACAGATATAATGTCTATCGCCGTTCAACCTGTAAGCAGAATCAACGGTTTCGGCACCCAAAAATCGAACGTCAAAAAAGCTATAGTGTTTATGACCATTCGGATGTCTGGCCGAATCAGTGCGATAAAGAGAAAGCATGTGGCATTTCTTGCTGGTGTGCTCATCATGCTCATCACCGAGTGCAAACATCGAGCTTCGACAATAAAGTCCCCGTGGAAAGTGCTGAAGCATTTTGATCGTAAAAATGTCGCCCGAATCATACTCCACCGCCTTGTCTTTCAGAAAGATCACACCTGGAACTTCATGATACTTGAAAACATTAAGTGAACTCGGGTCAAAGTGCTTATACAGATTGAGCTCTGTCGACGCGGATGGAAAAATATCGAGCTCAATAACAGCGTTCTGCTTAAAGTTGAGTATCCAAATGGACTCATGCCGTCGCTCCTCGTTTTCTACAACCAGGATGACCATTTGATGAACTGCTTTTATCTCAAAGCATCTGATAAAGAGATCCAAATCGCAAAGGCGATCGTTGGCTGCATCCGTAGGTATTGTACCTGAATCAAGTTTCCAAAGTGAAAAAGTAGAAGAATCAATCCCCAATACATCACGATCACATGTCACTTGCTGCCAATCAGGGAAAAGGACAAAGGGCGAAATCAATTCTGCATATGAAGCTGACTCTGTAAAACTCCAAACCGTCAGGTATCCATCTTCCTGTCCGTTCTGATTACCACTTCCATTATCTGCGCTCTCAAAACTGACAACAGCACACATGTCTTCCGAGCAAACCAGATCCCTACATTCACCATGGAGTCCTTCTAATTCCCAACGACGGCCAGAGAAGAGATCGTATACGGCAGTAGTGTACTCTCCTTTTGTATTCTCGGGCATCCGACCATTAACTAGAACTTTCCCACCTTTATAAGTAAACCCAATCGGTGACGACATCTCAGTTATCACTTGTTGAGTTGCAAGCTGCTTTGGCCGTTTCATAGCGGCAGTACGAAACGCACACATTCTGAGCGCTTCATGCTTTGAGATATCCCGATCCTGAGGTCGTTGTGATGGGATCTCATCATAATACTCCACTTGAAGAAATTGTTCGCAAACCAGCTCGCCCGATAGCCGTTCACGCCATAGCCGTGATACGCGTTGCCAGAGGATAATGTCCAGCGACGAGACGTGCGATAGTACGCGCAAGAGAACTTCGAGCGGCAATCTGCCGATAATGTCGACTCCGGTTTTACTGTCTTTATGTATTTCCACCATTCTGAGTTGAAACCCGTCTGCGTTGTAATAGTAATGTCTTATTTTGAAAATCGGAAGATTATAACGAGAGACGCCAATTTCAGACACTGAACTTGCGAGAGAATCCGTACAGTGTGGGCGTATTAGGGTTTAGAGGGCTACAGGGTTTTAGGATTCAATCCCCAGGTTGTGAATGATTTAGAATATAGTAATACAAGGTGTTTTAGGATATTCAATCTACAGAATTCCCCGTGTTCTCTGGTAACTTATTGTGCATACAGCATAGTTATCAAATTGACCTGCTGTGCGCATATTGGAGATTGTCAGACTGTGGCCGATGGCGGACCGTCGGACGGCGGTGAATAAATCGGATTTTTGAAATCCGTATCCGTGTAATCCGAGGTCAAAAATTGGCCAAAAATCATTCGAATATCCGTCATCCGCGAAATCCGTTGAACGCGCGGTGATGACTTCAGTATCGTACACGGTACACCACGAGCAGTCCACCGTGTCCATGAGATTCATCAATCAGCTCTGTTTGGCGGCGGCGGGATTACAGATGCAACCCTTGGCTTTGATGCACTTAAAATAACGGAGGTAATATGTTTTTCAGCACGCGATTGCTCTATTATTCGCAATCCCCCATAATTTCCCAGGTGCGCCTAACGACACTCTTTCCTGCCAGACTAGTCGTAGAATCTGAAGCACGGCTCGGCCCAGCCAAGCCAATCGCAGAATCATGGGTCTTTGCTGCTAAATAGTCATACAAATTAAAGGAGAAAGCATACGCTTTTAATCCTTCCGAATCTTCTGATTTCTTATGGTATGCAAAGGCACAAACATAATGTCCATCGCCTTCCAAAGTATAACCAGAATCATCCAATTCGGAACCCAAAGGCCGAACGTCGCGAGACCTATAGTGTTCATGATCATTTGCAGAACTGCCCGGACTAGGGTAATAGAGAGAAAGCCTGTCATAGTCCGTTCTGTCGTCTGCATCATCGACTGCAACAACTGAATTTCGAAAAGGGATATCGCCCAACTGTTTTGGAAGCGTTTTGATCGCAGGCTTGTAGCCTGGATCATGTAATGACACCACCTTGATGTCTTCCAGCAAGATCACCAAAGGACCCTCATTATTTCTGAAGCTCGAAAACAAATAAAGTAAATCCGGATCAAAGGGCCTATACAGATTGGGATCTACCGACTCGAATGGAAAATGAAATTTAGAAACAATGTCCTGCTTGAGATCAAGTATCCAGACAGCTTCCTGAGATAGCTCCATGTTTTGTCCAGCCAGAACAACCATTTCACGAGCTGCGATTACCTTGAAGCTGTGAACAGATAAATGCGTATCGTAAAGGTAACTGTTAGCTGCATCGGTAGGTATTACACCTGATTCAAGTTTCCAAAGTGATAAGTTAAATGACGAGATGTTATGGTCCATTTCGTGACTAAGAATCCCCAATACATCACGATCACATGCCACTAGCTGTCCATCAGAGAAAGGGACGAAGGGCGAAATCAGTTTTGCAAATGCATCTGAGTCTGAATCTGACTCTGTAAAACTCCAAACGGTAAGGTATTCACCGCCCCAGTCGCCACTTCCATCTACGCCCTCAACACTAACAATAGCACATAAGTCCTCCGAGCACTCTAGAGTCCCGCATTCACCATGGATTCCTTCTAACTCCTGACGACGGCCAGAGAAGAGATCGTATACGGTGATAATTTTCTCTGCATTTCCATCCTCGGGCATCCACCCTGATGGATAGACATGAACTAGAGCTTTCCCGCCTCCATAGCTAACCGAGATCGGCCACGACGTCTCGGCTATTACTTGCTGCGTTGCAAACTGCTTTGGCCGTTCCATAGCGGCAGTACGAAACGCACACATTCTGAGCGCTTCATGCTTCGAGATATCCCGATCCTGAGGTCGCTGTGACGGGATGTCATCATAATACTCGAGACGAAGTAACTGTTCGCAAACCAACTCGCCCGATAATCGGTCACGCCATAGCCGTGACACGCGTTGCCAGAGGATAATTTCCAGCGACGAGACGCGTGATAGCACGCGTAACAGAACTTCGAGCGGTATTCTGCCGATAATGTCGACTCCGGTTTTACTGTTTCTGGGTATTTCCGCCATTCTGAGTTGAAATTTGCCTCATAAATTGCCTGGATTGTAAATTTGTATTATTATCGTCCTACTTTGAAAATCGGAGGATTAAAAACATTCGGAGTGGCCGATGACGGTGATGTCTTATCACAGCGCCTTGCATATTTGTCCGCTCAGCATCGTACACCACGTGCAATCCACGTGTGTTCGTTTCATGCTCTATGAGGCTTTCAATTTCATGAGATCAATCATTCAGCCCTGTTTGGAGCGTGCTGTTTGGAGGCGAGTAGGCTAAATTATTGACTCTGTTGACTATTTAGAGGGAAAAACGCCCTCGGAAGGCCCGAACCGCCCCGGAGAATGCAGTCCGATACGTGCAAGATCAGCGAACAGTTTAGTTCAACAATCAACAGGGAACAGCGTTAACAAGTGGGTCTGGTCAGTGAGCCGGGACAGTTATGTGATATATCGCCTTCATCGTGAGCGACTTGTTGTCTGACCAGGCGAGCATTCCCAGGCTTAAGACTCAAGACCAAGCAGCGTCCGCCGATCCGCGCTAGACCGCAATAAAGTTGCGGCCGGGCCGTCGCTTTTCGCTTCGTCTTATTTTTGTTATTTTTATTTAATTCGCAGCTGTTCGGCGTCGTGAACTCGGACTCGACTGCATGAACTCGGCTGCCCGCTCGGCCTTCGCCCTTCGGCCGGCCGAGCGAAGCCACAGCCACGGCTGCTGCTGCAGCAGCAGCTGCAGCTGAACCGGGCAGTCGAATCAGCCGCTTTCCGCTCTCTCGGGTCTCTCGTTCAATGATGCCCCCAGTCCTGCGCAAGAGCAAAAGTAAACAGAATGAAGGCAGCAAGAGCAGGAGCAGCAACATCAGCATTCCGCACCGAATCCGCCGTTAGAACCAGAACCAACCAAACCAAACCAAACCCGAACCGAACCACAACCGGCCGTCGATCGCCGGTGAAATGAACGAAATGAACGAACGGGTCTCACTCACAGCTCAGCCGCGGCTCACGGCTCACCGCTCACCGCTCACATGTCTGTTTACGCCTTGCCCGAAATGACTCTATTCCATTCTGCACTCTCACTGGCAAGTTAACAGCGCAGACTCTTCAATTAATGCAGTTGCAAGTCGTAATTAGCTAGATATTATATGTACGACAAATGACAATCCCGGCGCTTCAAATATACGCCGCAGTAACCCAGGTTATACAGTAGTAGAAAAGCTAACTCCGCTCTTCGATGCTCACTCGTCGCTCACTCGCCCGAAATTCCATATACAAACAAGATCTCACCAAGAAATTCCATATACAAACAACAACATCATCTCAGTGATCTCACCGGTTGCCCGACTCGATAAAATTGGAGTGACACCGCGCCCAGTTCGGGCCAATATCCCACATCGTCTGCTGGTCAGGCCACTCGAGCACCTGGCCCGCGGCCTCGACGCCGCCGGCTGCGCGGAACAAGTACGACAGCACCATGTCGCCCCACAGCCACGTCATTGGGCCCCGGCCGACGTGCAAATCGTCCTTATACTGCCGCGTGTGCCCGTACGTGATCTTGGCCCATTCAAACACCTCGATATCGAGATGCGTCGCCAGCGAACGCAACATGCGATCCATCGACAGAATCCCGAGATCGTCCGCCTTGCCGTCCCGCCTGACAGTCAACGACCGAAACATCATCGGCACGTCCTCGCCAAACTCGTCGCGCAGCATCGAAATCAGCTTTTGCATGCGCGTGTCGACAAACCGCAGCTGCCGCCACGGCAACTGCGAGTCTGATCTCCACGCGACCTTCTTGCGCTCCGCAAGCGGCACGTCCGCCTGCTCGGCCGCGTTCTTGGCCTCCTTGAACGCGCGCTCGTCCCACAACCCGGTCTCAAACATGACCAGGTCCGGCCGGCCGGTCATGCCCAGCACGCGCGGTAACGAAAACGGCTTGTAAATCTCCTCGAACCGATCCTCAAACGCGACAAGCGTCATGGTCTCCTCCCACCACCATTCCGGCCGATACGTAAACATTCCCGGGATATGCCACTGCACGATCGTCAAGTTCACGTACGGCACATGGCAGTACGCGGTCGTCTGCCGCTTGCCATGCACCGGTCCGCCGTCCTGCACAAGCGACAGCTGCAGTTCCTGGCAAAACGACATCGTCGTCACGCGGTCGATCGAGTCGCCAATCAGCAGCACGCGCCGGTTGTTCAGCCAGTGCATCTGGTCGACCAGCGCGCGCTCCGCCGACGACGGCGCGTACGGCGTCCCTGCCGTCTTGCCGTCCTTGATCGCGACCAGCACGCGGAGATACTCCCGTAACCGGACCAACCACTGCGTCGGCGCGAGCTCGAGAACAGACCTATCAACATCAAGCAGCGCGGCCTCTTTGCTTTCGCCGGCAAGAATGACCTCCTCGGCGTCCGGATCGTGAGGATACACGGTCTCGGCCAGCGCCGGCAGTTCGTGGAATTCGGGGTAGAACGGCACCCAGCGGACCGACGACGGACTCGAGTTATTGTAGATGTAGCCCGGCGTGCGGTACGGGTCGATGCAAGAGATGTCGCGGTGCTGTTTGACGGCGGCGGTTGGTGCCGCCGCCGCGACGGTCGCCGTGACGGTCGCGGTGACCGTCACAGGCCGCGCTGCAGCGGTCTGCGCGTGCCGGAAGCTCGAGAGATCAACGTCCGCGCTCAGCGGCGCGACGAAGACGTGCACGGAAAGCGCGAGCACGGCGAGCGTGACCGCGGCCGGCAGCGCGACGCGCAGGACTCGGTGGAAGGCCATGGTCTTGCACTAGATGGAGGAGCAGACGGAAACGACAAGCATCGCGACGCGTGCTGGCGGGGAAGTCTTCAATCTTTAAACCGGTGCTGTCCCGGCGGCAGCGCGGCGCAGCCGGCGCAGCCAGTTCGGTCCGGTCCAGTTCAGTCCAGTCCAGCCAGGCCAGGCGAACTTGCTTGGAACTAACTTTGTGAGCCGCAAGCGGATTGTGAGCCACGTGAGCCGCGTGAGCCGCCCCTCGCCAAAAAGCAACGACGCCGAGCTTAACCGCGTTTGACTTTGTCGCTTGCATATTGACTTCAAAAATCACTCGCTTCTCTTCTTTATTCATGTATTCAATTTGTTATCTCCTGCTCTGCACTCTTCTTTGTCTTCTCATTCCTGTTCCTGATCCGATTCTGATCATATCCTACCGAGTCGGAGAGTCGGCGAGCCTACTCAACCCGCGCCAGCACGAGCGCAACCCGCGCAGGCACATACACCTGCACAAAGTTATCCCGCCCGTTCCACACCAGCGGCGTCGTGAAAAACTCCGACTTGCCATGATCGATCCTCGCATGCCCTCCAAACCGCTCCTCGTCCGAGTCCAGCACAATCTTATACTTCCCCGAAACCTGCACGCCAACCCGGTAATCCGCATACGACATGGTCGGATGGAAGTTGAACACAAACAACAACCCGGCCCGTTCAAAGACAATCACCTTGTCGCTTTCGTGCTTCAGACTCACGTACGCCGGCTCCGCGCTCAACCACCCGTACGTGCTCTCAGTATGCTGCATCGCAGCGTCAAAGTCGTTCAAGAACTTGTACCGCAGAAGCGGGTCGTCCAGCACATTCCACTGCCGCCGGGCGTACCAGAACGAGTTGCCGTTACCCTCGCGCGGGAAATCCAACCACTCGGGATGTCCAAACTCGTTGCCCTCAAAGTTCAGGTATCCCTCGCCGCCGAGCGTGTGGGTCAACAGCCGGATGATCTTGTGCAGCGCCAGCCCGCGATCAATCACATGCGTCAGCTCAGTCATCACCGACATGTTGGTGTACATCTCCTTGTCCATCAGCCAGAACGCGAGCGTCTTGTCGCCCACCAGTCTATTCTTCTGTCAGTACCACTTCTTTTCTTCACACAATACCAATCAACAAACATACGCTTGATCGTGGCTCTCGGCATACGCAATCGTCTTCTCCTTGTACCGCCGGTTGGTCAGTTCGTACACAATCGCGCTCATGTTCCAGTTATCGTCCTGCACCTCCTTCAACAACTTGATCCACATATCCGGCAGCGCCATAGCAAGACGGTAGTCAAACCCAACACCTCCAAGCTCCATGGGCACGCAAAGTCCCGGCATGCCCGACACGTCTTCCGCGATCGTGATAATATTCGGATCCAGCTTGTGCAGCATGTAGTTTGCGATAATCAGGTAATTCATGGCGTCCTTGTCCACCTTTGCGTCTCCAAAATACTCGTGATATCCGCCAGAGAACCCGGTTCCAATACCATGGTGCGTGTAAAGCATCGACGTCACTCCGTCGAACCGGAATCCGTCAAAATGATACTCCTCAATGTAAAATCTCAGGTTGGACAGCAGAAATCTTAACACCTCGTACTTGCCGTAGTTGAACAGACGTGAATCCCACAGCTCATGGTGACCCTTGGTCCCGCCGTGGAAATACTGATAATCCGTGCCATCAAACATGTTGATCCCGTCCAAAACGTTTTTACACGCATGCGAGTGCACGACGTCCAGCAGCACCGTAATGCCCAGCTTATGCGCCTCGTCAATAAGATGCTTCAATTCCTCTGGCGTTCCGTAACGCGACGACACAGCAAAGAACGACGTGACCTGGTACCCGAACGAGGCATAGTACGCATGTTCCATGACCGCCATCAACTGGATCACGTTATACCCCAGATTATGAATCCGCGGCAACGTATCGCGCGTAAACTCATCATACGTTCCCACGCGCTGCTCACTCGTCGAAATACCCACGTGCGCCTCGTAAATCTTGGCAGAAGTAGGGTGTCGCGCAGCCCGCGTATACGAATCATGCTGCCACTCATACCGCTTCGGCGGGTTCCAAAACACGGCGTCGTACACGGGCGAGACCGAAAGATCCTGCGTCACGCGCTTGATCCAGGCCGGAATCCGGTCAACGTATCCGCCGTTCGGCAAGTTGAGCGCGATCTTGACCTTTGTGTTGTGCGGAATCGCAGGAAGACCGTTGATTGCTGGCAACGTGATCTCGAAGACACCGTAGTCGTCCTTCTTCATCTCGTGCGCGCCGCGGTCCCAGTTGTCTTGTTTATTAGCAAAACTAAAAAAGATAGTAAATTCAAAAAGGACGACTCACTGAAATCGCCAATGAGATGCATCATCGTGGCATTTGGCGCCCATTCACGGTACACAATGTCATTGTTAGGGAGAACGTTGAATCCGAATTTATCATATCCCTATGCAAGGCATTAGTCGACACTCAACATCAAATGATTTTGATCAATAAAAAAAAGTACCTCGGAGAATTTCACAATGCCGCCCTCGTTCTTCTCAAACTCGCTGATCCATTTCTTGGCCGTCTGATGTCGCTCGACCAGGTCCTGCTTGAACGGGCCCAACCAGGGATCAATGTTCAAGATCCCGGCACCTTCAGGGATTTCCTCCTCCACTTTTGAGTCGTTTCTCGAATCGTCAGACATGGCGATCAGTCTAGACCTGCACGAACACACTGATTAGCAACTGCTGATCCAACGAAATTATGCGTAAACTCACAGTTGAAGTAGATCGCTGTACGTCTATATGCAAAGACCAAGTACTCGATGCAATTATCAAGTATGCACAACCAAACAATTCCAAATACCAAACAGTGGTGTGAGTATAAGTTATAGGTTAAGAGGGGAACAGGGAGGGAGCCTGCTCTATAGGTGGAAGCGTTATGTGCTACCACGCAGCTCAATCCGGCTCCGATAACTTCATGCGCGGCGCGTGATGTCATGCGTGCACGTGTTCTCCGCACATGACCCGTTCCTGAGTTCGCTCTGTTACTTATAGGCCAGAATTGAAATTATAGATATACAGTTAACTACAGATCTATTGAGAAACTAGAAGAGAACATTTAGCGACTGGACTTGTTAATTATTCAACTGATGAACAGAAGATTGAAGAACTACAAAGAGGGTGTTAATCCACTGACCGCGCTCAGCATGGAGAAGATCGAGAACTCTATTCTGAACCTTAAATCGCAGCTGTGGGTTTAGTGAAGGTCAAGAAGACTTCCAATTTTGAGACAAAGAAGTATAAAGCAGCAGTTACAACAATCAACAAATAACGGCAGTAAACAGAGTAAGAGTAGTGGATCTGCCTGGGGTTGTAGGTTTGAAGGGTTAACAGGGTTAGCAGGGTTTATACAAGTACCAGGGTTAAAAGGGTTTGCAGGGTTTACAGGGTAGCTGCAATTGCGGCACAAGCGCACCACAGTTTGCCGCATATGCGCGCTAACCTGGGTGCTGCCTCCCGGACCGGGTAAGCTAGTTTGCGGCGCGGCTCCCGCGACGTCGCACCCAACAAAACCAAAAAGTCGCGGTGCGATCCGCGCTGGTTTTTTGCGCCCAGCGTCCGCCACCTCGAACTTCGCTTCTCCTTTCCTTCCTCCCCACCGCCCTTCCCTTCCCACTTTCCCTCTCCTCCAGCCCACCCAACCCAGATCTCTTGCTCGCCGCTCGCAATGGTTGACCCGATCCGCAGCAAGCGCATCAGCGATCTCTCGGCCGGCGCGCCCACGCCGCAGAACACGCCCGCGTCCGCCGCGAACAGCTACATCGACTCGCACGCGGCCGAGCCCGCCGTCTCTGCGATTCCCGAGGAAGGTGTGTGTTTTCTGTGATTAATTCCTGCTTGCGATTGGGTTTGGGAGATGCTGCATGGTCTATTTAGACCAGATAGACCAAAAAGGGAATTGTCAGGTCGATGTCAGTCTCTTTCTGTCGGCTCTGTCACGCTTCTCGCGATCCGACTCGATCCACCGGGCGTGCTCCATATTGCCCTGCCCAATGGCATAATCCGTCTCAATGCACGACTCTGTGCCCAAGATCGACGGACGCGTGGTGTTGCGGCGCTTTGTTGGGAGAAAACGCGTCCGGTGGAAGTCGGACCCGCCGCATGAGCAACGGCGACATTTTCCCCCCAGCGATAGATAATCAGCCCAGCCCAGCATCTCCCTCCCCAACCTTTGCAGATACACAATGGCTAACTTTCTTGTTCACAGACAAGGCTGGCGTCGTCTCCGCGCTGACCAACCCGGCCATGATCTCGATGATCCAGGGCAAGCTCGGCGGTCTCGTTGGCCGTTCGTCCGGATACATCGAGTCGCTGCCTGCGCCGGTGCGCGCGCGCGTGTCGGGCCTTAAGGGAATCCAGAAGGACTACGCGTCGCTCGAGGCCGAGTTCCGGAAAGATATTCTCGAGCTCGAGAAGAAGTATGCTGGAAAGTACGCGCCTCTGCTCGCGCGCCGTGCTAAGATTGTCGCCGGTGAGATCGAGCCTACCGAGGCTGAGATCGAGGCCGGTAAGGAAGATGAGGACGAGGACGAGGACGACGAGGAGGCTGCTGCGGATGCCGAGATTGAGTCGCCCATTCCCGCGGACGCGAAGGGTATTCCCGAGTTCTGGCTGACTGCGGTCAAGAACATGCCCGGTCTGGCGGACGCGATCACGGAGAAGGACGAGGAGGCGCTGAAGGATCTTGTCGATATCCGTGTCGAGTACATCGACCAGCCCGGGTTCAAGCTCGTGTTTGAGTTTGCCGCGAACGCGTTCTTTGCGAACAAGACGCTGAGCAAGACGTACTTCTACCAGGACGAGACCACGGAGGACGGCGACTACGTGTACGACCACGCCGTGGGCGATGATATTGAGTGGAAGGAGGGCAAGAACCTGACTGTGCGCGTGGAGAAGAAGAAGCAGCGGAACAAGCACACGAAGCAGACTCGTCTGGTCGAGAAGGTGATCCCGACCGAGAGCTTCTTCAACTTCTTCAGCCCTCCTATCGCGCCTGAGGATGACGACGAGGACGAGGACCTGCCGGAGGATCTCGAGGACAGACTCCAGCTGGACTACCAGCTGGGCGAGGAGATCAAGGATAAGCTTGTGCCGCGGGCTGTCGCGTGGTACACGGGCGAGGCGCTGGACTACGACGACGAGTTCGACGCGGACGACCTGTACGAGGACGAGGACGAGGACGATGATGATGAGGACGGCGACGAGGACGACGATGACGATGACGACGAGGACGGCGATGCGAAGCCGAAGCAGGAGGCGGCCGAGTGCAAGCAGTCGTAGGCTGTGGGGAAATATGCTGGTTGTGAACTAATGTATACAGACATATGCAGACCTTGAATGTGAATAGTACCTAGATAATTTCCTGTTCGGGCAGCAGTAGTTGCTGTATCCGGTAATTGTAAACAGCGTGGCGGTGGAGGCCGTGCTCGATGGCGCGATGAAAAAATTTGCGCCACAGCGATGACTTCGCTTCTCGAGAGTCATTTTTGCATTTTTAAATGTCGTAAATAAACCCCCGGCCCTCACCACCGGTCAGCGTCTTTTGCATCCTCTCCTGCATCTACGATACACGGCAAACCAGGGCATATAATATATCATTACCAGTTAGCTGCACACCAAATACCACAATGACCTCGCCACAGCCCATCAGCGAGCTCTCGCGGCAGTTCCAGAACGCGGTCAAGCTCAGCACGTCGCCGCAGAACTCGTTCATGGCCGTGACCTCGCCCGGCCAGTTCTCCGGCTCGCCGCCCTCGTACTTCCCGCTTTCCGGCGCGCGACGCACGTCGATGAAGCAGGCCGCGCCCAAGGTCCTCAAGCCGTTCGCGACCGAGGACATCAAGATCCTGCTGCTCGAGAACGTGAACTCGACCGCGGTCGAGATGCTCGGCGCGCAGGGCTACCAGGTCGAGTTCCTCAAGACGTCGCTCGGCGAGGCCGAACTGATCGAGAAGATCCGCGACGTGCACGCGATCGGCATCCGCTCTAAGACCAAGCTCTCGGCCAAAGTCCTCGCCGAGGCGCGGAATCTGGTCGTCGTCGGCTGCTTCTGCATCGGCGTGAACCAGGTCGACACCGAGTTCGCGGCCAAGCACGGCATCGCGGTCTTCAACTCGCCGTTCTCAAACTCGCGCTCGGTCGCCGAGCTCGTGATTGGTGAGATCATCGCGCTTGCCAGACAGTTCTCGGACCGCTCGACCGAGCTGCACAATGGCATCTGGAACAAGGTGTCGGCGTCCTGCTGGGAGATCAGAGGCAAGACGCTCGGAATCGTGGGTTACGGCCACATTGGAGCTCAGCTGTCGGTCCTGGCCGAGGCCATGGGTCTCTCGGTTCTTTACTACGACGTCATGCCCATCATGTCGCTCGGCATGGCCAAGCAGGTCGGCTCGCTCGACCAACTCCTGCGCGAGGCTGACTTCGTGACGCTACACGTGCCCGCGCTGCCGGAGACCGAGAACCTGATCGGCGCACCGCAGCTGGCGGCCATGAAGAACGGCAGCTACCTGATCAACGCGTCGCGCGGCACGGTCGTCGACATCCCCGCGCTGATTGCAGCAATGGAATCCGGCAAGCTCGCAGGCGCGGCCATCGACGTCTACCCGAACGAACCGGCCAAGAACGGCCCGCACTTCCACACCGAGCTCAACGCCTGGTTCGAGCCCCTCAGCAAGCTCAAGAACCTGATCCTGACGCCGCACATCGGCGGCAGCACCGAGGAAGCGCAGTCTGCCATCGGCATCGAAGTCGGCCAGGCCCTGATCCGCTACATCAACGAGGGCGTCACCATCGGCGCCGTCAATTTCCCCGAAGTCTCGCTCCGCTCGCTCACGCTTGACGAGGAAAACCACGTGCGCGTGCTCTACGTGCACTCGAACGTGCCGGGCGTGCTGCGCACCGTGAACGAGATCTTTGCCGAGCACAACATCGACAAGCAGTTCTCGGACTCGCGCGGCGACATTGCGTACCTCATGGCTGATATTTCTGGCGTGGACGCGGCCGATATCCGCGATCTGTACCAGAAGCTCGAGCATACGCCGTTCAAGATCCTCACGCGGCTGCTTTACTAGGCCACTTGCCGTGGTTGGTTGCTGGTAGCAGCAAGACGAGGACAGAACACTGAACATACAAAAGTTTCCTGTATTTAGACACGAGTTACGAGATACGAATTAATTGGACGACTAATAATTTTATTTTAATCACATTCACGCACAGCTTTATTCAACCAGATAATCACAACCCGTAGTAACGACCATATATAATGCGAAGAGCTGACTTCAAATCAAAGATCGAGAGAGCTCGCTGAAAGTCGCAGCGCGTGAAAAGGCCCACATGGGAATGAGAACACAAAAGGAAGAACTGACGTCCTATAGCCGCCTGGGATTCATATAGATAAAACTGAGTAAAACACGGGAGGACTTCATCAACAGGAATTTGCACAGAACTCAGCTATTATAACAACAGGGGCCCGGATTTATGAAGTGATAACAAATCCTGCACCTCTTTCACCGCCTCAGCAGTAACAAGTGTCTGCTGCAGATTAGCCATCATTAAATCAAAGACATACAACCTGGCCAGCAAACAATTGAACGGCATCTTCAGCAGCAACCTTGGAGTCCCTTTCAACAGCAGCCACCGCGACGGCTGCCGACATGCTGCAAAATCAGGCTCTGGTACAACAGCAACAAATGCTCTGCAGCAATTGATCATCAGGTAAGGATTGAACTGAGAAATAGGCACATAACACCAGTCAAGCTAAGTACATATACAGGTCTGGTCTTCACAGTACCACTTTTAAAACCAAGAGAGATCAGGCCGCCCAAAAACAAGTCAGGAACGGACTAAAGACGCAAATGGACCCCACATTACACAAAATTCCCTGTCCAGAAAGCAGCTGTTTACTCTTCAGGGAATACATGATGTTTGGGTCCCTTGATGTCTGCAACCGCTCCTAACTCTTTTTGTAGCTGGCCGGATCCCTCTGGATTATATGAGTGGTACAGCAAAAACCAGGCCTGCCAATGAAGTCAGGATGACTGGCTTTGTGTGCCTCTTTCTGACCTGATCAATTGCTGCTGCGATATGTCTGCAACACCAGATGATGGCAACTAATCGTGCTACGCCAGTTGTGTCTAATAACACGGCAGAGACAAGCCCATCGGAAGCGTGGCGGGCGCCCGTGATGCTGGGCGCGGTTAGGGCACGCAGCCGGCGGAAGGCAGCACGCCGCCTCGGCCGCGGCCCCGCATCAAACTCGAACAACTAACCGCCTTCCGCTTCTCTTCTCGCTTTCCCGTCGACTGCTACACCCTGCAACCCCATCCAACCCCCTCCTCCTCCGCCAATTCACGCAATGCCCTTCCCCCGCGCGCCCGTCCGCGTCGCGCGCCGCGCCTTCTCTTCGTCGGCCGCCCGCCGCGATTACGCAGACACCATTAAGAACCTGCGCGTGAACGGCGACACGAAAGTGCTCTTCCAAGATAAGTCCTCCTTCACCAGCTATGCACCAGCTCAATTGAAAGTACTGACCTCTTCTTCACGATTCACAGGCCGCCAGGGAACATTCCACGCCTCGCAGGCGATTGCGTACGGAACCAAGGTATGTCTCTCTATCCCGCATTGCCAGTTTGCCGATCAAAACAGCTAACAAACCCCCTCCAGGTCGTCGGCGGAACCAACCCCAAGAAGGCTGGCCAGACTCATCTTGATCTGCCTATCTTTGCCAACGTCGAGGACTGCATGAAGGCCACTGGAGGTGCGTTTTTTTATTTTTATTTCCTTCTCTAGCGGGTCAATTGGCGACATCTTACTAACTAACCATCAGCCACCGCGTCCGCTATCTTTGTGCCCCCTCCCCTTGCCGCAGCTTCCATTGAGGAGGCCATCAAGGCTGAGCTTCCGCTGGTCGTTTGCATCACCGAGGGTATTCCCCAGTACGTTCCATGTCTTGCCTTTTGTATTTCTTTTCGCAATTCCTTGTGCTAACTGAAGCAGACACGATATGGTCCGCGTCGTCGACATGCTCAACACGCAGAGCAAGACCCGTCTCGTCGGTCCCAACTGCCCCGGTCTCATGTACGTTTATCTTCCCCAGTTTACGCATCCGAATGCGACTGCTAATAGAAACCAAAAGCGCCCCGGAACAGTGCAAAATCGGAATCATGCCTTCCTACATCCACAAGCGCGGGCGCATCGGAATCGTGTCTCGCTCGGGCACGCTCACCTACGAGGCCGTCAACCAGACCACGAACGTCGGTCTCGGCCAGTCTCTCGTCATCGGTATCGGCGGTGACCCTTTCTCCGGCACCAACTTCATTGACGCGCTCAAGGTCTTCCTCGAGGACGAGGAAACCGACGGAATCATCATGATTGGCGAGATCGGTGGATCGGCTGAGGAAGACGCGGCAGAGTACCTGAAGCAGTACAACCTGACCCGCGCCGTGCCCAAGCCCGTGTGCTCCTTCATCGCCGGTGTGTCTGCCCCTCCCGGCCGTCGCATGGGCCACGCTGGTGCCATCATTTCCGGCGGCAAGGGCGGCGCGGCGTCCAAGATCGCGTCTCTGCAGGCCGCCGGCGTCGCGGTCGAGAAGTCGCCCGCTCGTCTCGGCAAGACTCTGTACGAGGAGTTTGTCAAGTACGACCTGTTGTAAATGGCTGGTCCGTAGACGCTTTTTATTTTCGCCGGCGGGGATCATCGTGCACAGGTGGTACGGTTCCTTCTGGTTGCGTCGGTTTTTCATGACAGTTTTTCTTGTGTGGGTGCAGTGGGCCTGGGGTTGTCGCTTGTTGTAGACAACGGGTGTATAGACTGGCGCGTGTGGCATGCTGTGCATGCCGCGCTCGCTGCCTGGGCGAGTTAGTTGATATTTTATACATAATTCTATTGATTGGATTTTATTCACATTTATCTTTCCATTTCTCTTTACATGCCAACCTTGGGTAATCCATTAGAATCTGACATCTATCATGCAATGCCAGATTGATGAACTTAATATCAACTTATTAGCAGCCGAACATATCATGCGGCCACACTCATGGATGCACCAAGCGACAATCTACAAAGTATCAGCCATGTGCGATAGAATGTTAAATATAAAGTACGAGTATAGGTCATTAGATGTGCCAGTTACGCATAACTAGTTGGTGCACATAAGTTGCAGTGATTTCTTCGAGTGATCGCAGGCGAACTCGAGTCTCAAGTCTCACATCAACGCCCGATGCTGGTATCAGTGGACTATGGTCAACGTGTCTACGAAGTACCGACTGCTGACACAGTGTGTTAAAGAACTAAGAAGTACAAATGTACAACGGAGCCGATTCCTAAGATTTAAAGATAGACGGCAGTGCTTTGGAAACGCAGTCTTACTTACACAAACGCAAGCGCGACGCGGTCACGACTCCATCGCGATCTGTTCCTATGACCACTCCGTCCACTCGCAATCGTGCATCGTCTTTTTTCTACCTAAACCCATTAGCCCATTCAGTATAATAATAAAGAATATTGTTATATTGACATTTGACAATCCATAAACGCAGCAGGAGTACACAATTGCAAGAAAAAATTTTCCGAAAAAGCGTTTTCAGAACTCGATTGACTGGAGCTAATTTTGTCAACAAGAAAGACTGGGTGGCCAAGTTGGTTAAGGCGTACGACTGTTAATCGTAAGATCGAGAGTTCGACCCTCTCCCTGGTCGGATTTTTTGTTTTGCTGAGCATTTTTTTGCGTGTCTATAGATCAAGCAATTTTTTTCTAGGAATCTAGAAAGTCAACTGAATAGTTTGGACAGACGCAGGAGGTTGTAGTTTGCGAGCTGATGTATTTTCGGAGTCGTACGCGCGTGGTTCGTGAACACTACCACGTGGATTTAGGAACGTAAACAGAGCTTTACGCGTCGCAATATGTAAATTGTATAAAACGGGCGATGATGCCATCTATGATCTCCGAGCCATGACTGAATTGGTTAAGCCAGCTGCCGCCTGCTACGTGGTTGTCTTACAATTGGGCTACTCGTGAAGAGAAAGCGGCTATGACGAATGCCGGCAGATGATTGATAATGGACTAATAATGGTATTGTTACGGAATTTTCCGCAGGCTACCAGGGACGCGTACGATATACATCCAAGTCTAACATCCAGAATGGATTGAACGAAGGTTAGAACTGACATGACAGGCAGAGCAGAGGACGCGGCGACGCGCGGCTATAACCACGACCACGTAACCGGTGACATTGAGCTGCGGGCATCATGCTGTCATGTTCTCAAGTCTGGTCTGGTCTGAGTCCACTGTCCACTGTCCAACTGTCCAACTGTCCATGACCAACGCTGCTGAGTGCTGACAAACAGTGCTTAAATCTCAAGTCTTAAACATGGGCGTGAGTCAACCTCAACACATTTTGGCGGCGACGATTGCGCGGAAGGCCGAAGCGAGTCATGGCCATGAGCAGTGACTGACTATCTTGACATTACGCCGGCGCTGGAGCCGGAAGATGTAGCCGTTTTCGTTTTCTGGTGCCGTCGGGAGTTCCGCGATGGCTGATGATGAATCATCACTCATGACGTCGAGGGTTTCTTGCCGGGCTGAGTGGTATGGACTGGTATGAATTGAGACAACTATGGAATATACTGATTGGCAATAGTTACAAATTACTGCAGATTTAAGACTTGTGCAGTCAAGTAGTCAATAGTAAGTAGTCAGTAAAGGGCAGTTGGTGATAGAACAGGTCGCTGCTGTTTCTGATGCCGGACGGGTATTCTGTCGAGCCCGTTGCCCGCTCCTCCCGCCTCCGGCACGGCTAAGTGCGGGTATCTTCTCGCGGCGAACAGCGGTCCGCGGGCTTCGAACTCCGGCATTATCTCATTGTGGCACGTACGGCTCGGACTCCGCGTAACTTGTAGGCGGTACCGTAGTACGTCGCCGACCCCCCGACTCATTCCCAGAGGTGGCTGTTTGTAGAATGAAGACTCGAAGAGTCATAAGTTGGGCAAATGGTTGACGTAGGTCGTACTACTACAGAGTCTATAATAGTATTACGGTGGTTCATTATATTGCGTGATAGAGCTACGCGTAACCATAATAAGTTCTTAACTTAGAATAATAGAACAGAGAACTGCGCTATATAAGTATGCGGGGCGGGGACGGCATCTGGTTGTGGTTACATCTCGATCGTGATCTGCCAACCTACAGACGCACTGCCTCGAACATTGCCCTTCACCACCACCAGTCTCCACTCTATACCGCGCTACCCTCTGCGTAGCAGTCTGTACAACACCTTTCCAATTGCTACCACCACCTGCTACTTACCCACCGATATTACCAACTCGACCTCAACTCAACCTCCCCCCCCACCGCATGTCCTCCGCCGACGGCCACCGCGTGCGCGCGGTCTCCCGCCGCGCCTGTCTGTCCTGCCGCGAACGCAAGATCAAATGCGACGGCGTCCAGAACTGTCGCAATTGCACGATCCTCTCGCTCGAATGCGTCTTTGTGCCTTCTCATCGCGGCGGAAAGCGCAGACGACGCGTCGCGGAAGCACAAGCGCCAACCGAGTCCGCTACCGCTGCCGCTTCCTCATCCACCCCCGCTACCAACGTCCCGTCGGCCAGCGACCAGACCGAACAATTTACGACCGATGCGTCCACATCTTCGTCTTCGACCCCGTCGCTGCTCCCGCAGCTACCACCCCTCGCCAGCCTGCAGTCGGCGCCAATCTCAGTCTCGTCGCCGGCCTTCCTGCGCCGCCCTCTAGAGCCTCTGCCCACCTTCGCGTCCCAGCCCAGTCCGCTTCCACCAACCCATCTCGCCCGTCCGGCCACGGCCGCACTGACCGACGCGCTCGAGGGCATCCAAGCCACTCTGGTCTCGCTTCAACACCAGATCGACGACCTGCGCGAAGGCCAGCGCCGCGCCGCTCTACCCCCTCGCAGACCGGCTGCTAACAATAATAACGAGAACGTCAGTACCCCGCTCCCGTTCCCGTTATCGTTATCATTCGTCTCTCCGGACAGCGATCAGCTCAAGGCTACAGACCTCCCGACTCTTCAGATGACTATCTTCCTCGTCGACGTCTACTACGACTCCTTCCATCCCGAGTTCCCGTTCATGCTGCCCAAGGCCTTCTTCCTCCGTCGCGCAGATTTCCAGAAAGATGCTGCCCTGCTGCACGCGCTGTTTGCCATCTCCTGTCGTCTGACTCCAGCACACGCGCTCAAAAACGGCATTGCAGGCGGTCTCGGCGTCGCCAGCTCCTCCGTCGCGCCATACATGCTCGACCCCATGTACTGGATCGCGTGCTCCGAGAAACGCGTGCTGCAGATTGCGCACCCGATCACGAGGCTCAAGACCCTTCTGCTCCTCGCGTTTTCGGCAATTTACGATGGCCAGAGAGCACATGCGCGTGATTTACTCTCCTGCGCGTCTTCAATCATTGATGTCAACAGACTTGACCTCATCGATACAGATTACAGCGAGATTGATGACCCTTCCGCGCCAGAGTCCATGGCCGATACAATGGCATCCCACGAGGAACTATTACCCACCGAGCTCGACCGCGAGTGCTTCCGACGGGTTTACTACATGATCTGGGAACAGCAAGTCATCACGGCGACCGTCTGGTCCACGTCCCAGGACATTCCGACGTTCTCCGGCCGCGTACATGTTCCCTGCTGCGACTTTGTCTACAACGAAGGCATGCTCAACTCCTCTAACCAGGCTTTCAAATACGACGACTTTGCCGCCGCGGTGTTCAGCCAACAGGATACCGGCTCGTTCATGGTCAATCTGACTAACCAGCTGGGAAATATCGGCCGTCAATGGAAGTTTAACTCGACCTGTTTCCGACTTGCCAGTGTTAAGTTACTTGCCGAAACAGTGGTCAGGCTACATGACCTCTCGGACGAGTTTGTTGAGGAAACTGATCGTCAGGTTCGCATGCTTCTCTCCCGAGTGTTTGGATATCGCACGGGTCCTATGCGCGTGCACATGAACCTTTTCTTTACTCATCAGATCCTGTGTACAACGCTCTTACTCCTCCACCGTTCCCGCGCCAAAGACCGACTCGTCTTCGTCGTCCAGCCGACTCCGTTCGAGGGCCTAGCAACCTACATCGAGAACCCGATCGTGCACGTCCGCGCACCCAACAACACGTCACCCGAAAGCGTGCACAGTTTCAAAGCGCTCACAGACGCAGTCGGCGCGGTCTTACAGATGCTGCGAACGCTAGTCGAATGCCGCGGCGGTCGCGAGGACTGTGCTATTTTCAAAATGGGGCCGTTCATGGGATTTTCGCTTGGTTTGTGTATCCCTGTGATTGCGAGCAAGATCGTTCTCGACGGTGTTCAGTTGCCGAGTATCAAGCTCGTTCTCGGCGACCTTGCAAGCGTCGCGGCATCTTTGTCGTCCATCACGAGCGGCGGCGGCGCCGGCGCGGCGGGGCTGAAAGTCGAAGAGGAGAGTAACGTGGATGCGGAGAAGATGGCGAACGCGGCGAACGCGGATGACAAGAGTTTACGGAAGAGTGACTTGGATTTCTGTCTGAGGTGCTTGAAGCTGCTCGGCCGCGCATGGCGTGGAATGTGGCATGAGTACGAGGAAGGCGTCGCGCTTGCGGGTAGGATGGAGAAGGTTATGTGATTTTTTTTTTCTGGTATTTTATTTAATGGGCTTTTTTGGTTATTGTCTTTGAATTTAATGGGAACTTATCTAGATGATGTAAATGCAGCGGGACAGAAATTATGACGTAGCCAGTGTTTGGATCATGCGAGACCACACTCGACTACGAGCTGCTATTGCAATTTGCATGCCGACTGTTCCTACTTCCTACTATTAATATGGTCGTCAATTCGTCTGTATCAGTCGATATAATTGCCATTGATATCTCCTGGACTACTGAATTGAGCCGATATACGTTCCTGCGGACGTCAAGAACACTCAGGGGCGATCCGCGAGCCCGAAGTATAAATATTTACCCGCACACATGATCGCGCGACCTCGCAGTTTCTTGCACTTCTCTCCAACTCGATCTTCACAGCTGTTTACCACTTGTACACGTACAAATACGTACATATACGTACAAATACAGTGCTGAACTGCTACACAAGCAGATCACCATGAGCACCTCACCGCGATCAATCACCTTCGCGCTCACGTTCCTCGACATCGACCCGACCCTCGTCCACAGCTGGACGCACCACCTCGCGCGTCTCCTACCACGCACCCGACTGCCTCCCGACATCTACCCTGCAGTATCAGAATGCTCAATAAAGACGCTAAACACGACATTTGACTGCATCGTCTCGCCCGGAAACTCGTTTGCGCGCATGGACGGCGGCCTGGATCTGCTGATTTCGCGGTTCTTCAGTGACGCAAAGGGAGGCGATCGGGCTGCGTTGGTGGACGTGCTCGAGTTTGTGCAGGCGGTGCATTATAGAAAATGGAGAGGGCTGCAGCCTATTGGGTCGTGTTACTTGATTGATATGCTGCCGTGGATGGCTGCCCCGAAGCCGGTTCTTGTTGGAGCGGGTGATGTAGAAGAGACAGATCAGGACGAGGACGCTAAGGAGGACGCAAAGGAGGACAAAAAGGAAGAAGAAGAAGAAGGTCAAAACGAGGTAAAATGGAACAGATTTCACTGCAGATACATCGCGCACTCGCCCACGATGCGCGTGCCGTCCACGCTCTGGCGCGAAGAAATCGTCTACGAATGTCTGTGGTCAGTCCTCAACGAAGTACACAACCACAACATCTCAATCGTCGAAGATTCCAACAACTCTGATGCAACACCAATCAAGCGCGTGGTCGTGACAGGTTTAGGAACAGGCACAGGCGGACTGAGTCGCGACGTGTGCGCGCATCTGATGGTCATGGCATACGTGAACTTTGTGGACGCGGTCGAGGGCGGCGAAGGCGGGAACGGCGAGTGGAGATGGGAGCTGGCGAAGGACTGGGACCGGCGGATTGCGAGTGCAAAGGTCGCAAAGACAGAAAAGCCGGGCCATTAGGTGGTCGTCAGTCTTCACTCTCCACTCTTACTCTGCTCTGCTCTGCTCTGCTCTGCTCTGCTCTGCTCTGCTCTGCTCTGCTCTGCTCTGCTCTGCTCTGCTCTGCTCTGTATACGCGCCCTCCTTTCGGACAGTGACACACAGCATCAGTCACTACGATCACTTCAAATAGCGCGGCTTTTGCCGGATAGCTTGATACTTGGCAACTCGAGCCGATGCGCTGCGCTGTCGGACTACAATCAACGAACGCCGAGTAGTCAATCACAACGACGCTGAACCAAGCATGAAATACCAATTAAAATAGACGGCGACTCGCTCTCAATGGCAGATCTGATATTGTTATTATTATTAATTATAATCATAGTCAACAAGTTAGCAATAGCAGTGTATCTGATACTTGCTGCCTGATACGCGCACTGCGGGTTTCGCGAAATCTGCTTCGCGCGCTGCCACTCGCCATTCGCTGGCCCGGTCCAGCTCCAATATCTATATCACATCAGTTTTGCACCGTTCGGATCTTGCCAGGCCCGGAAACCGCGCGCGCGACTCTGTCGTCGCTGCATTCGGAGCACTAGCTCTGGCGGCCAACCGCGCGCCGCGACGGCTCCACGTGCTGCTCGATCAACACTCACTCAGCCATGATCAGGAATTCATCAGATGGTGCTCGGCGCCCGCCACAGGCCAAAGGGGACAGATATCCGGCGCTCTACTCTTGTAGAGTACATAGACTGTCCCATAACTGTCTTAATTGTCCAATTGCCCGACATATGGCAGTATCTTGCTGTGTAGTGGTAGGGCTATAGTGCCGTAGAACCGGCCCCACCGGCGATTGTTGTTCTGGGGACAGTAATCCAGAACCCCTCATTCTACGCACCCGTGCTTACGCACCCAGCACAGCGGCCCACACTTAACTCCCCGACGCCGACGCCATCGCGTCTCCACCGGCTCAGCCTTCCTCTTCACCACTCCTCCACTCGAGCTGTACACCACCACCTTCAACACCTCCACCCCCTCCCCCTCCTCCTCTCCTTCCTCCGCCGCGCCGGCGATGAACTCGCCGCCGCCCGCCAGATCCAGCTCCCGCCGGCCCTCTCGTCTCCGCTGCCGCGCGCGTTCTCCGCCGGAACGCGGCGCGTCGCGCTTTCAAGACTGTTGATCAATATTGATCACAGTCCACAGTAGTTTAGTAGTCTAGTGCCTCTAGTACTCTAGGCCTACGTACGCTGCAGGTTGATCTCGCGGTTGTGAAGCTATATCACCTCTGCGCAGGTCTCACGATCCGCGCTATTCCCGTCTCTTTCGCTCGCCAGCGATGGACAGCGCGCCGCTTTCTCGGCCGCCAGCACCACCTCCAGCCCCAGCTTCAGCTGCAACCACATCTACTCTTCCTTCTTCTACTACTACCAACACCACCAATCTCACCAACTCCTCCGACAACAGCATGGCCGCCGCAGTACGTACTCGTCTTGAACCCAATCTCTCGCGAAACTACCACTAACAACCCCCCCTATAGGACACCGCGCAGTCGCCGCTGCTCGTCGGCTCGACCTCGGCCTCCAACCCCTCCGACTCCCCGCGTCGCGGCAAACGCCCCTCCGTCGACAGCCACGCGCCATCACCGCGTATGCACCCGCTCTTCGCAGACGACCCCGCCCGCGCAACCGCAAAGAACACCGCCAGCCACCATCTCGGCCTGCGCGCGATAGCCAGGCTCTCACAAAGCGCCCGGCGAAAAGACAAACTGTCCTCCATCGCAGCCGAGCCCGAGTCCAAGTCTGATTCTACAGCTTCACAAGAAGTGCAAATACATCAGCAGCAGCAGCAGCAACCCAGCGAAAGCTCTAGCAGGACATCCCCGCAACCACTCATCCCGCCGACCCCCGCGCTCTCCAAACCGGCCAAAGTCCTACCACCATGCTTCTTCGACTGCGACTTTGGCGACCTACTCACTCTCATCTCGTCCATGCTCGGCGAACTCATCAAGCTCAACGACGCGCTCCCTCTCGTACCCTCCCAACTCACTCGCTTCCACTCCCGTGCACCCCCCGCCATTTCCCACCGCGACTACCTCCACCGCATCATCCGCTTCTGCTCGCTCGAAAAGTCAACCCTGCTCTCAATGGTCTTCTACATCGACCTCCTCTGCGCAGCCTTCTCCTCCTTCACAATCAACTCTCTCACCGTCCATCGATTCCTAATCACGGCCGCCGCAGTCGCAAGCAAAGGTCTCTGCGACTCCTTTTGCACAAACGCACACTACGCCCGCGTCGGCGGTGTCTCGCTCACCGAACTCAACCTCCTCGAAGTCGAATTCCTCGTCCGCGTAGGCTGGCGCGTGGTCCCCGCAGTCAAGACCCTAGATGAATACTACAGACGCATGATCGCGCGTATGTCAACCGTCTACGTTTTACAGTCGCCCGCTGCAAGTCCGCCCGAAGTCTCGCATCCGCACGTGCTGGACGCCGAGCAGCTGAGCTAGGAATTGCTTGCTTGCTTTGTGTTGTTGTGGTTTACTTTTGTTGTTTTTGTTTTTGTTTTGCTTATTGAATCCTGGAGTTTAGAGGCTAAAAGTCGGCACACGTACTCGTATCTTCTCCGCATTTATTGTCCTGTTTGTTTTAATTAAATAAACCATGCTATACTTTACCATTTCTCTTCTAAAGGTTAGCGAACTTGTGCGGTTAGATACAAACAGAGAAAGCAAGACTCAAGCTCGCGATCGCAATTTAGGTCAGCTGACTTTATCACGTGCGAATGTGAAGACCTCGAAACCGCACACGCGATCTGCTCGAACATATCAAGTCTACCTCGATGAATATATGATACTTGCTAGTTTGCAAAGATCGTCTCTTGCTATCAACGTAATACGGTAATAGCATCGACAGATACCAGATCACCCGCCATCTCACCCCGAATCGCGGCAAAGAAATGATCTCAGAAGACGACCTGCTACCACGTCTTCGCAGCAGCAATCGCGCCACCCAGCTCAGTGCGCTGCGCGCGCTCAAGAACTCCGTGATTGGCCATTCAGAGCAGAAAGCATGGTACCTTGAGCGTGGAGCGCTCGGAGATTTGCTGGGGATAATCAACGATCGCGGGAACAACGGTGCTCCGGACGAGCTGGCGGATGAGTGTCGAGTACAGGCGGGCGTTGTGCTCGGGAGCTTTGCGTACAGTATGTGTGCTTGTTTTGTTTGCATTCAGGAGAGAGTATGTATTGACCAAAGTTCTATAGGCGATCCGGACATCTCAGAAATGCTGTATATCCCGGAAACCACAAAGACGCTGGTCAACGCGCTCGTGCCGTCGTCGCCACCAACCCTGCTGCTCGCCTCACTGCGAACATTCACCACGCTACTCACATCGCGACCGACCCAGTCCGTCGTACTCCAGTACCCGACACTTCCAGACGAAATGACCGCTCTCGTCAAACTCTACACCTCCCGATATTTCTCGTCGCATTCTCACCGGGACGCGCAAGTGCTGATCAATCTCTGCTTCCTCGTCCCGCTCGTCGCGCCTGCTCATTCCGCTGCTCAACAACAGTTAAGCGCGACTATCGAACCTGCTCTGATTGATTTTGTCCGTCAAGCGATCGCGCTAGATCCTCTCGGCAATTCTTCCACGAACGACAAACGGCTACAGTCAACCTCAATCCTCGCACTCTCTCACGTCCTCCAATCTCATTCCGTTCGCACCCTCTTCTCGCTCCCCAATTTCGCGAAATACCTCGTCGGTCTTCTTCGCGACTCAGACCCAGCCACCCGTCTAGCCGCGTCCTATCTCTTGACAAAGCTGTACACCACAACAGCAGCTCACGTCGCCACAGGCGCACCGTTTAAACCGTCCTCGTCCTCCCGACACAGCCGAGACTCGCGATTACCAAACACTCGTGCCATTTTACTGCTGATCCCAACACTCATGAAGCTTCTCGACGACTCACTTGCCGTTGACGACGGACGGACTGCGGATCCGCTTATTCTACATACCCTCGCTATCGTGTGCCGCGAGGGAGGCGAGGTCGCGGATCGCTGTGTCGAGGCTGGATTGATCAAAAAGGTAGTCCGGATCGTGGCACATGTGGCGCCGAACACTAATAGTTCATCCGTCCGAATCTCAGAACATGACTCCAAGTTACTAGCTGGCGGGTTAAAATGTCTATCAGCACTCGGGTTACACAAGGAGGAATATCGCAAGGAGATCATTGACGCAAACACGTTAACTGTCGTCGTGTCGGTCATGAATATGGAAAACACGGCTGCGGTCCGGGAAATCAAGATTGCGGCGTGTAACGTGCTTCGCACACTTTCGCGAAGCGTGCTGCATCTGCGTACGACTTTGGTCGAGGGCGGGATTGTGGGAGGTGTGGTGGATCTGTTAAGTGATGGCTCTTCAACGCTGCAACAACAAACTGAGAATACCACGGATACGTCGTCATCGTCGCTTGAAAGCGCGACCGCGAAACAGGGTGGTGTTCAGAGCGATGACGAAGTTACAGACGCGGCTGCGATCGACGTGGATGCGCGCGAGGACGAAAGCGACGAAGATGAACTTGAAGTACGGACGGCAGCGATGGCCGCTGTTTGCAATTTCGTAGTCGAATTCTCGCCGCTCCGGAAACCGATTCTCGATAAGGGGATTCTACCGCTAATTGTGTCCGCAGCGCGGTCACGGTACGCGCCGCTTCGACTGAACGCGGTGTGGGCGTTGAAGCATATGGTATACGGACACGACATGCGCATGAAGGGTCTTGTTTTGGAAGCAGTTGGGTTCCCGTTGTTGATTAGTCTATGCGACGATCCCGAGATGCAGATTCAGGAACAGGCGCTGGCGTTTATTCGCAATTTGCTGGCCGGCAGTGTGGATTATATCGACCTGCTGTTTGCGAATTTTGGCGTCGGCGCGCTGTTTTCGTTGCTTGAGCGGAAACTGACGGTGACGGCGCCGAATACGGCTGCGGCAGATGAAGACGAGGATCAAGAGATGGCGTCGGATACGGACGACGAGCAGGATACGCTGACGACGGAACCGTACTACGCCGAGATCATCGAACATACGGTCTACATTCTGGTTCACATTGCAGCCGGCAACGACCAGCATAAGCACATAATCTTCAATTCCGAACGCGTGTTACGGCGCGTGATGCAGCTTCTGAGCCACGAGTGCGACGACGTCCGGATAGCGTGTTTATGGGTCGTACTGAATCTCACAGACATCGACAACCCGCAGCGCATGTCTGGTGTCCACGGCGACATGGAATACGAATTCGAGTCTCCGTCCGACGCCTTCGGCCTGATGTCGTCTTCCTCGCGGACTTCGGCGCCCGGCCGTAACTCGACTGCAGCAGCTTGGGGCGAGATGTACTACCGCAGCCGGGTACTCGCGATGGCGCGGTTAGGCGTGCGTGAACAGCTGGAACAGATGAAACAGGATCGCGTGCTGGATATCAGGGAGAAAGCGAAGACGGCGCTGTATCAGATTGATAGTTTGCTGGGGACGCATGAGCCCGAGAGGGCGATGGAGCCGGATATTGACGCGGCGGCGTCGATGTCGTTGGCGCTTGACGCTGGAGTAATGGGTTAGGATGGGTTTTGTTTGTTCATTCTGATTAATTTGATTTTGATCGTTGGGTTAATGGTTTCTGAATTGATTTGCCAAATTCTTCGATAATCGATATACAGCGGACGGACCGGCACTTAGATCAAGAGACCGCTTAACTGTAACTGGGGAGTCTAGAAAGGTAAAGATGACGTGACGTCGGCTTAGTCAGCCGAGACTAGATGTGGTGCACAATTAACAGCTAGCAGGCTGTATTTACGAGCTCAATAACAATTAAGATCCATCTTCCCCTAGTAATCGATGAAATTTGCCTAATTGAGTCGCTCTGTGTATTCAAGTCGTGAACCTGGGCGAAGGAAACGGCAAAGTCGGAAGTGGAAGTGGAAGTGGATAATTGCAATTAGAGATCAGGAACAGCCCTGACCCCGGCGGCGGGAGCGCTTTCGCTGTCAGTTCAACGAGACTCGGCCGATACAATAATAGGCCCGACTAGATTGATAGACTAATAGTTCAGAGTTCAGAGTTCTTACTTCTTAGTCTTCTATAAATTGTCAGAGTCAGACGAACGCGTATAAAAGGACTTAAAGGCTGAAGCTGGCCGGGTCGCAGTCTGATTCTGATTAAGAGTCTACAGACAGTCTACATCTACAGGCAACTCACAGGCACTACCCACGATGTTCAAGCCGAGTCTACGATCGCTGCAGTTTGTGCGCCCGGCGAGCACGAAAGCGCCTGGTCCGCTCGTGCCGCCGTTCACGCGGGAGACGGCGCATCTGAAGGTGAAGGCCGCGCAGGACCTGTGGAACCAGAAGTATGCCCCTTCTTACAATTGTTACTAACAAGAGTGGAAGAACAGCGCTAAAAACATGTAGGGACCCGGCTAAGGTCGCAAAGGCGTACACGGAGGACTCGATCTGGCGCAACCGCAGCACGTTCATCCGCGGCACGGCCGAGATCGAGCAGTTCCTGACCGACAAGTGGGCGACGGAGGACGGCTACAAGCTGCGCAAGGAGCTCTTCGCGTTCTCCGACACCGAGATCGCAGTCAACTTCTGGTACGAGTGGCGGGACGTGAAGGGCGACGGGTCGTGGTACCGCACGTACGGGCTGGAGCACTGGTCGTTCGCGCCGGACGGGCGCATGTGGAAGCGGCAGATGAGCGGGAACGACGTGCGGATTGGGGAGGACGAGCGCTGGTTTGGTGATGAGGACGTGGACGTGAACGCGGGCGAGCTGAGTCCGCGAGATTTCTAGTAGTAGTAGTAATTTGATAGTACACGACGCGAGTTGTCTTTGTTTACTCTAGGGTTTATAGGGTTTATAGGGTTTGTAGGGTCTGTGGAGTCGAGAGCCCTGATTTGCTGCGGCGGCACAAGCGCGCAACGCTGCGCGCACCGGGCGCGCCAGGGGCGGCCGCTGATTGGCTTAAAACGTGGTGTAAGTGTCTAAACGCTGCCGAGATGCACCACAAGTCGCGACACAGCTCTTGTTCTCGCCCGCCGCCGCGTTCTCTTCCGCGCCTTCTCTCGTTCTCTTCCTCTTCTCCCCACGCACCTCCTCCGTCTCCTCCTCCCCCCTACCGCCGCCATGCCTGCCCCCCGCCTCATCCCCCGTCTCTCGCGCTCGGCCTTCCGCGCCGCCCGCGCGAACAACCGCTTCTTCGCGGCGCCCGCGGCCAAGTCCTTCTTCGCCCGCGGCCTGGCCACCGAGGCCGCCGCCGTGTCCGGCTCCATTCGGTGCGTGCCAATCGCCCTGTTTTTTGTTGCTGTTGTTTGCTCGGTGTTGCTGCTGCCTGCGTTTGCCCGGAACTGCTTGATCTCGACGAATTGGCTGGCCGGGATCGCTTGCGCGTCGCCGGCGGGCGCGCTGCTGCCTTTTTTTCACGGGCCCCTGGGCCGCAGACCCGATCCAGACCCTCCGCAGTCCCACCACGCAACACTTTTCAATTGACTGTTGTGCACCTCAATGGCTTGTGTTTTGTGCTCCTGAGTTGACGGATGGACTTTGTTTGGCCTCGGAGCGGTTATTTGGGCTTGTTTGGCCTCGCGTGCGCAGCAGCAGCAGCAGCAACAGCTCTCATTTTTGTGTTCTCTGCTAACCCTCGTCAGATCCGTCATTGGTGCCGTCGTCGTACGTCCACAATCAACCCACAACTCTACCCCCGACAGCTACTAACCAACCCTCTAGGACGTCCAGTTCGAGCAGGACAACCTGCCCGCCATTCTGAACGCGCTTCAGGTTATGGACCACACCGGTGACAAGCTCATCCTCGAGGTTGCCCAGCATCTCGGAGAGAACACCGTCCGCACCATCGCCATGGACGGTACCGAGGGTCTCGTCCGTGGCCAGAAGGTCGTCGACACCGGTGCCCCCATCACCATCCCCGTCGGCCGTGGTACTCTTGGCCGTATCATCAACGTACGTTTTTCTTTATTTTTATTTCTTCACCGGTTCCACTCGCTAACACACTCAGGTCATTGGCGAGCCCATTGACGAGCGTGGACCCATCAAGGCTACCAAGTTCCTGCCCATCCACGCCGACCCCCCCTCGTTCGTCGACCAGTCGACCGCCGCTGAGGTTCTCGAGACCGGTATCAAGGTCGTCGACCTGCTCGCCCCCTACGCCCGTGGTGGTAAGATTGGTCTCTTCGGCGGTGCCGGTGTCGGCAAGACCGTGTTCATTCAGGAGCTCATCAACAACATCGCCAAGGCGCATGGTGGTTTCTCCGTCTTCACTGGTGTCGGTGAGCGAACCCGTGAGGGTAACGATCTTTACCGTGAAATGATCGAGACCGGTGTCATCAACCTCGATGGTGACTCCAAGGTGGCCCTCGTGTTCGGCCAGATGAACGAGCCCCCCGGTGCGCGTGCCCGTGTCGCCCTGACTGGTCTGACCGTCGCGGAGTACTTCCGTGACGAGGAGGGACAGGATGTGTTGCTCTTCATCGACAACATTTTCCGTTTCACCCAGGCCGGTTCCGAGGTGTCTGCCCTTCTCGGACGTATTCCCTCTGCTGTCGGTTACCAGCCCACCCTGGCCACCGATATGGGTCTGCTCCAGGAGCGTATCACCACCACCAACAAGGGTTCCGTCACCTCCGTCCAGGCCGTCTACGTGCCCGCTGACGATTTGACTGATCCCGCCCCTGCCACCACCTTTGCCCATTTGGACGCCACCACTGTGCTGTCCCGTGGTATCTCTGAGCTCGGTATCTACCCCGCCGTCGACCCGCTCGACTCCAAGTCGCGTCTGCTCGACGCCTCCGTCGTCGGCCAGGAGCACTACGACGTTGCCAACCAGGTCCAGCAGACCCTGCAGGCCTACAAGTCGCTGCAGGATATCATTGCCATTCTCGGTATGGATGAGTTGTCCGAGTCCGACAAGCTGATTGTCGAGCGCGCGCGTAAGATCCAGCGTTTCCTGTCCCAGCCGTTCACCGTCGCGCATGTGTTCACCGGTATCGAGGGTGCCCTCGTGCCCCTGAAGGACACCGTCAAGTCGTTCAAGGAGATTCTTGAGGGCAAGCACGACCACCTCCCCGAGGCTGCTTTCTACATGGTTGGTGGCATCGAGGACGTCATTGCCAAGGGCGAGAAGCTCGCTGCCGAGTCCACCTAAACGCATGAAGGAGGAGTTTTGTCGGGTTAGAGCTAGGGCATGAGCTAGAGCAGCATCTATATCTTATACATGTTGAGTGGACGATGAGCTTTGTGTAATTTTGATCTAAAATTGATTCGTTCTATGTTTTCTATATTCTTGACTTAAAGTGTGTGGACTTCCAACTGTAGATTTTCGCGATATAAAACCTGTCAGCAACTTCTGATGCGGCGCACGCGCAATTCACTTTTTATCAATCCGGCTGCGCGCGGTATCGAAGTCGTAATTGTTACACAATCAAGCACGTATAAGTTATAGATACATACGTACTGCAAAGATGGACTCGCCGCTATCAAAGCAAGCAAGCTCGATAGTCGGCATCGTGACCGCCGTGTGCGGAAACATCGTGATCAGCATCGCGCTCAACCTGCAGCGCTACGCCCATCTCCGTCTCAAGCGCGAAGCAGCAGCGGAAGCGGCGCGGTATGATAACGCCGTGTCGTTGCGGGCGAGTGGGCGGGCTAGTATAGATGGGTCGCAGAGTGGCATTGAGGAGGGGACACGGGAGGAGGTGGAGGTAGATGAAGAAGAGGAAGAAGACGAGCGACCGTCGCTGATAGCAGCGTTGGAGCGCGCAGCAGACGAACAAGTCGCCACGACGAGCACGACAGGCGGCCAATACGGCTCGCTACAAACCTCTTCCTCCACCTCTTCATCGAACCCCGCAATCGACGTACGAATGATGACGACAAACCCGGACGGCACAGATTGGAGTCGTGAGCGACGACCGCAACTTCACCACCACAGCGCGAGCATCGCGAGAACAGATACCGCGATGTCGCTGATCGAGAGCGTGGCCGACGACGAGGGCGAGGAGTCTGGCGAGCGGATACCACGGTACATGAAGAGCGGGTACTGGTGGCTTGGGATCGCGCTCATGGCGTAAGTTCTCGTTGCTTTACGAGCACCTCCGTAACATTAAAAACAGAATTACTGACTAGTTCCAGAACAGGCGAAGTCGGCAACTTCCTCGCGTACGGCTTCGCGCCAGCGTCGACGGTCTCGCCCTTAGGCGTCGTCGCGCTAATCTCAAACTGCATCGTCGCGCCGCTGTTTTTCCACGAATCCTTCCGCAGACGCGACCTAGTCGGCGTTCTAGTCGCCATTGCAGGCGCAGTTGTCGTCGTCTTCGCGTCCAATCCACACGAAGACTTTCTAGACCCGCAGCGCATCTTAGAAGCAGTTGAGCGCACGGCATTCGTCGTCTACGTCTGCGTCACGATCGGACTCATGTGTATCTTATCCGCGCTTTCGAGGTACGGCGACAGATTCATCTCGATTGACATTGGCATGGTCGCGCTGTTTGGCGGATACACTGCACTCAGCACAAAAGCCCTCTCGAGCTTACTCACATACACGCTCTACCGCGTCTTCACGTTCCCCGTCACCTACGTCCTCGTCGCGATTCTCGCCATCAGCGCAGTCATGCAGGTCAAGTACCTCAGCCGCGCGCTGCAGCAGTTCGATTCAACTCAAGTCATACCCACCCACTTTGTCTTCTTCACACTATCAGTCATCATCGGATCCGCAGTCCTTTACCAGGACTTTGACGGCGCCACAAAGTCCCAACTCGCGCAATTCGCAACGGGATGCGCGTTGACTTTTGCTGGTGTCTACTTGATAACCTCAAACCGCCCGCCGGCAGACGATTCCGCTAACCTGCTCGACGCCAAACACGACGCTGAAAACGGCGGCGGCAGCGGCAACAGAGACTATTTCTCTACAATCGCGTCCGTGAACCTCGACCGCAGCGCAGGCGCACGCACACCGACATCATTCTACGAAGACGACGCAGACGCCCAGGAAATCCACGACCCCTCCGGCATCGTCTCGCGCCATTCACACGTCTCTGCCCTCGTCAACGACGACACCCAGGATACTCCTGATCCTGTACCTGTCGTTCCCGCATCAAGCCACATCGCCGAAGTAATCTCGTCAGAGGAGATGCCGCTGCTCGGCCTCTCGCGCCCGTCGCATCCGCCGCGACTTTCGTCGAGTCCCGGGACTACTTCCCGTGCTTACGTTCCCGGATCCGGAATGGGATTAATCGTCGACTCTTATGTACGTGAACGCATGCATAGCTGGCAGACGCAGGAGCAAAGACGACTACGAAGGACTCAGAGCGACCACGATCAAAGCCGTGGCCGGCGGCGAAGAGCAGCTGCGCCTGGCGAGCCGGTCGAGGCGCAGGCTGCGCCGCTGTATTTGACGAAAACGAAAACTAGAGACGCGCCGGCTGAGGAGTGATTTTTGCTTGTTTGCACAGATGGGAAGTGGGAAAATTGGGAGTTTGTTAGTGTCGCGATCGTAGCAGCTGGTCGTGAATTCATCCAACGGCATATTGCAAGGCGTTTGAGGACGGTATAAATAAAATAACAACGTCGAAACGGTATCTATCCATATGTTGAGTATATTATGCAATAAATACAAAACGCTTCCCGTCGTTAATTGTCTGAGCAGTAAAATGCACTCATGATGTTCGTGCCTATCCCGCCAACCTTCTCGACCACCTCCGCTCTAATGATGGCTGTCACCGGCAACAAACGCGTCGTACGCGCAGTAAACCACAAACGCAGCCGTACCGAGCCCGAGACCGGGGAACATGCCCTTTAGCCGGTTGTACCGCGAGAACTGGCCAGTGTACCGCCACGCCTCTCTAAATGGTGGTAGTTAGCACTTACTATCACCGTACTAGTTTCCCGAAACCGAGGGGACACATACCGTCGCTCCCAGGGATCTTTGATCGCGTTGCGCAGAATTAGACTTGTCCGCATTGTGTAAAATGTGTAGAAGGCAGCGATCCGGCGGGGATTGGCGGGCCTGGGGAGGTGAAGATGTACGTGGAGCTGGTGAGCTGTACCGCGATGGATTCTCGAGAGCGGAATTGTGGTGGAGATGATTGGCTAAAGATAGTCACGTGATACACATCACGTGAAGTACAGGGTGACTGCAGCGGCGATATCAGATCTGCGGGATCCAGTCCGTCTTCATGATCTCGCGATTAAAGAGCAGTCGCCTTGGATCCAGATAATACGAAATTGAGAAATTGATGTCGCGTGCGCGATAGAAAAGCTGCTGCCGTTTGCTTTGGACTTTGCCACTTTGGATTTTGTGTACGATTTCGCGTTCCTCTGCTTCTTTTTCGCTTCCTCCTCCTCCTCCTCCTCCTCCTCATCTGAAAGATCCATCTGAAAGATGTCCCTTCCAGGCCTCCAGAACGCCGGGCTGGTCCCTCGCGGCTTTGGCGGGCTGTTTCCCATGGCGGGCGCTCACAACGCGCATCTCGGCGCATTCTCGCAGCAGCTCCCGCAAGCTCCACCACAACCCGCGCCGTCGCTCCAGCAGCAGCAGCAAGCCCAGCAGCACCACAACAGCGGCGTGCATACTCCACAGATACACCAGCCTACCGCGCATCTTGGGCTCAGCGCGGCGAATCAGGGCGTGAATGCGCAGTTACTGACGACGTCTGCGATCAGAGAGGTTTGGAAGACGAATTTCGAGCAGGAAATGCGCGTGCTGCGGGAACTCGTTGAGCGGTATAACTACATCTCACTAGTACGTTTTCTTTTGGTCAAGCATAAGTTAGAACATTGTTGCTAAAATGACTAGGACTCGGAGTTTCCGGGAATCGTGGCGCGGCCGATTGGTGTGTTTAAGACTACGACGGATTATCATTACCAAACTCTGCGGTGTAATGTCGATCTGTTACATGTCGTGCAGCTTGGAATCACGTTCGCGGACGAGCATGGAAATCACCCGGAAGGGCTTCCGAGTACTTGGCAGTTCAACTTCAAGTTTGTGTTGGGGTAGGTCGTCCATAATGGTAGTGGCAATCTGTGAGAGAACTAACAGGACCAGTGAGGAAATGTACACGTCCGACACGATAGATCTGATGACCAAATCCGGCTTTGATTTCAAAAAGCACGAAGAATTCGGAATCGAGCGGTTTCAATTCGCAGAGCTGTTTATAAGTAGCGGCCTCGTTCTCGAAGACCGCGTCAAATGGATCTCGTTCCACAGCGGCTACGACTTTGGATACCTCGTCTCGATGATGATGGCTACAGCCCTCCCGGCCGAAGAAGAAGAGTTCCTCGCGCTCGTGCGCATGTTTTTCCCGGTACTGTATGATGTCAAGTACATGCTTCGGCATGCCACGAATAAGACCGTCAAGGGCGGGCTGCAGGAGCTTGCGGATGACTTGCGGATATCGAGGTTGGGACCGCCACATCAGGCAGGCAGCGAGGCGTTGCTTACGCATTCGTGCTTTTTTGAGCTGAGCAAGTTCACGACCGAGGGCGAAGATGGATACCTGTGAGTAGTGTTCTTTTGTTTTATGCTTATTGAGACGACATACTGACTGTTTTCTTAGAAATCAGATATGGGGTCTAGTCTAGAGGTGTAGTTGTTTGTTGTACAATAGCGTGTAGAGTAGACATAATCATTACATTACATTGCAATCCTGCGTTTCTTGTTGCCCTTGTTCTCCTCATCATGCTCATTCACGATCCCAATCTCGCCATGCATCCGTCTCGCGAGCGGAATCTCAGGTTTCCTCGCCTCAGCAGCCTGTCTCGCTCTCTGTTTTGTCCGCGATTGCTGCTGCTCACCCTGCATGATCGACGCGGCAACAAGATCAATATCAGCCGTCACGTCGTCGTCTACATGTCGTACTTTCGGTGCCTTTTCAAGAACAAGCTTAGCGCCCTTGCTTGACTTGTCGCGCGAAAACAGAATGTGGACTGCACCGGTCGACGTGCCGACTGCGATTTGATTCAGCTTGGCATGCCATTTCACGCAGACTACTGAAACCGGCTTGCCTGTGGAGGTTGTAGATTTAGCCGTATCAGCAGTCGGGTCGGTATCGTCAAAATCTAGCGCAGCGAGAGTAGTCAGGTCCGACATATCAAGCACATGGAGTTTTCCAACCGGATCCTCTTCCGTAGCTGACGTGCCCGTCAAAATATACCGTTCATCCGGGCTGACTTGCACATTCGTCTCAGTCACCCTGTTTGGCAGCCCAGTCCGTAACAGCACCGGCTTCTTGAAATTCCGCATATCCCACAACTTCACTGTCCCATCCCCGCCGCGCGTAACAAGCGTGTCACCGCCTCGGGCGTACGAGATCCCCGATGTCCAAGATTCCGGGTCATGTGCGTCTGAAACCGTGCCCGCAGGCCGATTATACGGCCCATTCGCGCTCCAGAAACTCACCGCTCCATCAGTCGTCGCTGCAGCGATATATCGCCCATCGGTCGGCGCCCAGTCTAGACACGATACCCGCGGCTTTATCTTTGGATTTCGGGATTTGGCAATGATAACGTGCTGCTGCGTACGGCGGATCGAGGAGTCCCATATCCGAATCGTAGAGTCAAGAGAACCGGTAGCAAAGTTGGATGAGCTGGCGGATGGGTGCCATTTGCCGCAGGTCAGCTCGGCGACGTGGCCGCTTGTGTTGTTCATGTCGCGCAGATACATGTCTCCGCGTACAAATTCGCCTCTGTTTCAGTTAGCAGTGTTCTGATCTAATTTGTTCTCAAAGAAATGAACGTACACTTCGACGCCATCGCGCGTATACAGCTTCGCCTGGCTCGCGCTCGGCACGACAAGTAACAGATCTCCCGCTCCCGGGGAAAACTCAACAGCACGGATCAAGTGCTGCTCAACGGGCTCAATCGACCGGAACGGCCGCTGGAAGAGCGGGTTCATGCCGTTGAAGTCCCACAGATCAAGATCGAAATCATACGCGCCGGACGCGAGCCGTGAACCGACGGGGTCAAAAGAGAGCGTGGAGACCGTTTTTGTGTGTTCTTTCAGTAACAGATCGTGTGATATGGGGAGTTCGTCTAGGTCATCAGAGTCCGAGTCGGAGTCGGAATCGGAATCAGAAGAGGACCCAGAGTCGTTTGTGCTGGGTTTGGCGGTTTTGGCAGCCTGGCGCGCGATGTAGTCTTTCCGCAGTGTCCGCTTGTATTGGCCTTCAAAGTCGTGTGTCACAGCCTGCTTTCCAAAGCCGGCCGGCATGAACTTGCGCAGCTCTTCGTCGTTGTCCATGGTTGAATCTATTTTGACATCGTTACAAGTGCAAGAACTTGGATATCTGATTTATCGACTCGAGGTAAAATACCTTCACGTGACATGAAATCTTAAATTTGCACCTCCTGAATTTGTGCTTCGAATCAATTTGATCGTGCGTGCTCGGTATTGTTTGGAGTTGTTTAAGTTGATTTATAGGGGCGGTTAAAAGTATCAGCATTTGAGGATCTGGAGAGGATTCAGTAAATACCAAAATCAAAAAGTCGACAAAGAAACCAGAACGAAACGAAAGCATGGGCGAACGCAACCAGGGCCTGGACTGGACAGTCGGCCTTCGAGTCCGCATCACGACGATCCTCGACGACGAGATCACGGGCAGCGTGTACACGTACTGCACACAGACAAACACGCTAGCAGTGACCGAAGACGGGCTGCCGAGTCCAAACAAGCCGGAGCTGCGCAGCGTGCGGATCGTGAAGGCCGCGTTCGTGAAGGACATTGCCGTGCTCGGTCGGCCAGAGCCCGCAGATCCAGCGACCGAAGAGGCTGATACGTCGTCATCGTCTGGCCCGACTCCACGATACGCGCAGGTGCGACCGGGAATTGGGCCGGTCGCGCTGGGAAGTGTCGCGCAGAAGATGAACGCGGCGACGCGGGCCGCGGGCCAGAGTCTCGCGCAGCGCGGCGTCGGAGTCAGCGCCGAGGCGCAGGAGCTGTTTGACGCGCTTGCAAAGACGTGAGTGTTCTTTTTGCCTTTACTTTGACTACATTTACAAGTTTGTCATGAGAAGAAGAACAAGATGCTGACCGAGGAACAGGCTCCCCGTGCGGTGGGTGAACAAGACGATACTGGTCCTGGACGAGGTCTCGATCGACCCGCCGTACACGGCCGAGTCGTGTCGCGCGGCGAGCGACACGCCCGCGCTGGCGAGAGTCAAGGTCGTCGTCGAGGGCGAGCGGCGGCGGCGAGAAGCGCAGAAGGGCGGGCGCGAGCTGGAGAAGGGTGGTTAGTATAGCTGAATCTGTGTCCAAACCCTACAAACCCCGATAACCCTGATAACCCTATAATCCCCATAAACCCTGCTAACCCCAACCCCAACCACTACGCCCACATGACGCGATCGCGTGAACTCCCAATTCATCAATCCACGAACAGTCTCACGACCTCACGACCTCACGACCGCACGACTAACACACACACACCACGACCGATGGCGGCTCTGCCTCCGCGCGGGCTGTGCGCGCTGCCGGACGAGCTGTTTGGCGCGATTCTGCTGGAGCTGGACCTGCCGGACGTGCTCGCGCTCTCGCGCACGTCGCGCAGCCTGCGACGACTCGCGCTCGACGCGCAGCTTCACCGCGCGCGCAGACGGACACTCCTGCCGCGACTGCTCTCACGGCGTATCGTCACGCGGCCGTCCGAAGCCGACCTGCTCGCGCGCCACGTGCTGTTCTCGCCGGTGCGCGCGGCCATCTCGGTCCACCGCGCGGTCACGAAGCTGCGACTCTCGCTCGCCAAAGCATCGTTGGCGCGACGCCTCGCGCGCCGGCCGTCGCTGGACGACCTCATCACGCGCGGTCTGTATCCGCCGACGGACGCGCGCGTGGCTCCCGCGCTGGCGCAGCGCTGCCGCGAACTCGAACGCGACCGCGTGCGTCTCGTGGTCGAGAAGGGCCTGCAGCAGCGGACAGAGGCCGTTCTCAGGCTCCAGCAGAGCCAGCCGCCGCAGCAGCTCAGCGTGCGCGCGCTCGTGCAACGATACACGACCAGAAGAGAGCGGCCGGTCGTGCTCGACGCGCCGCCGCGCGCAAAAGTCCACCGGCTGCGCATGTTCTTCGAGCGGATGCGCAAGTAGTTTGGTATTAGTTAGTTAGTGCTTAGTTGGTTAGGCAGTTGGGCACGATTGGTTACTGGTATTGGTTAATAATGGTGTTGGTTAATACGGCGGCGTAATGGTGTATGGTGTGGGTGTTCGCTATTTAATATTGTTAATTGACTTGCATTGAATTGCACTGCTGTGCACTCCTACTCCTCCTCCTCTTCCTCCTTCGCGAGCCCAAACTTCTTGAGCAGCACCTCGATCTCGGCCGGCTTCCACAGATGAACATACACCTTCCCCTCCTTGTCCTTCCCCACCGTCGCAAACTCAATCTTGTCGCTCGTGAGCGTAGTCGCGTCCATAGTCTTGCTCAGCACCTTAATCGCAAGCTCGCACGCCTCCGGCAGCGTGCAGTCCTCCTTGTAATCCTGCTTGAGCAGCGTCTGCGCGGTCGCGTTGTTCGCGCCCATCGACGTCGCGCGCCAGCCGCCGTAGTTTCCCGACGGATTCGACTGGTAGAGCTGGAACTCATGCTGCGGATCCCAGCCAGCGTAGATGAACGACACGCCGAACGGCCGCAGTCCGCCGTGCTGCGTGTATCCCTGCTTGAGATCGCACAGCCGACGGACCAGCTGCTCGCACGAGATCTCCTCGTTGTACAGCTTGAGATAGTCCTGCGCGTACACGCGCGCGTAGTTGACGAGAATGCTCGCGTCCGAGGTCAGACCGGCCACCGCGCACGCCATGTTGCTGCTGATCGTGTACAGCTTCTCGGTCGAGCTGTCCTGCTCCAGCAGCTTCGACGTGACCTTTCGCTCCGCCGCGAGCACGATGCCGTCCGATGCCAGCAGGCCGATCGAGGTTCCCGCGTGCGAGATCGCCTCCAGCGCGTATTCGACCTTGCCCGTCAGCTCTGCTCTTCCTCACTTCTTCCATCGCCCTGATCCCCTCTGATCTCCGCGTCTCTCCGCCAAACTCACCTGGTACAACCGGCCCTCCGGCGAGAAAATCGTCGTGCGCGAGTCGTATCTTCTGCTGCCCATTGTGGATCGCTAAGCTGTGTCGCGTGGATTGATCTGTATCTCACAGCACCCGTATATCAATCAGAAGCAGCGAGAAGCGCGGCGGGTGTAAACTCTCGTGCAACGGACTGAGCGTGCGGCGCCGGCCGCACTTCTCGGCACGCCGCACTTCTCAGGCTGATGTTTACTTTTGGTCGTGCCTGTGAATTCATTGAGCACTCTTCAATTCAATTGTTTGTTTACTCGCTTGTTTACCATGGCTGACTCCAGCCTCCCGCCCGGCTGGACGCGCCATGTCGCGCCGTCGGGCCACTTCTACTACTACCACAAACCCACCGGCAAGTCCTCCTACGACCGCCCGACTCTTCCTCCAGCTGCTTCAGCTCCTCCGACTCCGCCAGCACTACAGACACTACCAACACTACCAATACCACCAAAGACGCAAACAACAGCTCCTCACATTGCAGAGACAACCGCATCAACTCAACCCCCAGCAATACGCGCGCGAGATCAATCCTCCTGGGCCTCAGCCTACTCCGGCGCGCCAATTACATCCCACCACCCACCTCCCCGTCGCAGCAAGCCACGCAAAAAAGAGCACCCGGTCCTGCAACGCCCCCTCTCTCTTTCACCTTGGTCTCTTGTCGTCACTAACCTCGGTCGACCATATGTATTCAACTCCCAGACAAACACAGCACTCTGGATGCCGCCGCCAGAGGTCCAGACTGCGCTGGATCAGATCCCGAAGGACGAGATCGTGCTCATGATTGCGCGATGTCGCGGACTCAAGGGCGCCCGTGATGGCTCTCGACGACTACAGGAAACGCCAAAAGCGCAGAACCCACAGAGCGTGGCAGAAGACGACGAGATCATCGAGGATGAGAGCGCGTTCATGGAACCTGAAGATACTGCGCCCGTCAACACTGGCATCATCAGACAGCGGAATCGCACGCCTTCGGTATCTAGCGGCAGCGACTCTGGATCAAGTAGTGACTCCGGATCAGGTAGCGACAGCGAATCAGGGTCTGGCTCAGATTCAGATTCAGATTCAGAATCGGAGGAAGAAGACCGAGAACAAGACGGCCCCGTCGAGTTCAACGAAGACGACATCGAGTACCAAATTCAAGCCATGATGCAAGAAAATCCAGACCTGCTCTCCGACTCGGACGCAGAAGAAGAAGACGAAGAAATACCCTATCCCGACCGCGTTTCCGCGTTCTGCGAGCTTCTTGTCGAAACAAACGTGAACCCGTACTCGCCCTGGGACTCTGAAATGGCGAAACTCACGTCAGATCCGCGATATTTGCTACTGCAAACTTCAAGTGAGCGGAAAGCTGTGTTCGAAAATTGGAGTCGTGATCGCATAGCCGAGTTGAAATTGCTCAAGGCGAGCGAGCCGAAGGTCACTGTACGTTTCTTCTGCTATTCTTTTACTTTGGCAAAGACAGAACTAATAAAAACAGCACGAAGAGCAATTCATGGAGTTCCTGCAACAGTACGCAACGCCAAAACTATTCTACCAGGAATTCAAACGCAAGTACCGCAAAGAAGCCGGATTCAAAGAACCGCGCTTGACGGACCGCGAGAAGGAAAAAATGTACCGCGACTACATCGACAAGGCAAAGAAAAAATAGAATCGCATTCCTCTTCCATTGTCATTTAGCAAAAAGTCATCCCAAACGCCACGCCAATTGATACAAACCCATACTGTTACATCCTCACGCTACCGGTCCTTCTTAGTCATATCATCCATCACCAGACTATCCACCACCGCCGTCGCCGCGCGCGCCTCTCTCAAATCAATAGCCTCAACGTCACCATCAGCATTCGCACCCTGCAACACTCCGCTCTCGGGAGTAATCGGACTTGCCAGCGGACTCGGTGGTGACGACGAGTTGTGCCACTTCGCGACGTCAGACTGCAGCTTTCCGAGCTCTTTCTGAAACCGCTTGCCAAACACGTCGATATAATACGTCGCGCCATTATAGGCGGCAATCATAAAAATCGTAAACACAAACGCCGCAGACAGGTACCGACTGCGATACCACAGCGGACACGGCAGCATCGTGAGCATCTGGTACCCAAACTGGATCATCGTGAATGCAAACACGGGGAACGGCTCCGGCAGCGAGTTCACGAATTTACCAAGCGAAGTGTCCCGATAACTCCGCCGAAGCCACTCAAAGCTCGTCAAACGACCGGCTTTGATCTTTTCCTTTCGTCGCACGGTGATAAAGACGTGATACAAAGTCTGCCAGATCGCGTACCAGAAACTAGCCCAAAGCGTGCCTTCCACCAACGACAATGATTCGAGCTCTGCCGCGCCGGGAAACCGCTGTCGCAAATACTCGTCGTCGAGCCTGAAGTGAATACAGTGCAGCACAACAGGTGGCAGCACGTGTATGAACGTGCTCGTGGTCTTGTCCACAGAGTGCAGCACCAGCGAATTCCGCCAGGTGATCACCGCCCACGCCAATGTTCCGTACGACAGACAGTAACACGCCAGAAACAGCCTCCGCGAGCCCGGAAAGACCCAGATCCACGCAATCAAGAGAAGATTCACAAAATAGCACAGATCAGCGAGGAAGTACTGGTACGCGCGCTTGCGGTACGAGTACACGCGGATGGGCATCAAGAAGAGCAGCTGGGCCGAGTAAAACACATGGAACCACTCGGGATGGCCGCCGAGCACGAGACCAGACACAAACACGTTCCCGAGCCCGTACACAAACGACAGCTTCTCACGCTGGTTGACAACCCGCGCGTCCTCCCATTTGGTCTCCCAGCGCGCGATGGTTGCGAGCAACCGCAGCCGGACGCGATCGATATCCTCCTCGCGGCCGCGCAGCACGCGGTCGCGAGACCGCAACGCCATACCCTTGAGTTCGCCGCCGGTCTTGCGCACAGAATGGTTGAGCTGGTTGAGAGTGGCGGTGAGGGCGAGGTTGTCGAGCATGTCGAGGACCGAGATGCGGTCGACGTCGACGGACGGCGTCTCTGTCCCGTCGTCCGTGATCACGGACGAGGCCGACGACATCGACGTCGAGCGCGAGAAGCCGCGCGCAGGCGACGCGAGCAGCTCCGGCGACGAGTCCATGTGTATTTGGGTGTTGAGGGGGGTTGTGGTGTATGTGTTGCGCAGTTGTAGCAATATTTCGGGATCAGAAGTTCGTGAAGTTGCGGCGATGATCTGTTTTTAAGATTGAAACTGTAAAACCCAAACAGATCGGCACGTGTCAAGAAAACTATTGCCTAATTGGGACGCAGCTACTTGTTTCATAACAGTTGCCTATTCGGTCACGATCAAAACATTTATCAGGGCATTCAAAAGTTGAACCTCTCAACGGCAGACAGTCAACAATTGCAACCCGGCATGGCGGAAACTCTGAACGACAGAGCTAGTCCTAGTCAATACAGAGTCGACATTATCGGCCAATTACCGCTAGAGGTTCTCCTGCGTGTTCTCTCACGCGTCTCATCGCGCGAAGTAATTGCCTGGCAACGCGTGTCGCGGCTATGGCGCGAACGACTGTCAGGTGAATTGGTCTGCGAACAATGCCTTCGCCTCGAGTACAGCGACGACATCCCATCACAGCGACCTCAAGATCGAGATATCTCAAAGCATGAAGCGCTTCGAATGTGCGTCTTTCGTACTGCTGCCCTGAATCGACCGCAGAAGTTTGCGATGTATCAAGTGGTAACTGAGATGCCGTCAGCTCAGGTTGCATATGGAGACGGAAAGGTTCTTGTTTCTGGACGGACTGCCAAGAATGGCGAAGAAGTGCCTTCTACTTTTGTGTACGACCTCTTCTCCAGATGTCGCTTGGAATTGTCAGCAATTCATAATGAAGCTGTGTCTATAGCTTGTTCCGAACGCATGGGTGCCATAATCAGCGATAAATGGCCACAAAGAAATCAAAGACTACATCTAGATGTCGCATTATGGAGCATCACAGATCCTGTTCCATATGCAAAACTGATTTCACCGTTCACCTTATCCTCTGAGTGGCCCAATTTTGACAGGCCTGTCGTGAGATGCGCTCGTGATATACTTGGAGTTCTTGATGATGGAAGGCTGACTCTCTGGAAAGTGGATTCAGGTATGATACCTATGGATGCAATCAACAATGGACTTGATGATCGACCTGAAGCGAGACAGTGGTATGACCAGCTCGAGATAAATGCAGATCTCGAATTGATTATCCTGATTGTAGAGAGCGAGGGTCAGCTGCCAACCCTTCGGATATATGACTTTTGTCAGAATCTTTTAGTTGAACCTTTTATTGACGGGAGGGTGATGCCTGAATTACTGAATAAGTCTCTGAGTCCGGATATACTTTACGTCCAGGGTTATGACGATTTTGCTTTTGGTATTAGCCGGCTCATGCTCCAAAAAGGATTCTGGAATGCACCCGATTTCAGCCCATTATACGCCCATTTTTCCGGGCCTGCGATTATCTTTCGAGATTCAGTCATTTTGATGGGTAAAGAGCGGCATTTGAAGAATGAATACGGGCCGGAAAACTCGATCAAGAAGCCTCCATTTTTCTCCATTTGTCATCCCAACGAAACGGACAGCTCTGACTATAATGTGTTTCCGCCGATTCGCATCCGACTCTCAAATTCTGGACCCGAAGAGATTCCCGAGGAACTAGTCGGCGATGGGCACTACGCTTGCCTAAATACAATAAAACCAGGCACATCATCGAAAATATATGCATTTTCGTTCAATTTATACGATTACATGGAAGCGACGAGTTCGAATTTGACTAGCTCGTCAGGCCAATATGATGCCAAGCACGTATGGGAATTGGTCGGTGAGTGTGAGCAATCATAGACACAACTCAATCACCGCTACGGGTCGGGGGCCTATGCCATTTTGAACTATCTGATGCTTTTGATTGGACATTGTGCGAGCTTTCAGAAAAGTTCTTCTTTCTAGACAGACTGAGTATGGACAAGAAGGGACTTCTGCTGTCGTGTACGATCTCTTCTCCAACCATCGCTGGGAATTTCCAGAAATTGGTAGTGAAGTTGAGCCTCTAGCATGTTCCGAACACATTGGCGCTGTTGTTAATGGTGAAGGGCGAGGTAATTTATATGTCGCAGTTTGGACCTTTACAGAGTCAGTTCCATATGTAGAGCTTCTTTCGCCATTTTCCTTGTTTATTGGTCGGCCCTCCGATGTGAGATGCAATCGTGACGTACTCGGAATACTTTACGCTGATAAGTTGATCCTATGGAGGGTGAACTCAGGTATAATACCTACGGATGCGATCATGAATCGACTCGAAAATTCACCTTATTCGGGCAAAGGGTATGATACTCTTGAGATAAATGCAGACCGCGAATTAATTATCCTGGATGTACAAGATCTTCGGGGGTCACTCATTCGGATATTCAATTTCAACCAGAATCTTCTTTTTGAGACTTTTCTTACTGAGATACAGGAGTCTATATATCTGTATAAGCCTCTGAATCCGGATATGATTTATGTTTGCAGTGACTATGAGGGTGATGGAGGTCACGGTGGTGGCAAGGTCTTTCTCCAGAACGGATTCTGGGATGGACCCGAACTTGACTTTGTGATCCACTCTTTTTACCGCGAGGCTGGGATAATCTTTCAGGATTTCGTGTTTTTGGATTCTCCAATCGAGCCGATGGACGAAACAGAATACTCAAGCAAGAGGAAACCATTTTTTTTCATTTACCATCCTCTAAAAGGGTCCTTTATGCGCTATGGCGCACCTCGATATACGACTCGTGCAGTTGATCCCTCAAATACCGGATCGGAGGAGTTTTCCAGCGATCTATTGGGTGACGGACATTATCTTTGCAGGACTACAACGGGGCCAGCCATAGCAAAAGTGTACATTTTCTCTTTTAATTTGCATGACTACTTGGAAGCGACGAGCCCGAATTCGACCGACTCGACTGATCAAGGTCACAGCAAACACGTATGGCAATTGGTCGGTGAGTGACTGAGTGCGAGTATCGATAGAAACACTCGATCGCCGCTTCTTATGGGGAGTGATGTCAACTATTACGAGCTACGAAATGGCGTATGGAGTTTCTAGTTGTTCTGGGGTGACCTGAGACGTGGGCGTTGGATCGCAGTTTTTGAGTAGGGCTATTTTGTTGCAAGAACGTGAATATGTGATCTTGAAGTGAATGGTGCAGACTATGGGACTAAGGACAGAGGACTTAAGGAGTGTTAATTGAACAAACGTGTCTGCGCAAGGAATCCAAGATCTTGTTCTCTGTGGACTCGTGCCTGATGCCAGCAATTCGTAGCGAGTCGGGTTAATTATGATACAATCATCAATTGCCTGGATAGCTCGTAGTTATGAGGTCAGTCCGGCGAGACAGGCGAGTGACCATCACTGTCATGACCTCTTTAAACTCCTAGACCTAAATATTTGCTAAAATTGATTCTCGATCTCGAATTGAAGGACAGTCAACATGGAGGTCACCGCTCAAATAAATCTAAAATTCAAAACACAAAAGTTGCCTGATTGGGACGACCAACGTTCCGATAAAATTGCTTAATTCAATCACGATCAAAACATTCAATAGTTAGCCCTCTCAATTGCAGACAAAGTCGACAATTACAACCCAGCATGGCGGAAACACTGAACGATAAGGCCAGTTCTAGCCAACACAGAGTCGACATTATCGGCCAATTACCGCTAGAAGCTCTTCTGCGCGTTCTCTCACGCGTATCATCGCGAGAAATCATTGCCTGGCAACGCGTGTCGCGATTATGGCGCGAACAGCTTTCAGCCGATTTAGTTTGCGAGCAATCCCTTCGTCTCGAATACAGCGACGACATCCCATCACAGCGACCTCAAGATCGAGATATTTCCAGGCATGAAGCGCTTCGAATGTGCGTGTTTCGTACTGCTGCCATGGATCGACCGCAGAAGTTCGCGACGTCAAAAGTGGTGACTGAGATGTCGTCAGCTAAGATTGCATATGGAGGCGGGAAAGTTCTTGTTTCTGGACAGACTGCCAAGAACGGTAAAGAAGAGTCTTCTACCATAGTGTACGATCTCTTCTCCAACCAACGCTGGGAATTTCCAGAAGTCGGTAGTGAAGTTGAGCCTCTAGCTTGTTCTGAACGCATTGGTGCTATAGTTAATCGTGAAGGGCCGGTACAATTTCATATCTATGTCGCAGTTTGGAGCTTCACAGAGTCAGTTCCATCAGTAGAGCTTCTCTCACCATTCTCCTTGCTCCTTGGTACACCCTACGTCGTGAGATGCGATCGTGACGTACTTGGAATGCTTTGCGATACAGATTTGGTCCTTTGGAGAGCGAATGTGGGTATAATACCTACGGATGTGATCAATGATGACCTTAAAGATACGTTTATGGCGACTAAATCGTATGCCACCTTTGAGATAAACGCAGACCGCGAATTGATTATCCTGATTCTACGAGACGAGTTTTCTGAGTCGGCAGTCATTCAGATATATGATTTCAACCAGAATTTTCTATTTCAGCCTGTCCTCAACGAGGGAGATCTTTCAGGGCGGGTGGTATTGTCTACTCAGCCAGTGGTGCCTATCTTGCTGTATAAGCCTCTAAATCCGGATATAGTTTACGTTTGCACCGATTATAATGACCGGTTCCTCAGTGCTAGCAAGCTCTTTCTCCAGAACCAAATCTGGGACGTGCCTAAAGCCGACAAAGTACTCAAATGTATTTGCGAGTCAGAGCCTGGGTTTATATATCGAGATTTAGTCTTTCTAGAATCTCAAATCAAGTCGATAGACAGAACAAAGTACTCAACCAAGAGCCGACCATTTTTCTTCATTTACGATCCTCATAAATGGTTTGGGCCTAGAGGCAAGACTAATCTTCGATATACAGCTCGTGCTGTTCGACCCTCGAATACCGGACCGGAGGAAGTTTCCAAGGATTTAGTTGGCGATGGACATTATGCTTGCACGACCACGACGAGTTCGCCTATGTCAAAAGTTTACGCATTCTCGTTCAATTTGTATGACTATTTGGAAGCGACGCGCTCAAATTCGGCCGACTCGACTGGCGAAGATCACGGAAAACACGTATGGGAATTGGTCGGCTAGTGCGAGTATTCATAGAAATGCAATCGTCGGTTCAGGCCGAGAGTGTATGTTGTTTTGATCTTTCTGGTGCTTGGGGCAAGATGTCAACTATTGCGAGCTGCAAAACGATGTATGAAGTTTCTAGTTGCCCGGGCTTGTTAGTTTTTTGAGTAGGACTATTTAGTTGCAGATATGTGATCCCAAAGTGAACGATACGAATTTAGAAATGCTAATAACAAACCTATCTGCGTAAGGAAGCCAAGGTCTTGTTTTCGAAGTGTGTTTTCCGTGGATTCGTGCCCCAGCAGCTCGGAGCCACTTTCCGCCATCACTGTTAGCCTGTGGAGTGAATAATGAAACAATCACCAGTTGCCTGTAGAGCTCATAGATAGAACTACATGTAACATGAGATCAGTCTGACGACTTTTAAAAGTTCCTGGACCTAGATATTGCCAACTCGAATGGAAGGACTAGTCAAAATGCAGTCACCGTACATAGTAACCTAAAAAGCAAAACGCACTCTCAAAACGCGTTTTCGCTCCTCCTGAAATACTGGTGATCTCGAATTATACAAACAAATAAGTTACACCAATCTCACCAACCAGATGCCGCCCGAGCAGCGCTCTTGCTAACACAACACATGTCGTCGTATCCGCCGTCCTCGTCCGCCGCGGCGACGCCCGCAGCGTCCGCGAGCTCGTCGCCCACGACCGCCGCGAACCCGAACCCGAGCTCGAACCCGAGCCAGAACCCGAGCCAGAACCAGAACCAGTACTCGCAGGCCGACCTCAACCGCATCGTGCTCGAGTATCTCAACAAGAAGGGCTACTCCAAGACCGAGGCCATGTTGCGCATGGAGAGCTCCCGGCTCATCGCGCCCGTTGCCCCGGCAACGCCGTCGCCGGCTGCGAGCACCACCGCCAGCAACATCAACACCCCCACCACGACCACCACCAGCAACAACAACTCCCTCCTCAAAAGCAGCACCGACGATCCAAACCTCTACATCACAGCCTACACTTCACTTCGGAAATGGATAGACACATCCCTCGACCTCTTCCAGCCCGAGCTGCGCAAACTGCTCTTCCCGATCTTCGTCCACACATTCTTCTACCTCGTCCAGAAACCCGACTCCAAGTCGCCCGCCACGACACTCGCGCGCAAGTTCTTCGACACCTTCTCTTCAGATCACTCCGTTCTGCACGGCTACGACCTACAACTACTCTCGGGCCTCACTCTACCAGAACACCTGACCGAGAACGCGACCGCGAGACTCTACAGAACACACAAATACCGACTCAACCTGTCGCGTACCACCTTCGATCTGCTCCTGCACTTCCTCGACGACAACGAGCAAAATGGCGGACCAATAACCATCCGCCTGATCAACCAGTACATCGAGACCAATGTCACCTCGTCCAGACCGGATCGCTACGACGATCTCAGCCAAGCGCTGGCGCCGGAGGAAGGTATCGCGGGGCACAGCACGGGCTCGGAAACCAGATTCAACACACAACCCGTCAGATTAGGTGGACTTCCGCTCGACGAGGGGCTAGCACGAGAAGTGGAGTTACGACTACGCGACGAAGACGAAAAGGCTGCCTCCTCGTCTGATTCTGCGCCGGCTCGTACACTCGTGCAGGAGTTCCAGGACTTGCATGGAACCGAAGACGGACCTGTGCGGGATGTCCTTCCTCTGCCGCCGTATCGCGGAGTTGATGTGGAAGCCGAGATCGCGATCGTGAAGGACGCGCGGAGTCGGCTTAAAGTCGGGCCGACCGAGGCAAGCCTGCCGAGCGTGTGCATGTACACGTTCCACAACACCTACGACGGACTCAATTGCATTGATTTCTCGCGAGACGCGACGCTTGTTGCTGGTGGATTTGCAGACTCGTACGTCAAAGTGTGGAGTCTGAAGGGAGACAAGCTGCAGAGCGTGGTGAAGGGCTCAACTCCACAGACAAGCCAGCGATTGGTTGGCCATTCGGGACCGGTGTACAGCACATCTTTCAGTCCAGACAGTCGGTATCTGCTATCAGCCTCCCAAGACAAGTCTGTGAGATTGTGGTCAATGGACACGTACACGGCGCTTGTGAGCTACAAGGGCCACGGCCATGCAGTTTGGGACGTCGCGTTCAGTCCCGCTGGACACTACTTTGCGACAGCTAGCCACGACCAGACTGCAAGGTTATGGTCCTGCGACCACATTTACCCCTTACGTATTTTTGCTGGACACCTCAGCGATGTGGACTGTGTCACTTTCCATCCAAACTCGACATATGTTTTGACTGGTTCATCAGACAAGTCGTGTCGCATGTGGGATGTTGCGAAGGGCACGCCAGTTCGAGTAATGCTATCGCACGCTGCGCCCGTTTCGGCACTGACCGTCGCACCCGATGGACGAACGCTCGCGTCGGCATCTGACGACGGAGCGGTGGTTTTATGGGACCTTGGTTCAGGACGGCGGATCAAGACCATGCGCGGCCACGAAGCCAGCGTATACTCGCTCTCGTTCTCGCGCGAGGGTTCCGTGCTGGTCAGCGCTGGAGCCGACAACACAGTTCGCGTGTGGGACGTGAAGGGCGCGAGCACGGCGCCGACATCGACTACAGCGGCGCCGGCTACTACAGACGACAAAGCGAAATCAAGCAAGCCGACCGCGGTCACGACGGCGGATCACATGGTTTCATTCGCTACGAAGCAGACACCGGTGTACAAAGTGCAATTTACTTCGCGGAATCTGTGTCTTGCTGGTGGCGCGTTTATGGGACAGGCGTAGTGTTTTGTTATATTTTTTATAGCTGTATTTCTATATATGTATATTTCCAACTACAACTACTACTTTGTCCGTTCGATCCAGACATTTGTGTTGTGGTCGTGTTCGTCGAGAGTTCGTACAGAAACAGCCCGAACGCCGGGCAGCTCCTTTGATATAGCAGCCCGTACAAGACGCGCGACGTCGTTTGCATCTTCGAGCGCGACAGGCTTGTCCGAGTTGGCGTAAAGTCGCAGATCAACATCAACCGAAAGCACCGGACCGGCTTTCAGACCTCGGATGTCGACCAGCTCGGCTCTGATAGTAGGTGAAGTAGTAGGTAAAGCGGTGAGAGCTGCGCTGCGCGCCTGGTCCAGAATCTCCTGCGGCATGGCGTGGTCTGCGAGTTCCAGCACGGCCTGCTTTCCAGATCCATATCCAGCATGTAAAATGGCAGAGCAAACCAACACAGCGCCAACCGGATCCAGCCACTCGGCGTGCAAGAAATGCGATCCTGTGATCGCAGCGACCGCAACGGCCGAGGTCAAGCAATCCACGCGGTGATGCCACGCGTTGGCTGCAAGCACGGTCGAGCCAGTCTGCTTTGCAACCTTCATTGTCCGCTGAAACAGCCACTCCTTGACGAGAATCGACCCGCCAGCGAGCCATGCCGCGTTCAGATCAGGCGCTCCAGAATGGCCATGTGAGTGCGAATGCGAGTGTAGAAACGACGGAAGCCAGTCCACATGCGGAAGCAGCGCTTCAACTCCGCCTGCACCAATTCCAAGCCCGGCAAGCACCAGCATCGCGGACACGCCGAGCGAGCCCAGAGCCTCCACTTTGCCGAAACCGCGCGGGAACGCCGGAGTCGGCGGACGGAGGGCGATGGAGACGGTCGCAAGCGTGAGCAAATCAGACAGCAGATCAGAAAGCGCGTGAACGGCGTCGGCAGTGAGCGCAGCCGAGTTGAAGACCACACCGCCAGCGCCTTTCGTCACTGCCATGCCGAGATTGACGAAGAGGCCGATACGCGTGATGCGCACGCCCGGGTCGGTCGGGTCTTTGGACAGAAGCAGCGACGCGTCGTGCGTGTGTGTGTGCGAATGGAGGAGTGAGTGAGAATGCGAGTGTGTCGGAGCTGTTGAGTGGGGTTTTGGGTCGGAAGGAGGCGTCGTGGAGCTGTGGGAATGCGAGTGGGACGCGTCGTGCGCGTGGTCGGGGTCAGCACGAGCGGAAGCTGAAGACCGGAACGGACGCGAGCGCAGCGTGTTTGGTTTTGTGAACGCAGCTGGCCGTCGCGGACGCGAGTACGCGCGCGCGTGTAGTGAGCACCGCAGCATCTTGTGTGTATACGGCGGGCTGTGTGTGCTGGGTGGAGGCCTGAGGAGGAGTTTGGAGATCAGGAAGAGGAATTCCAGGCGAAGTGGTCTCCAACATCACGCGACGGCGATTAATTGTACGCGTTTACTGGCGAATAATTTGCAATGGGCTATATAGTTTGCAAGTCATAAGTAGTAAACTGCAGTAATTGAAGTACGAAGTGTTATTAATGGACTATTCATTGAACTACTCTAGATTCACATTTCAGATATCAGTCGCGCTGATTCCCGCCGGCTCCACGGCATTAGAGCCTCCCCGGCGGGTGCCCAGCAAAGACAGCACATAGTCGCTCTTGGCTGCGCGGCCGGTGCGACGAAGCAGTTAAGCAACACCGCGCCGGCCGGCAGCTCGGTCCGCTGGAAGAGAAGAATTCTCGCGATACCGCGCTGCTGAAGGCGCCTGCTGTGCTGGAACTGGCACGGAATTTCTGCTCAATTTATAGTCGCGGAGTAGGGTTTTAAAGTCACGTGCACTTTCTAATTACCAAAAACCCTGTAAACCCTGGATCACGTGCGCTCCGCCAGCATATCCAAAATCGCGAACAGCAACTCTGATACACCCCCATGGCCCTCCCGCGCCCCCGCCGCCAACGCGGCGATGCGGACGCGCTGCCGCCGACGATCACGACGCGCTCGCCGCGACTGCGACTTGCTCAGCCGGCGGTTGCCCCGGCAACGCCAGGGACCCCATCGGCTCCTGCAGCTCCAGCAGCAACATCAACAACACGCTTCTACGCGCGGCCTCCCAGTTCGGGGACTCAGTCACCACAGGTGCTGCCGCGGCCTTCTTCGCAGCTGTCGCAGTCCTCGCAATCCTCACATTCACAACTATCGCACTCACAGACCTCACATTCACAAGCACAACCTCGACCTCAACTACTCCAGCCCTCGCGCTCACAGCAACACACACAACAAATACAACCCACTCCGCGTCCACCAATACGCACTCCTTCCGCGTCCGCCAAGTTTGTCTATGCGAACGGCGCAGAGGAACACATTTCACCCCGCCGTCCGACAGTTGCGCCATCGACACTCCGCTCCTCTTCACCATCGCTCTCCTCCATCTCAGATGACCAAATCCCCATACCACTTCCTATTTCTCCTTCATCCGCTATTGCCGCAGCAATCCCGGCACCGGCGCCACCACCGCCTCCGACAGACACAGACGCGGCACGGATAAACAGAAAAGTTCTCGACCTCGAGATCTCAAACGCGTCTCTGCTGGCCATCAATCGCACACTCGAGCGAGAACTACGCACCCAGAACCGCGAACTCCGTGGTCTCAAGCGATGGCTACGTCGTCGTGCGCTAGCAGTTGATTTATCTGCTTTGTCCGACGATCCGGAGCAATCCGACGACGAAGACGACGACGACGATGAAGAAACAGACTCCGCGGTAGAAGATACACCAACAGATTCGCCGCCAGACGACGCGACACTTACCCCGCTGAGTCTTGGAGTGCGCGAGCAGGACTGCCTTGCATCATCTCAGGCGCTTAATCAGGCTATATCTAGCTGTATTGCGCTCTCCGACGCGCTCGTGAAGGATGCCCGGAAAGGGCTCGAATTTGTGGTGGACGAGGACGAGATTGATATGCCCGGTCGAGTATTGTCCTACGACGAGGCCGAGGATGATCAAAATGAGGAGAGCCAAACGGAGCAAGAAGAACCGTCAGATGAAGACGAAGACTACACAGAAGAACAGACCGGAGATGAACAGGCTGAACAAGAAGAAGCCAAAGACTACAGAACCAGCACCTAGCTGACTTGCATTGCATTGTACTTTTGCAGATTGACTATATACATTCGACCCTGTCGATACGCCCGGCGCGTAGGTATATATAAATATAATATAATACACAATTAAGAAAGAACCCTCAAAAGGATGCCGAGTCCAGCCAGCAAGTCAGAAAACCCATGTAAATACCTCTCGCCTTTTCCAGTGCAACATCGCAGAACTCATCCCAATTCAGGCCCTTGTCTGGCTCACTTGGGTCAGCTGCGACAAAAATCTCGGCCACAAGACTTTCGATGGCGGACATGCTGATTCTTTTCAGTTCGGCATCGTACTCAGCATCGTCCAGACTTGCCGCCGATGCGTCCTCAGCAAGCCAATCTGAATCATGAGCCTTGCCTGGCGGCGCTAACCGCAGTGGCATATCGGCCACAGAGGCTATTGGACTGCCAAAGACCGAGGACAGAGGTTGCTGACCGCCCGCGACGGACCAATCCACGATCTCGTCCTCTGCGGACCGCAGCATGAACCCGACAAGGTTATTCGAAAGTTCAAAATACCCGGCAAACATGTCCATGAGATTTAACCGCGTCACGAAGCCGTCCTGGTCGGCGTCATATGCGCGAAATGCGCATCTTAATCGCTCCTTCAGCGAGCCCTTAGTCAGCGCAGAGAGCCCACGAACGTACTCGTAAAACCCAACAATTCCGTTTTGATCCGTATCGTAGATGAAGAAGATGCGGTCGGTTACGAGGTTCGGCGTCGATCCAAGGCGAGAAGTCAGTCGTTTGAAGGTTTCGCTGTCTATGCCGCCGCAGACTTCGTACGGATCTTCGGGAAACTCGACCACCACAAGGCTGCGGAACTGCTCGTAGAGAGCTTCCAGTTCGGCTCGACTGACTAGAATTGAGAATGTCAAAGATCGTTCAGAAGGGTATAGACAGATACGTATCGTGTAAAGAGTAAATACGCACAGTGGGTCACGCCGACAAAATAGTCGAGCTGCTCGTCCGGCAGGAACTCGGGCAATTTGGTAAATAAATACGGCTTACCCGGATAACACGCCTTTTGAGTCAAGTCCGGGTTGTAGAGCACCGGGATCGGGATGCGGATCTTGTAGAGAATGTGTGTTCGTGGGTGCGTGTCCATCGCCTCGCACTTCTCGCACAGGTCGACGTCGACGCACTGCGTACACCGATAGCGAAGCCCCTTGATCGGATTCGCGCGACACGCGTTACAGCTAATTCCGCGATGCACATACGCCGCCATCCGCTTCTGCTCGGCGGCGACAAAGTGCAGCAGTTGCAGCAGATGCTCGCTCGCGGCCGCCGAATCGGACGAACTGCCCAGCCATGACGGCCAACGCGACCGTCGTGGCCGTGATCGTGCTGGCAACTCTTCTCTCTGCTCATCCTCATCTCCGTCCCCATCCCGATCAAAATCCGGATCCGCAGCAGCCTCCGCGACAGCGGCCAGGATCTCGATGCCGGACGCGGGCGGACCGCGACGAGGCGGTCGACGCGCTGCCGGACGCGGTCTGGGAGGCGGGTCGTCCCAGGAAAGCGAGAAGAACAGCACTATGACCGACGCAGTTGCCAGCGCGGCAAAAGCCACGCGCGGACGGAACAGCGACTCGAGGGCCATATATATGGGAAACGGGCTCGCGATGTGGTGAAGCTGCTGACGAACGGCGGAGTGGTTTGGCCATGGATCGCAATTTAGCGTTTACAGATGCGCTGAGTCACTTATGACATAAGCAGCATTACGTCAGACATTACGTAATGCGTGGCGGTGCACACGGCGGTGCGGTGCGGCGGTGCAGGGTTCTGGCAGAGTCGATCGCGATTTGAATTGCTGCGAACGGAACTCGACCCAGATATACACACTTACTACACCACTTCCCTTGCCTTTCCTGCTCGTCCCGTGAGTTGTTCTTTGCTAGTTGGTGCTGTTTTGTTTTATTGCACCGCCGTCTCTGTCGTTCAGTACCAAACAGCACCAAAACCACCAGAAGCGTCTTCGGCTAACCAGCCCAGCCTCCACCGGAAGGAACCATCACAATGTCCGGAGAAGCCTGGTGCGTGGTTCCCATGTTCAGTTCGGTCTCGAGATACGCTGCTAACAGTCAGGCTATACCTCCTTGCGGTCATTCTCAATGCCGTGAACCTGTTTCTGCAGGTGTTTTTCACCATCATGTACAGCGACCTGGGTATGTTCACTTGATTTGGCGGTTGATAGTGGACGGCCGAGTTTTCAATGCTAACTTCTCTAGAATGCGGTATGCCTCTTACAAAAACGTATCTCTTTTACCGGACAAAATACTGACAGTCAGACTATATCAACGTGTTTGATCTTTGCAACCGTCTCAACTCCGTATGTCCTCTCATCTCAATGCTAGATGCCGCACCTCGTGACCGCAGCTACTAACAAACGACAGTACATCTTACCCGAAGCCGGCGTTCAAGCCGTTCTCACTGCACTATTCCTCATCAACGGATACTGGATCGCACTTCTGCTGAACCTGCCGCTTGTCGCCTACAACGTCAACAAGTACGCCTCCCGCTCGCTTATCATCTCTCTATATTATCATGCAAAACTAACAAAACAGGGTCATCAACGGCAACCATCTGCTCGATGCGACCGAGATCTTCCGGACACTGAACGAGCACAAGAAGGAGAGCTTTATCAAGCTTGGATTCCATCTGCTCATGTTTTTCTTTTACCTCTACAGCATGATCGTGGCGCTCATAAGAGAGGACGAGTAGACGACGAGAAGACTATGAGAAGACGACGAGAAGAGTTAAGAGAACAGAAGGCGGACGGGAGAAGGAATGCATGTGTGTGTACAGTAAGGCGAGCATGTGCCTGACGAGAGACGTGTAATATGATGAACATTTCTTATTGTCGAGTATAATTAACTAACTACACTACGCAACTATACGCTTCACCGGCCCGCCCGGCGAGTCCGGCTTGCGGGCCGTGAGCACCTCGACACCGGTCTCGGTGACGAGCATCATGTGCTCAAACTGCGCGCTCCGTTTTCCATCAACAGTCGCAGAAGTCCAGTCATCTGGCCAGGTCTTGTCCTTCCACGTGCCCAGCGCGAGCATGGGCTCGATTGTGAAGGTCATGCCGGGCTTGCACACACCCGGTGTCTTGTTGTTTGCGTAATGCGGGATGCTGGGCGGACAGTGGAAGAGCGTGTTGGTCCCGTGACCGCAGTAAGTCCGAATAGTCGAGCAGCCGTTCGCCTTTGCGTGCTTCTCGATGATGTTTCCAAACTCGCGGAACGGCGTGCCCGGCTTGACTGCTTGTATGGCCAGTTCGAGCGCTTCTCGAGTCGTCTCGACCAGCCGAACGTTGTCCGCATCCGCAAGCGCCTTGTCGCCGACGTAGTAAGTCTCGTTGAGGTCCGCGTGGAAGCCCTTGTAGTATAGCGAGACGTCTACGTTCACGATATCTCCGTCCTCGAACTTGCGCTGGTCTGGAATTCCATGGCAGATAATCTCGTTCGCGGATATGCACACGCTCTTTGGATATTTGTAGTAGTTGAGCGTCGACGGATACGCGCCGAGGCTGATAGTCTTGTTGTGCACGATCTCGTCGACCGAGTCCGACGTGGCTCCAACCACCACCGCTGCTGCCGCCGCGTCGAGAACTATCCGACCCAAGCGGCACGCTTCCCGCAGCCCCTCGATCTCCTCGGCCGTGTTGAGATGAACAGTCGTCGACCGCAGCAGACGCTGCTCCGAGTGCGGAATGCCGTCCAGCGCGTAGTCCGGGTACGGAATCGTCGACGGCACCGTCCGCGTCGCGCTCAGCGGATACACCGCGCGCGTCGGTCCAGTGTACGAAAACGACGGAAACGGATCGCGAGGAAGCGCAGCCTGCAGCTCCTTGTGCCGCAGCTTGTGGACCGGCCACGCGGTCTTGAAGCACTCCTGCGAGCAGAAGAACGCCGACGAGCCCAGCTTCAGGCACGTCGGGCACTGCTGGCTGCCCGCTGCCTTTTCGCAGCCAGACCGCGCGCACAAGGCCACGCTGAGCTCCTTCACGCCTTCCTCGACTTCCGTGACGGACACGGTCATGCTGGCGATATATGCGTGTAGTGTATACTTGTGGTGGCGGGTGTAATCCGTGATGACGATTCGAAATATTGAACGATTTGTTTTTAATTTTTTAATGCTCGGGCCGAGCTCTGGTTAAACCCTGTAAACCCTAATAGTTTTGAGATGCCATATTATTCGGTACCTCGATTGATTAAGAGTCCGGAAGTTGAACGAATGCAATAAATAATATATACAGTAAATTAATAGTATCCTAGCAGATAATAATACAATACGCCGATGTATGATAACACGAAAAGACGCCATTTTCTCTAACTGTGGAGCTCCGTCGTGGTCTGCTTCACGAACCATCGCTGATTCCGCCACCTTACTGACTCAGTATCTCGTAGCTCCATAGCTCCATGATACTGTTAAGCACAGTTCCATGCGCAAGTAGATGCAACAGAAGGATCAAGAGTATAGGACAATCAAGTTCTACTCGGTCGCGGTCTTGAACTCCTGCCGACACATCGGACACAGCCCTCGCGACGACTCCGTTCCAAGCCACTTCAGCAGACAGTGCATATGAAACGCGTGCTTGCACTCTCCAAGAACTATCCGTCCATTAGTCATAGTCCATCTTCACGACTCTTAAAATACACGCGCAAAACACTCACTCAGAGGACAATCGTCGCCGGGGTACTTGCACGTCGGACACGTGCCGTCGAACGCGACTCGGCAGATTCCGCAGACCTCGTCCTGGCCGTGCTCCCAGTGCCACGTACTCACCGCGTTCCAGCGGTTGAACGTGACCTTCATGCGTTCATTGGTTCTGTTCTGGTGGTGTTTTAGTCGAAGTTCGAATCTCGAGTCCAAATCGAATTCGTAAACATTGCATCAAGAGCCGGGTAACCAATCACACGTCATCCCAAATTGTATAACCAGATCAACTCGATATCTCGAAATGTCGAACTAATCAGCTTCTTTGATCATAAACCAGCCATGCCGAAAGTGCGTCCTCCGTCCCGCCAGCAGCTGAACAATCTGCTCACGCCCGCGGCGTTCAAAGCCCTCCAATCTTCATCGACCGTTCCCGTTGTCCCGCTCGACGCGACCTGGTACTTACCCAACGCGGGAAAGAGCGGTCGCGATGAGTTTCTCCGCGAACGCCTCCCCGGCGCGCGTTTTTTCGATATCGACGGCGTGAAGGACACAGAGTCACCGTATCCGCATATGCTGCCTTCAACTGAGGTGTTTAACAAAGCCATGAGTACGAATTGCGTGTACTTGGACGTCAAGTAGAGATGGCTAACGATCTAGGCGACCTGGGCATTTCACGCGACGTATGATTCTGCTTCAGTTTGATTCTACTTTAGTTCAAAACGAGACAAAAGTACTGATAAACAATTAGGATGCACTTGTGGTGTACGACAAGCCGGGAAACTTCTCTGCCCCGCGACTGCTGTGGACGCTGAAAGTATTCCAGCACCCGCTCGTGTATCTCCTCGACACCTATTCGGCATACAAGCTCTCCGGCGGCGAGATCGACACGGCCGAACTGGCATCTCCCGAAGCAGCAGTTCCCGCACCTACGAAATACGAATCTCCCGGTCTGCTCGAAGACCGCGTCGTGTCCTACAGTGACCTGCGGCAAGTCATCATCGAGCCGCTGTTCCGCAAGAAATTCAACATCATCGACGCGCGACCACACGCGCGTTGGACAGGCGAAGCACCCGAACCACGGCCCGGTTTGCCGTCCGGTCATTTACCAGACTCGATCTCGATCCCGTTCACGGAACTGCTCGACGAAGACAAATCGTTCAAGAGCCAGCAAGAGCTCGCTGATTTGTTTCTCGAGCGCGGGGTGGACCCGGACAAGACTACGATTGCCATGTGCGGCACCGGCGTGACTGCGTGTGTTGTCGAGACTGCACTTGAGCGCGCGGGAATTGTCAGTGGGGACAAGTCGGTGATTGTGTACGACGGCAGCTGGACGGAGTGGGCCATGCGTGACAAGCAGAAGCGGTTTATCGTGACGGGCGAGTAGTCGTTTGTACAAACAATCAATTAAGAGTCTGGCGGGTCGGACTCTGCCATTTTGAGAATATACTCCCACTCGGCTGCTCGAACTGGCGAGACAGACAGCCGGCCGAGACGCAGGAGTGCCATTTCAGCCAAAGGCGAGGTGGAGTTGTCTGCAATCTCGCGCTTGAGTTCGTGCAGGCCGACCAGTCGCGGAAGCGCACGAACAGGCTCCACGTCGACCATGAACCAGCGCGGGTTGTCCCTGTCGGATTTGGCGTCGTAGTACGGGTGCTTGGTGTCCCAAGCCGTATGGTCGGGATAAGCCTGCTTGCTGACTCGCAGGACGCCTGTTATGAGCCCAGATCACGTCGACGTGTTAAACTAAACCAACGCGCAACTCACCCACTATTCCCGGCGTCTTGCAGTTTGAATGGTAGAAAAAGCCCAGGTCGCCGACGCGCATGCGCTGCATGCAGTTGCGCGCCGTGTAGTTGCGCACGCCGTCCCAGCTCGAGCTGCCGTCGCGCACGAGGTCGTCGTAGGAGAACCGGACGTCAACGCCGTCGACAAGACGCGTCTCGGGTTCGGCTTTGAACAGCCAGAACTGCGGACCGTCTGCTTGCTCGGGTGGAGCTGGTTTGGCTGGTTTGGCTGGTTTGGCTGGTTTGGCTGGTTTGGGACGCGGCGTGGTTTTCGCTATGGTGTCTTCTGGTGCTGGACTCGACTCGACCTTGGGATCAAGCACGTCGGTCTTGATCTTCTTCGAGGCGCCTGCCGCGGAGCGCAGGACGCGTTTGGTTGCCATTGCGTGGATATACGCGGGTCTGAAGGGTGCGATGATCGATGGGCGATATATGCGCGTAGGGTTTATAGGGTTTAGAGACTCTAGGGTTGGCAGGCTCTACAGGGTTTGGGAGGATTCCAGGGTTAACGGGGTTTATAGGGTTTGTAGGGTTTGAACACTTAAAGGGTTTAGAGGCTATATAGGCTAATGGGCGCCAGGGTTTACAGGATTTGTCACAAACCCCAACCCCTCGTAAATACGAGCCGGGACTGCTGAACGCGGCAAGCGGCGTGAGCCGGATGCGCGGGCCGCGAGCACGAGCCCAAACCCCGATAGCGGCCAAACCCTGGAGTTCTATCGCCCGAGAAAGCACGAAGCAGCTTTCATTACAAACGCGGCGGCCGCGTATAAACGCGGGCTCTGCTCTCTGCTCTGCTTCTGCTTCTGCTTTTCTGCCCACCTCGCACCAGACAGGCCCAGTCCAGTCAGTCCAGTCGCCAGGTCGCACCGCCGGAGGAGCTGCCGTCAAGACAGCGAGCAGAACCCAGCGCTCACAGCAGAACCCAAACCCAGCGCTATCAACAGCCGTTGTTGACCGCCTTCCGCATATGGCCTTTTTCGACAGCGACGGCCGCTGGGGCGAGCACCCGGCCGCGGACCCCGGCGTCGACGTCGCGGCCGCGCTCGACGAGTTCGACGACCTGCGTCGCGAGCTCTCGCGCGTCTCGCGGGTGTCTTCGCGCGTGTCGCGCGCCTCGTCACACCTCCCGGACATCGACCTCGAGGGCGCCGACGTGTTCGACCTCGAGGCCTGGATCCGCAACGACTCGGCCAACGACCACGCTTCGCCCAAGCGCGTACGTTCTTTTTACATCTGTGTCTACTTCTTTACCGTAACTAACATCTTCCAGATCGGCGTCTCGTTCAAGAACCTCTCGGTCGCCGGCTCCGGCTCCGGCGCCGCGCCCGTCGACACCTTCCTCAGCTCCATGCTGAGCCTGCTGCGCGCGCCGCTGGGCTTCTTCCAAAAGCCCGCGCCTCCGCGGACCCTGCTGCACGACTTCTCCGGCCTGGTTCGCGCCGGCGAGATGCTGCTCGTCCTCGGCCCGCCCGGCGCGGGAACCACGACCCTTCTCCGGGCGCTCACGAACCACCGCGAGGGCTACGCGGCCGTCACCGGCGACGTGCTCTACGACGGTATCGACCACGAAACCGCCCGCAAGCGCTACCGCGGCGAGATTGTCTTCAACGACGAGGAAGACCGGCATTTCTCCACGCTCACTGTCGCGCAGACCCTGCGGTTCGCGCTCTCGCTCAAGACGCCCGCCAACAGACCCGCAGACGAGTCTGCCAGCGAGTTTGTCGAGAAGCTGCGAGAGCTGTACGGAAAGATGTTTGGAATTGAGCACACCATGAACACGCTCGTTGGTGGTGACTCAAAAGCGCGAGGTGTCTCTGGTGGCGAGCGCAAGCGTGTCTCTATCGCGGAAGTGCTCGCGACAAGAGCAGCAATCGTTGCCTTTGACAACTCGACTCGCGGTCTCGACTCGTCTACCGCTGTCGACTACATCCGGTCGCTTAGAGTGTTGACAACCCTAACGCAAGCAACCACCATTGTCACGCTCTACCAGGCTGGCGAAGGCATCTACAAAGAGTTTGACAAGGTCTGCCTCATCGACACCGGCCGCCAGATCTTCTTTGGTCCCGCCTCGGAGGCTCGCGCGTACTTCCAGTCCCTTGGGTTTGATCCGGCGCCCAGAATGACGACTGCCGATTTCCTGACCTCCATCACGAGTCCGCAGGAACGTCGTATTCGCCCCGGGTTCGAGCACTCGGCGCCTCAAACGCCCGAAGCGCTCGAAGCCGCTTACCACGCTTCGCCATACTACGCCCGTGCTCTCGCCGAGCTCGACCTTTACCACGCCGAGCTTGCAAACACGGGAAACGCGGCTGCCGACGCGTTCTCAACCGCCGTCGCATCCCAACGCAGCTCAAAGTCTTCGCCTTACACCGTCTCGTTCCCGGCCCAGGTCTATCGTCTCGTGATCCGCGAGCTGCAGCTGCAATGGCAAGACCAGATCCTCCTGCGATCAAAAGTCACAAACTCCGTCGTCGTCGGTCTGCTCATCGGTGCCATGTTCTTCAACACCACAAGCACCACCTTGGGAGCATTCAACCGCGGCGGTACTATCTTCTTCTCGCTCGTATTCAACGGTTGGATGCTCCAGGTCGAGTCCGGCTCCGTCATCTACCAGCGCCCGCTTCACAATAAGCATAATGCGTTTGGTATGTTCCGGCCAGCTGCGCTCGCAGTTGCAAAGACTATTGCGGATTTGCCAGTCATCTGCACCCAGATCCTCATCTACGTCCTGTTCACGTACTTTCTCTCCGACTTGAACCGTACAGCTGGCCAGTTTTTCATCCACTTGTTTGTCGTTATTCTCTCGACTGTCACTCTCATGGCGTTCTACCGTTGCATTGCCGTGTTCTCTGACAATATCGATTCGTGCCTACGTCTTGTTGCTGCCGTTCTTAACGCGATGGCATTCTGGACCGGATACGTGCGACCCGCATACAAAATGCCTTGGTGGTACCGGTGGATTTACTATATCAACCCTCTGACGTACTCGTTTGAGGCGCTCATGGGTAATGAATTCCATGGACGCGAAATGCTTTGTGTCTCAGATAACCTCGTGCCAAACATCCCGGGTGTCTCGCTCGATAACCAGGCGTGCACGCTTCCAGGCTCTGTTCCAGGCGAGCAATACGTTTCGGGAGACGCATATATCGAGACTCAGTTTCACTACCATTTTTCGCATCTATGGCGGAATGTTGGCATTACGTTTGGATACTTTGCTCTCTTCTTGGGAATCAACATGCTGTTTTCCGAGATTCTCACGTATAATGGTGCTTCTGGGCAGATTAAGCACTATACGCGTGATCCTGCTGAGGCGATTGCAGCGCTTAACGCTGCTGCTGCTGCGAACGAGAAGGCCGCGTCTGCCGATGATTCGGCCTGCTGCGAGATGAGCCTGGAGTCTGGATCTGCTCATCCGGCTGCGGATGATACCGTGAACGAGAAGATCGTCGCGCCTGCTGATCCTACAGAGGACCCGAAGGGATTATTGTTTACGTTCCAAGGCGTGTCGTTGACTGTACCTACTCCGGACGGAGACAAGCAGTTGCTGGATAATGTTGAGGGTTGCGCGATTCCCGGAAAGTTGCTGGCTCTTATGGGCTCATCGGGTATGTTCTTCTATTATTTTTTTCCTATTCTTGGGAAGGGTTTCTAACGTGACTAGGCGCTGGAAAGACTACGCTACTTAACACCGTGTCTCAGCGTATGAAGATTGGTGTTGTGTCTGGTACATTTTTGTTGAACGGCCGTGACTTGCACCCCGCGTTCCAGAGAAGTACCGGATTTGTGGAGCAACAGGATTTGCATGAGCCGAAGCAGACTATCCGCGAAGCTCTTCGATTCTCTGCTCGTCTGCGCCAGTCTCGTGATGTGCCGTTGGAGGAGAAGTACGAGTACGTCGAGCAAGTCATTGGCCTGCTCGAATTAGGCCCGATTGCGGATGCGCTTATCGATTACGTCGGTAGCGGTCTCTCAGTTGAAGAGCGGAAGCGAGTGACGATTGGAGTTGAGCTTGCAGCCAAGCCTGATTTGTTGTTTCTGGACGAACCGACTTCTGGGCTTGACTCCGAGGGCGCCTTCGCGATTGTCGCTTTCCTGCGTCGTCTTGCGCAACGCACTAATCTTGGAGTTATCTGCACGATTCACCAGCCCTCCGCCATCTTGTTTTCGCAGTTTGATAACTTGCTTTTGTTGATGCGCGGTGGCAAGACTGTTTACTCTGGCCCGATCGGTGAGAACGGCGAGACTGTGATCGAGTACTTTTCGCGCAACGCCCCGCCGCCTCCTATCGATTCCAACCCGGCAGAATATATTCTGGAAGCTGTTGGCGCTGGCACGGGTCGCAAATCGTCGGTCGATTGGCCTGCGGTTTGGCAGCAATCGCCCGAGATTTCTGTTCGCCGTGCCGAGATGGCCAGATATATCGAGTTGTGGAATGCGGCCACGACGGCTTCGGACGATCCGAATAACTTGCTCGAGTACGCTGCACCGCTCAGTGAACAACTGATGGCGGTCACGAAGCGACTCTGGTTGACGATTTATCGCACGCCATCGCTTGGGACTTCGTTTGTGTTTGCTGCGCTTGCGACGGGTATCTGTTCCGGAATCTTGTTTTTCCAGCTCGATAACTCGATTCTGGGAATGCAGTCGCGCACATTCTCGATGTTTTTCACGCTTCTGCAGATTATTCCAATCGTGAACTCGCTTGAGATTCATTTCATCATTGCGCGCGATCTGTTTGATTTGCGTGAGAACAGTTCAAAGATTCATTCATGGGTCGCGCTCGTGTTTGCGTATCTCGTCGTTCCGATTCCGTACCTCGTACTCACGTCCGTACTGTTCTTCCCTCCGTTCTGGTACATGATGGGTCTTGACATGTCTGCCTCCATCGCTGGATTTGGTTATTTTGGTACGCTGCTTATGCAGCTCTGGCACGCCTCTGCCGCTATCTTGCTGGGTTCTTTCGTGCCGACTATGGACGCGGCTGGTGTCATCAACCCGTTGTTTTTCGTGATTACGCAGGTCACTGTCGGTATCACTATCCCGCTGTCGCAGCTGAACGGGTTTTACGGGAAGTTTGTGTACTGGGCCAACCCTGTGGGCTACGTTATTCGTGCAATGGCTGTGTCTGCGGAGCACCAAGTGCCAGTGACTTGCGCCTCGACCGAGCTCGCGAAATTCTCGCCGCCGGATAACATGACCTGTGCCGCGTTTGCTCAGTCTTGGGTGTCTTCCGAGTCTGCGGGAACGTTACTAAACCCGGACGCGTATGCTGATTGCGAGTTTTGCCAGTACACTACGGGAGACGATTACCTTTCCAGTCTCGGATGGAGCTTTAGTACTCGATGGAGAGATTTGGGGATTTACATCATGTTTACGGGTATTGCGTATGGTACGCCGTTTTTGGTGTATTATGTGGCGCGGGTGGTTGGCATTGGCGGGCTTGTAAAGAAGTTGTTTAAGAGATCGTGAGGATAGGTGCATATTATAGACCGCGGGTTTAGCACAAAAGCGTTAATTTTGGATTGATTGCAGGTTTTAATTTTTAATAATAGAGAAAGTCTTGCATATTTGACCAGATAGTTGGTTTTGTAAGTCCTGTGTAACGATTGGCAACAAGTACTAAACGTTAACACTCAAAGAGAAGACCCCAAAACTGCGTACTTAACCCTGTACGGGGATCCGAATAAGACTGGATGAAGATCCGAACAGAAGTACAGATTACAGAACCAGTCTAACTCAGGCTGCCTCAAAATTTCGTAAAGATCCTGTCCGGCCCATGAAAGTAGAATAAAAACGATGAGAACTCCTTTGCAACAAGAAGACAAAAGATCGTTTTTATTCTACTTTCATGGGCCGGGAAAGATCTTTAAGAAATTTTGAAACAGCCCGAGTTAAACTGGTTCTCGCTCACAAGTGACTTGTTAAATAGAAAGTACTTCAACAAGTGCATAGCTTTAATGTAGTTGCTTGTTGCACAATAGGGGGGTTCGAGTAGGTTACTTGCGGACTGCGATGACAAGCGGCAACAAAAATCAAATTCGTGCGGCGCGCGTAAATACAAATTTTGGTTTCTGACATAGCACTTCGCTTTGATATCGACATCTACATCGCAATTCCAGTAATACAACCAATTGGAGCCTGCTGTCTACTTCCACCGCAGCATCTAGAATGGCGCAGCTGGTCGCGCGCACTCGGCCGCGTCTCGCGGGCCCGGCGAGACTGTCTGCGCTGCGCGTCGGCGGCGTGCGGTTCGCGATGAGCGAAATCAACCCGTCGCATCCCGAGGAAGAGCAGGTCACGACCAAGATCCGGACGGGCCTCTACGCACCCGTGATATACCACGCCGAGCATCTCGACCCGGCGACGAACTCGCTCGCGCGCGCGCCGCTCTACACCGCGCCCTCGTCGTTCCACGTGTCAGCCACGAAGCGCACCGCCTGGATGTTCGCCGGCATAGGAGGCTACTTCTCGTCCGCGATGCTGGCAATGGACGGCGTTCCCACGACCGTCGCTGTGCTTGTTGGCTGCGCGTCTGTATTGCCTCTACCCGCAATCTACTGGCTCACGGCGCCGTACGTCCACCGCATCTTCCGTATATACCCAGTCCCGGAAGGCACCCAAGTCGACCCGAAACAGATCGTCGAGGATGAGGAGTTTGTGTTTGAGTGCATCTCAGTGTTTGGTCGCTCGCTATATAACTGCCGTGTCAAGCTCAGCGACCTACGCGTCACGAGCCGTCGGTTCGGCTGGGTCAACCTCGAGGTAGTGGACGACCGCGTGCGGAAACTGCATCCGCGACAGAACTTCGTCGAGAAGGCGCTCGACGGCACGAGAACCCGGCGGTGGTTCCACGTCGCGGACGACGTGGGTGGTTACAAGATGGAGCGCATTTGGGGGATCATTGAGCGCCAGAGCGGCGTCGACAACGGCAGACTGTAGACTCATTTGTACATATATATTACAATACATTGAACACACTTTACAACTCGTCGCGAACAACGTCGGCCTCGGTCTCGGTCTCGACAGCGGGCTCGGCCTCGGGCTCCGCAGCAACCTCCGTCGCGACCGTCTCAGGCGTCTCCGTAGCGGGCTCCGACACGGGCTCCACGGGCTCCGGCGTCGCTTTCTCGCCCTCGGCAGCCGCAACAGGCACCTCCTCAGCAATAGCAGCAGCAGCAGCCTCGGCCTCCGCCTCGCGACGCTTGCGGAGAATCTCGGCCTCCTCGCGCTTGGTCTCCTCCTTCCACGGCGTGTAGCCCAGAATCGTAAGCAGCTCGACATCAAACGTCAGCGTCGAGGCTGGCGGTATCGGGCCAGAACCACTAGCTCCGTACGCCATCGCCGGCGGAATCGTCAACCGACGCTGCTCGCCCACACACATGCCAATCAAACCCTTGTCCCAGCCCTGAATGACCTTGCCCTCGCCGAGCTTGAAGCGGAACGGGTGGTCGCGGCCGACAGAGCTGTCGAAGACCTCGCCGTTCTCAAACATTCCTGTGTACTGAACCGCAATTGAGTCGCCCTTCTTGGTCTTGCGGAAGCATTCGTCGCGCGGGATCTTGTTCGTAATGGCTGCACAGTTAGCATTGATCTTGAGAATCCTGCAGTTGCCAGAAAAGCAGCAGACAGAAAGGACACGCACTGATCTTCAGGGAATCGTCCTTGGTCACGGCGAACGCGAGGTCCGCGAAGGCGAGCAGCGCCGCGAAGAGCGCAGCAAGCAGTAAAGTCGTGTGCATTTTAAGTAGATGGACAATCCAATTGTCGAGTATATTCAATACCAAAAAATCAGCAGTCAATTGTAGTTGCAAACGTCGGGAGAGAAGGGAATCAAAGGAAGTACGTGTCCAAGCGATGGCCGCGCCGCATGACATCTCTGAACCCTCCAAACCCCATAAACCCTCTAAACCCTCTAAACCTCCACGCGCTGCGCGTCACCTCTACTCCACCACAGATCCAGCCCAACCCAGCCCAGCCCACACCGCCCCCGTCCTGGCCTCTCCCGACCCAATCGACGACATCGCGCGCGGAGTCCGAGGCATGTTCAAGTCGCGCTCCAGCAAGTCGTCGCTTGCGCCGTCGCCGTCCGTTTCCGCGCCGCCGTCCAAGCCGGCGACCCCGGCGCCGCCGGCTGCTGCTGACGACCGCCCCAATGGCGACGATGGCGACGACGACGGCGCAGCGCCGGCCGAGATTCTGATCGAGGCCTGTCGCAGAAACAACACAGAGCTGCTGCAGGAAGTGCTCGAACGGCCCGGCGCGGCAGAGCTCATCAACACCGCCCACGACGCGTTGGGGAACACAGCACTCCACGTCGCTGCCCTCAACGGATCCTGTGAGTGTCTTTACTCAGTTTAGTGTCCTGCTATCTTCTATACTAACCCAACACCAGACGAATGCCTCGATATACTGCTCGACGTCGAGGGCGTCGAGGTCGACCCGCTCAACCGCATGCAGGGCAACACACCGCTGCACTGCGCCGTCATCTACGCCGAGGAAGAGCCTGAACACGCCGTCGCCATCGTCGACATGCTCGTCGACGCCGGCGCGGACCCGAGGTGAGATTCCACCATCAGACATATACCACCTTGCGCAATTCCTAACAAATCACAGAGTCCGCAACAAACTGAAAGACAAACCACTTGATCTCGCTCCCGCTTCCAACCCAGATCTACGCAAGGCACTGCAGGGCGCAGAGATGGCCGCCATGATGGGCTCCGTCGCCATCGCCGAAGAGGAGGGCCAGGACGTCGAAGGTGAGCTCTACGATTCTCCACAGATCAATACAGACACAGCTAACAGCGACAGACTCCGGATCAGACTCGGAATAGCGTGTAGATAGAACCTAGTTTAGCAACACCTATATTACATTTCATATTCTTGGCATCTCGCAATTAGACCCGCAATACCCCATCAATTGATCTGGCATCTGACTAGCAATTGATTTAGCATCTGTTCTCAACCTCAGCGCCGCCGCCGACTCTTCCGTCGTGCAACACACGACGGACAAACCCACTCGCCCTTCGGCGGTCGACTCAAGTTCACACACGACAGATGATACCACTCAATCGGACAATCCTTGTCGTCACACGCAATCATGTCGCCAAACGACACATCGCCACAGATGCAGTACGTCATCTCGTCCTCTGCTTTCCGCTTCTTCTGCTTCTGTGCTTTTTGTACTGCCTCCGTGGCAGGAGGCTTAGCGGCAGGCTTAGCGGGTGGCTTCGCAAGCGGCTTAGTCACTACCCTCACCACAGCTGGCTTGCTGACCTTATTGTCTATCGTCTTCTTGGCCTCAGGCTTCCTAGCCGGCTCTGTACCCCGTCTCGTAGATCTCATCGGCGTCTCTTGCGCTGGCTTGTCTGTAGCCCGTGCTGGTCTCGCAGGCGCCGTAGCTGGTCTTCGCGATGACCCCACTGCTTTAACCACCGGTTCGCTAACTGCAGGTCTCGCAGGTTCAGCCCTTGCTCTCCGCGATGATCTTGATGGCTCTTCATAGACTTCTGGCGCTGTAACCTCAGAATGTGCCTGACGGTTGCGTAACCCGCACAACGGGCGCACTTCAGGCTGAGGACGTACTTTCAAAACTGGCGGTAATGGACGAGTGCGGACATGTTTCCGCTTGGGCGCTTCGACCGGCTTCGTTGAGGCAGCCTGGACTTTCTTAGTTTCTTGTACACGCGACCTCGGCACGCGAATTATTTGTCGCGCCTCTGTTGGTTCTTCTGTTTGTATCGACTCTTCTGGTTCAGCTGGCGGGGAGAGCTGTTGTGTTGGTGGGATTCGGACACGTAGTTCGCGACGCGGTCGCAGAGGATCTTCCACAGAAACTCGAGGCACGCGAGACCTCCCCACGCGAAGAGTGACGGAAGAAACTCCAGCACCAGTTCTATCTGTGGCAGCCGCTCCTGTGCCCGACACTGGCACCCCAGCGGACTGCGGATTACGTGCGCGACGTTCCATTTTCGCTATATCGCTGTCCAGACGACGACGATGAGCCTTGAGAAGTGCAGTCATGCGCTGAGCTTCTCGAAGTGCGGCATGGCGGTCATGTAGCAGTTGATCACGGTCCGCAGTGATAGCAGGTGGTGCGACTGGCAAGTCTGAGTCGCCATCGACGTATTTCGCGAGTGTGTCTGCAAATTCGTCATCTGCGAGCATTAACGGAGCATCCCGCTCGGCCAGTTGTGAAATCAGATTCAAGGAACGGTGAAGATCGCTGGAAAGGTGGTCGGTCACTGTAGGGGCATGTTAGTTGAATACACAGCAGAAGAGCGTGACAACGCAGAACCTACGCGACATGTAAAACGAATAGACCGCAAACGCGTCGTCGTCCAGTGCGGCCGGCTGCAACAGTTGGCCAGTAGCAGCAGCCATTGCGGGTCTGCGCAATTTGACGCGGAAGTCGCGTCGGTTCCAGTGTTTGTTGTTGTAAATAGTAGGGGCTTAAACTCGATGAGGCGCGCGATCGGACGCGACGCGTTTAATTTTTAAATACAAAAAACAAATTTAAATGTTCCGTGCATTTTGAAATTCCATCATTCGGCCTACATAAACTGCACTCCGTTAATATATCAACCACGGATATAGTACCAAGCAGACAACCATGTCTTCTATCAGTCCCGAGCCACCGGCTGCTATAGTGCAAGAAGCATCGCCGGTATCGCCAGCACCTTCAGCATCGCCAGTACCGCCAGCACCGCCAGCAGCAGATACTACACCCGAGGACGTGGCCATGACCGACCCGACGCCGAGTCCACCTTCCGCCGCCGTTCTCCGCGCGCAGGCGAAGAAACAACAACTCCAGGAGTCCGAGGACTCACGGCACAGGACTCGCGTCAAAGAGATAGAAGCAGAAGAAGCTCGCGTCAACAGGAAGCTGGCGGATTTGCGTGCAGAGAAGGATCTGATGGCGAAGATCCTGACGCAGCTCAAGGCAGCGAAGGCTCGTCGCAAGCCGAAAATTGAGAGCTAGACATTTTCCTGAAGTCATGAAGACTTAGTTCTTCTCTTGGAAAAATCTATATTCAACTGCACATTCAGCAGGAACTTGCCGACGTTTCGAGAGACATTCGGCAGGTCCTGCAGTATCAATCAGCCTGCAACGATGCCTCCATTCAGTATCCCGACCTTCGTCAAGCATTTATCTACACTTGCTCCACGATGCGAGACTATACCAGGTCTACAGGCACTGCTTTGCGCGAAAAGGCAAATATACGAGCTACGTGAAGAGGATCTGGTGTATGCTTTCAAAGTGTCCCGGTACAGATCGTATCTAACTGCCGCTTGAACCGGAAGATCAAGACATTTTTATGCGATAGATCTAGTGAGATATACATGGTTTAATCACAACGTGATCTGTCGATGAACGATTTGGGTGTATGATCGATCAGGCTGAGGAGATCTCGGTCGCGGCGTTCTCTTTGCCGCCTATGGAGCATGCATTGAAGAATCGACTGTGCGGTCGAGTGAGAACTATGATGAAAGAATGAATAAATGAACGATGATGAAGAGCGCAGCAAAAAGACAACTAATACTTTTGGTAAATAAGTGAATCTGATATGCCATTGTAAAATAACTACCAAATCAAGTAATACTTCTAAATTGGGGTTAGCCCACGAGCTTAATTTAAGCTAGTCTTCACCGGAGCCATTTCCTATTTTCTCTCCTCTCACCCTCACCACTTCACACCCCTTCCGTACCCCGAAAGTCTTCGAATCTCGCCGCTTCCCGCTGCTCTCACTTTGCCACACGCTCCAGCACTCACGCATTCATCTTTGCATTCATTGTCTTCCCCAGCAACCCGGCCTGCCTGTTCTTGTCCTAGTCTACACCTACAAGCTTCACAATAATGTCCCGCTCACCTTCGCTCTCTTTCGGCCCTGAATGGTACGTATTGATCCAGCGGTTCTGATCTCCTTGATGCGTTTTTGTTATGCTTTTATGAATATTTGCATTGTTTCGTCATCGGCTTTTGCGCCCTGGATCACAATTGCACTGTTCTGTGAAACTTTTTTTCCTTGTCCTCCTGAGGTATTTGGCACTCCTTTGAAGTCATTTTCTCGAATGCATATTAGTGCGATGATTTCGCTTCAGTATCCTTGCGACATGGCAAAATCAGCTATTACTCTCATTGTGTGAGATCAGAGTCTCTGTGGTCGTGTACCGCAGTAGTGCACGTGCACTTCCGATAGTTTGCTAACCCCATTGCAGGATGCGTCCAAAGGCAGTGCACTCGACCAGCAGTGCTTCACTGCACTCACCTACCGTACCATCGCCTGGCGGGTACTCGAACGGAAACGGGTTCTCCGGCTCGCCGTTCTCCTCCCCGAGCGCAAAGGTCCCGAAGCAGTTTAAATATGCCCCTTGGTCGACCGATTCACCCGGACGCACCGCGGGAGCAGCAAATACCAATACCTACGGGAATGGAGCATTTGCAGATATGTTGACGCCCGGGGTCCTGGACGATTTGCAGTCTGAAGCGCCGACTATACCTCACAATGAGAACGGGAAGCGCTACTCGCGCGAGGAACTTCTCGAAGTGTGGGCACAGATGAAGCAGAGTGGCCGCTTGGGTACGGTTCCTATTGGGAACTTCCCGAATATGCCCATTGCGGATCCGCGTGCGACTAGAGCTCGAGCGTCGCTAGGTCCTGGAAGCGGCGGCGTAGCAAGAAAGGGCACGACTGACTACGACAAATTCTTTGCCGGACAGCTCGTCGTCCCCGAGTTATACCATGATGCTGCTTTCAGCGACAGAGACTCTCCGAAGCCAATTTCGCCCCCGGAGAGTGCTCAGAATCTTTCAAAGTTTCAACAATCTGCGGAATCAGACTTGCGTTCTGCAAGTCCCTTCTTTGCATCCCCGGGATTGCCGATGGCGAGTGGCTTGCGTTCGGCGTTCCAAGATTTGGACGCGGGACCCTCAGCCTCTCCGTCGCAGATGCATTCCGAGGCATCTTTGCCGTCGCTGAATTCGCTTTCGTTGAATTTACCCGACTATTCGTCGCCGTTCAATGCGCCGGCGTCTACCACGTGGTCGCCATTTTCGGGGACACCGACATCGCAGCATGCGCAACCGCTGCTTTCCACCAAGCAGCTCTTGGATCATGACCCGTTCATTCCCTCCATTTTCAGCTCGGCGAACGAACCGTTCTCGCCGATGCCGATGAATCATCAGCAGCCGCAACAGCAACAACAGCAGCAACAGCAACAGCAGTATGCGCAACAGTTACCGCCGCCGCAGCAACAACAGCAGCAGCAGCAGCAACAGCTTCCGCCGTCCCTGCTGCCTAGTTTGTCATTGCCTCCCATGTTAGTGCCTGCAGAGCTCATTAGCTGGGTTTACCTTGACAATCAAGGCATTGTACAAGGCCCATTCATCGGCACACTGATGCAGGAATGGTATGTGAACGAGTGGCTCAGCAAGGATCTAAAACTGCGCCGTGTGGAGGAGCCTGAGTTTTATGCTTTAGCGGACTTTTTGCGAATGGTCGGAACTGTCGCCGAGCCATTTTTGGTGCCGCTACCTCGAGTTGAGTTTGGCATGCCTCCGCTCATGCACAATATGATGCCGCCAATGCAGCATTTACAGCAAATGCCCATCCAGCAACCAGAGTATATGCAAATTCCTCAGGAGTTTGCTGAATCTCAGCAGGAGGTCATGCCTCCTGTCGAGGAAAGTACTCTTGTGGAGCCAGAACCGGTTGCTGAAGAGGTGCCCGAAGTAGAGGAGCCGGCGGCTGCTACTACCCAGCCGATCGATATCGGGGTGCCCAAGAAGCAAGTGGAAGAGAAGAAGTTAAAGCGGAAAGAGAAGGTGGCGAGACTTGAGCAGGCGGAGCCTGTCGCTGTGCCGGAGCCTGTCGCCGTGCCTGAGCCTGTATCGGAATGGGACGGTGTTCCTGCGTCGCCAGAGGAGGCTTGGGTTACTGGCGAGTCTGCCGCTTCGCTACAGAAAGCAACTGTGGCTTCTGCGGTGCCAGTCAAGCACAAATTGCAGCCGCTCCCGCCCGCGCCTACGGTTCTCACCAATCTTGGAGAACCAGTCTCTGGTACTGCGCCTGCGGCGACTGCATCGCCACTGGCATCTGTGCCCATCGCACCATGGGCAAAGGCGGCCGCTGAGAAGAAAGCAAAGGCGATGTCGCTCAAGGAAATTGAAGAGCGTGAGGCGCGCTCGAAGTCGCTTCAAAGACAGCAGCAGGCAACTCTGGCTGCTATGCAACAGAAGCGGAACGATCTTGTCATTGATCTATCGAATGGGAACGTCGTGACTGACGACCTTACTGGCGCCGCTCCGCCTGGTTTGCCCCGAACTTCCACGTGGGCGAAGAACGCGGGTGCAGTGACCGGCGCAACCAGTGTGAAGAAGAGTCTGGTTCAGATTCAAAAGGAAGAAGAGCAGGCACGGCAGCGCAAGGCTGCCGCTAATGCAGCTGCAGCTGCATCAATTCCGGGAGTGGTGACTGCACAGGGTCGCAGATATGCGGATATTACATCTTCGCGGCCCTCTGCGGCCACACCCCCTACTAACAGTGCGTGGACTACCATCGGGCCCGGTGGTAAGCGCGCCGGTGGAGCCGCGACTCCTGCGACTGCGACGCCGACTGTGGTTGGCCTTCGTCGTGTCGTGTCATCCCCGGCTCCGGCGTCTGTTACACCGGCTGCAGCGCGCCCGCCGATGCCAAATGGCGGTGTGATCAAGCCGTCAGCCTCTGCAGAGGAGTTTTTTAAATGGTGCCGTACGACGCTGCGAGGTGTGTCGCCCGGAGTGAACTCGGAGGATCTTTTGGCCATGCTGCTATCGCTGCCGCTTAGCGGCGGCCAGGAGACGGTCGAGATTATTGCGGACTCCATCTACGCCAATTCTACGACTATGGACGGTCGCAGATTCGCCGAGGAGCTCGTGCGACGACGGAAAGCGGTTGAAGGATCCAGTGGCGCTGGCAGTCTCGCGTCGAGCATGACTCGTACTGACGCTGCCGTGGTCTCGTCGCCGTCTATTACGGCCGTCGTGACGGGTACAAAGAAGGAGGACAAGACCGCTGCGGAGGGCTGGAACGAAGTGCTTGTGAAGAGCAACGCGAAGGCGATTAAGGCTGCCGCTGCCGGTCCTGGGAACGATGGGTGGAATAGCGCGTTCAAGGTGGTGGGAAAGAAGAAAACCCGCCGCTGAACGGGTGTTTGAGTATTTATTTATTTATTTACATACATACTCTCCAAAACAGTCGAACGTTCAACGTATAGTTAACTATCTAATCGTCAATTAGACCAGTCCAGAGCGTAAACAGTGTTAAAATGTGATTCGTGATTAGATGCGGAACCAGGGCGCCAGGGCGAGAGTTCGCGCGTGGACGCGTGACGTCACGGATCTGCGATTCGCGCTTCCAACGCCGCGACGCGTCTGGCGAGCTCGCCCAGCATAGCCATGCCTCCCTATAAACCCGCCCTGCTCTGTGTTCTCTCTCTTTCTCCTCCTGCTCTCTGCTGCTCTTCTCTGACTCTGCCCAACCCGCATACCCATCCCATCAAATCAAATCATCGACGCCATGCGCTCGATCGAGGGCCTTCTCGCATTCTACCTCACCTCCTTCCTCGTGATCTCGGTCTCGATTGCCCTCACAGTCACCGCAATCGCCTCTCCGCACTGGCTCACGCTGACACTCTTCCCCGAAGACGAGTCCGGAGTGCCCGCCGTGATCTCCTATGGCTTGCACATGAAATGCTCCTCGTACGCACTCTAAGCCGTGCCGATTTTATAACATCGAGCAGATGCTGACCTATGCAGCGTCACGGGAACATGCGTGCCGTTCCCCAAGGCCGAATGTGTTTCCGGTGACCGCCAGTTCTGCAACGTATGGCGAACCACTGCGTTCATGATGTGGATCTCGCTCGTCGTGCTTGGTCCGACCGTGATCTCGTACGCGACGCTGATCTTCAACACCCGACAGAACCGCGAGAACGGCTGGCGCATGATCTCGATCCTGCTGTCGTTCATCGTCGCCGTGCAGATCGCCGCCATGGCGGCCGTTGCATTCCTGCTCCAGCACGACGCGAATTTGAAAGACCAGCAGTGGCGATTCGGGGCCTCTTGGGCCGCGGCCACTGCCTCGTGGATCATCACGTTCTTTCTTCTCGTCGCCACCGTGGTGACTGGTTATCTGACGGTTCCGTCGTACACGCTGCTTCCATTTACAGAAGAAATGGCGCATCGTCCTATGCGTCGTGTGTCGATTGGCTCGCGTCGCTCGAGTCAGTCCAACAGGTCTCATCGCGAGTGGTAGTCTGGTAGTCCAGGCGGGTGACAGCTAAGGGTGGTAGTCTGGTAGTCCAGGCGGGTGGCTATCAAGGGTAGTGATTTTGGCGAGGATTATCGGTACATGCGTACCAGATTGGAGTTTAAGGAAACAAGGGAGCTTAGGCGTTGTTACTATATTTTAGCAGGACGACTCGTAAACATAGAAATTAGTCGCCGATGGGTTTATATTCACAATTTTACATTTATATACTTGTGCTTTTTAACTAATCGATCAGTACTTCAGATTCGTCTATCTCATATGACCATGCAAGCTTTGTTTTCCGCTTCTTCGGGACTACCGGCGACGGACTCCTGTGATGACTATTACTCGATCCAGGTCTCTTATCCGCGTGTTTTCCACCCTCTCGCGTATCTGGAAACGTCGGCAGCAGTCCCGGATCCAGAGCAAGCGGTCTCTCAGAGAAATATTCGTGTTTGAGCGCACTTCTAGCTTGTATCCGTCGGGCCGGGTCGTATGTGAGAAGATCATTCATGAGTCCGATCGTGGCACTAGTCTGAGATGCGAGAGTCTTGTTCAGCGTATTTGGCCGCAGGTCTTGTAGACGGAAGTTGCGCGCCATCGGTAGCATGCGAAACCCTGGCCAAATACGGTCATTTGGTGCACCGACGAGCGCGGAGATCAAGTCTATTTGCTGCTTCTCGGTCTGCCCTGGAAGCAACGGCGAGCATAAGATGATTTCGCCCATGATGCATCCGGCAGACCACGTATCAACAGTCGAGGTGTAGTTTTGCGCACCAAACAATAGTTCGGGAGACCGGTACCAAATTGTCACGACGTTCGGGGTCATGGGCCGGTCTGTATAGGCGCGTGCTAAACCAAAATCGGCTACATCGTTAGCACAAATAACGAAAACTAGTCAGATAACTTACCAATCTTGAGAACGCCTGACGAGGAAAGCAAAAGGTTTGACATCTTTAGGTCCCTAATTTATTAGTCAAGGCACGATTGATAAAATAGTCTGCTTACCTGTGAATTATGCCGCGATCGTGGATATATTCGAGACCTTCAAACAACTGCTTCATTAAGCATTTAGCTATTCTTGTGAGCCTCGACCACCGAGTTTAAGGATAAGGATCCACATACCTTCACTGACCGAAAACCTTGCGTTTGCAAAGTCGATCAAATCAGCCAGGTCCTTTGATGATTAGTCGGAGAGTAGCATGCACAATCACGAGGCCTCTTACATGCTGCGCGTACTCCATCACCATGTATATCTCATCCAATTGATCCTCACCCACGGCGACGTCAAGAACGCGAATCACGTTTTTGTGCCGTAGCGACCTCAAGAGCGACATTTCCCGTAGTGCCGTGTTTGGGATCCCATCTCGTCGTTCACGGGCAACCATGCGAACCGCTTTCAGCGCCACGATTCCGTTATCACGAAGATCCAATGCGCGACTAACAATTAGCCCCAAGCTGTACACAGGTATCTATGGTCAAAACATACTGCACAACGCCATAGGCTGCAATTGTTAGCTTGTGCACGGTCAAAGCAAGAGGCACGAATGCACAAATACACACTTCCTTCACCCAGCTGATTGAGCTTCTGAAACTGCTTGATTGAAGTTGATCTGCCTATATATACATAAAACGCACAAGCCGGTCACAGACCGGTCGCCCAAGAAGGTGTTTGCACTGCGCTTCATTCGTCATCACACCTTCGCTTTCGCAGCGCGCTACGCTACGTGTATATCGGAGCGCAGGCCCGGCGAACGAGGAGCGGCGTACCTAGAAATCCGAGCGCCTTCCGCTCGTCAATGGGCGTGTGGGTGAGCGTCATCATTGGCGGGACCTGGTCCGAGTCTGGAATATCCATGGCGATGGCGAGATTCATATCGAGATTAGTGCTATATCAAGCGGCCAAGTCGATGAGCTTGCAGATGCTTGCAGATGCTTGCTAGGGCACATAAGGTGTATAGGGTTGGTAGGGTTTAGAGGGTTTACAGATTACCCGGCCAAGCTGCTTCCGAATCGGGCGCGGAGTAATTTTGGCCCGACGCTACGCCAGCCGTGCGCACATCGCGGGCTCGAAGGCCGGCGGAGGCCCCCTGAGCCCCCCTGAGTCCCCTGAGCCCACGGCAGCCCGCGAATGGCGCGGCAGCGTGCTAGTCCAGTCGCGCGGACGCGGACAGACTTGCCGCCGAAGCGCGCTCAGCCGTGCCGCCCGGGGCCGACGCGCCCGACCGCGCCCGAACGCGTATAAAGTGCCATCGCCCGCGTCGGCCGCCCTATACCCGATACTCCCTCTGTAATTCAATACCTAGCGCCGCCATGGAACAGCTCAACACCGCCAAGCCCTCGTACTGGGCTGCTTTCTGCCGTCTCTACGCCATTGCGAAGCCCCGATATCCCAGGCGCAGTCCCAAGGCAAAGCCCGTCAAACTGGGCGTTCTCGGCGCGGCCGCCATCGTTCCGCGAGCACTCATCCACCCGGCAAAGACCATCCCGGACAAGATCGAGCTCTACTCCATAGCTGCGCGCGACCCTGCACGTGCTCAGGTGTACAAGCAGAAGTATGGGTTCACCAGAATTCACGAGACCTACGAGGAACTGCTCCAAGACCCTGAGATAGATGCGATCTACATTCCCACGCCAGTCAGTCTGCATTACCAATGGGCCATGAAGAGCATCGAGGCCGGCAAGTCGGTGCTACTGGAGAAGCCGATGACTGCGAACGCGGACCAGGCCGAGAAGCTGTGTGCCGCGGCCAAAGCGAAGGGAGTCTTGGTTACCGAGGCATCCCACTGGTTCTACTTTCCCGCTGCGAAGGTCGTGAAGGGCATTGTCGATGATCCGGCATTTGGAGAGATCAAGGAGTTTGACGCCGTGCTGGCGTTAAATCTGCCTGGTCTGACCCACGATATCCGCACGCAGTACAATCTTGGTGGAGGCAACGTGATGGATGTGGGAACCTACCCGATTTCCTGGATGCGATTCTTCTTGGGCGAGGAGCCGATCGCCGTGAAGGATGTCAAGCACACTGTTTACGCAAAAGACGACAAAATCGACACTTACGCGAAGCTGCAGTTTGAATTTGCTTCTGGCAAAGTTGGCAGGTTGCTGTGCGCTCTGAAGATCCCATGGGTCGAGAACTACAAGGTTGGAATGCTGCCGTCTCTCACCATCACCGGCACCAAGCAGACCGTCACCTACACTCTGCCTGTTTTTGGACACGTCTATCACAACATTGCTGTAAAGGACAACAAGACCGGCAAGGTGAAGAATTCGCGAGGGTATATTCGCGGCAAGGACACCTGGGACACGTACATGTACCAGCTGGACGCATTTGCTGATGCGGTTCTTACCAAGAAGAGTGCGTTCTTATCTGCTAAAATTCCCTGTTCTACTTTTGCTAACAGCATCTCTAGCGGATCACTTGTATCCCAATTCTGGCAGCGTTGAAAACATGAAGGCCATCGATATGGCTTATCGCGCCGTAAGTTGCTCGAACTTTTTAATGCGACCTCGCAGCAACTAACTGTATGCAGATGGGGATGCCGATTCGACAGTAAGTCAGTGACGCTGCACCTTAGAACACGATTCACGGCTCTGTTCTATGCAATAAGTCTATTATCTGTAGAGCTAAAAACAGTGGGATGCTGAGATGCTCTAGTCTATTAAAATATTTGCTACTGAATTTAATTGTAAACTAGTTTGTAATTTGCTCGCTGGAGTGTTCTCAATTGTTTTTATTTACACATTTCTATCCCGAACGGGAAGTCTGATTACCCCCAACTCTAAGCGCGAGTCTGCATCGATCCCGCGGGAGCATCTAGTCCAGAGCAACTGCGATTCTCGACGCCTAAAAACTCCGAAATGATTCAACTACAGGAGCAACTCGAGACGTCTGAGTCTGACTTCTCAGATCTCCCTTTCTCAAGACTTCGGTAGTTGTTCCAGGCGACCCATCCGTCCAGCATTTAACAGCGCAGCTCATTTTGGTTAGGGCCGTCTGCCGGCATCGGATGAAGGACTGATTCTTACATCCTGCACCACCGGCATCTCAGCTCCTGCCGCACCAACTGATCGATGCTATCAAGAATATCATGCAACATTGGTCAGAATGAACACATCACAACTAAAAAGAAGCAGCCACGACGTACACGTCGAGCCTCGCGCTGAAGCTTCAGTGGCTCCTGCCGACTCCGGACCGCCAGACGGAGGATACGGCTGGGTATGCGTAGCAGCGTGCTTCTCTATCAACTGTTTCTCCTGGGGAGTTGTTGCCGTACGTGGTTATGCTTTCCCTATGTCTTGTTGGTCTTTACTGAACTGACTCAACGCAGTCATATGGCGTGTTTCTTGGACATTATTTAGACAACAACGTATTCCCCGGCGCAACAGCCATGGACTACGCGTTTGTCGGCGGTCTCAGCTTCTCCATGTCTTTGTTAGTATCTCCAATAGTCACAATCCTAGTCCGTCGGAATCGATTTGGAATCCACCTGCCAATGCTTCTCGGTGCATGTTTCCAAGCCGGTGGACTTATTGCCGCGTCGTTTGCTACACGAGTCTGGCATCTATTTCTTACCCAGGGTGTTCTGGCAGGAATAGGAGTTGGATTCACCTTTATTCCAAGTCTTCCAGTGATCTCACAATGGTTTCTTCGACGTCGCAGTCTGGCCAACGGGATCTGTACCGCGGGTGGTGGTGTCGGCGGGATCATGTTTTCCGTCATCGGACGCGCTGCTATTGCAAATATCTCACTGGCATGGGCTCTTCGAATTATCGCTCTTGTAGGCGGCGTCATGAATCTTGCGGCAGCGCTTGTAATGCGAAGCCCTGTTCATGCAGTGCAACCAAAATACCATCCATTTGACGTTAAGCTGCTACGCAAATACGAAGTTTTGCTGCTGCTGGCTTGGGCTTTTGTGTCGATGCTTGGATACATCACACTATTATTTTCAATGTCCAGCTTTGCCTCCTCCATAGGTTTGAATGCGTCAAAGTCTGCGTCCGTCACTGCTCTACTCAGTGTCGGAACTGCGGTAGGACGTCCATTAGTGGGCCATGTTAGCGATCGACTCGGCCGGATGGAGACCGCAGGAGTTGCTACATTCTTGAGCGCCGTGTCAGTCTTTGCGATTTGGATCCCTGCTAATTCATATGGCGTCACTATTTTATTTGTGCTTATCTCCGGTTTGTTTTTTGGTGTCTTTTGGGTTGTACGTATACTCCTTCATACCAAACGCGTATGATCTATACTCACATTCAAATAAGACGATAGGGCCGTTGTGTGCGGAAGTTGCTGGTCTGGAAAATCTTCCCTCCATGCTGTCGCTAGCTTGGCTGACAATTGTACCACCAACTACCTGTAAGCTTTGATAGCCACACTGGACTAATTCCACATGTTTTGGAATACTAACAATGTTTTCAGTTGCTGAAGTAATTGCGCTCGAGCTGAGACGCCCGGAATCTGCTCGCCCGTTTCTACACCCTCAAATATTTGCGGGAATGATGTATGTTTTAGCCAGCTTGATCAGTCTAGAATTATGGCGCACACATCGCCAGCGGATCGCAAGAATTGCATTAGACGAGAAGGTCCCGGAGGTTGACATCAGTGAGGATTCGTCAGAGAGGAATATCGTAAATACATCGGAGTTTGGTGGAGGGGATACAAAAGATGTTAATGTAGACACACATTAAGTATAATACAACACAATCAACAATTAATATAGTTATAGACAAGAAAAATACCAAACGCCATAAATTATCAAACAAAAAGATAGCTACTCCTCAAACATAGGCAAGCCGGTATAAGACATCGTGCTAAACCATCCCAAATCATTTACAAGGTTATCAAAATCGTCCACACTGAGCTCCAGTCCAGCGTCCGGCGCAAGATTCTGGGAAAGTTCAGCGGAAATTGCAGCACTACTGGGAAGCGCGTCGGTCTCATCAAGAGGTACGGCGCCATCAGTAGCATCGCGAGACGAATAGCCAGTTCTCGAGACACTGCCGTCGCTGTTTGTGCGTTTCTCGGATACTGAGGTCACCTGGGCTTTCATGCGCAAGAGAAATGCAAGATATTTGGCAGCAGATGTCGTCATGAACTGCAGACGGCCAAGATTGTCAATCACAAAGTTCCAGCCGCGCTCAGCAACCTCAGGATCAACCTTTTTCCACACAGCTGGAATAAGCTGCGAAGTTAACAGGACCGTAGCGGCAGTGTAAGTGTAGAACAAGTTATACCACCAGATCGGTCCCGTAGTTGACGTTTGCTCGTTCAAGTTTGTTAGTTCTGCAAGCGCTAGAGCGGCTTCGAGACAGTGATTTGCGCATAACAGTGAAGATTGTACAAGAGTGCTGTCATCGCTGTCCCAAAAGTCAAGCATACCGCGCGGTCCGTCTTGCAAGCCTGAATCTCCACCGCGGAAATGGCTTTGCAGTAGATGCACCAGGCAAGAGCGGAAAAGAGTGATACGGCCATGTAAAAATCGGGCAAGAAGAATACGAGCTTGACGAGCGATGCGCTCGTCGAGTCGTTGTACTCCAGCAAGCTGTGTCTTGGAGAAAGCGCGCAAAAACGGGGGAACTGTTTCTCGCCAAGCAGAGAGATCACGCACATAATCCAAGGTGACCTTAACATCTTGAGCCCAGTCTGACTCGCCGGGGTCGATATAGAGATCTCGCACGATATGGTCAAGCAGAGTAAAAAAGCGAACAGACACAACAAAGAAGGTTATTAAAGATGGCTGATCGTGAGGTTGAGGGTCGATATGGTCATCATATATGAACTCGTCGTCTACCATAGACGGAGCAGTCACAGTGACTTTCTCGGAAATCATGGATGAGCGGCCAAGAGTGATGCTCAAGAGTCTAGTACATGTCAGAAATGATAAGCGACAATATGCTTTTCAATAAAAAAAAAGACGTACTTGTCGAGTAGAATACAGCCCCACCAGAGACGGCGGCGCATTTCAAGATCAATGTAGCCCGAGCAGTCTGCAATGTCACAATCAACTTGCAGGCCATGCGACTGAGCGATGCGGATGGTCAACCCTGTCAGGTTCCAGCATTGATTTGCGCGTTTAGTTCCTTGCAAGAACTGGCAGGAGAGCAATAGTGCTTGCACGAGCTGCAGGTCATTCGTAGTAGAGATACGGTTGAGGTCGAGAATATTGCTGGCGCGGTCAAAGTAGGTGTTGAGCGTCTCTTCGCGGTTGTGAGAGGGAAGATCGTCAGAGAACTGCCCGCCGAGAGCAAAGACGAGGTTGAGGATGGCGTAGAAGACCGGGTCAGACTCGAGCGCATGAGAGCCGTTCCAGACGCGGTCGTAGGTCGCGGAAAATGAAGGCAAATGCAGAAAAGGGTATAGATTGTGGATGAAGCGCACGTAGAGACCAACGAGGTGGTCGGCGAGGGTGCGCGAGGGTAGGATGATGTCAACGGAGGTGAGCACTGCACTGGAGGAGACGGCGGACGAAGAAGGATTAAAGCCAAGCACAGCTTTAGACGGTCGGGCAAGGCGGCCAATGCCGGCGACGGCGTCCTTGAGTTGTTCCATGAACACGTACGCAGACGAGCGGCCAAAGAAGGCTGCGGATGGTGATGGGCCGGGAGCAGCGGGCTGGTCGCCGGCAAAGTGCGCGCCCATCGCGTTGTGAGCACCGCCCTCGTCGGCATCATTGATAGCCGCAGCGTTCGACTCTGCAGGCGAAGGCTGCTGCTTTGGCTGCTGGATGGCTGACGAAGGTGGTGGTGGATGAGTAGGTGTTGGCGGTGGAGGCAGTCTTGAAGGCGCAGGCTGTGGTCGGGACGGCCCCGGAGAAGCGCGTCGGGCAAGTCTGTGATTCAGACGCTGGTGGCGGAAATGCGTCTTCTTCGGAGCAGGGTACTCGCAGGGCGTGGTGGGCCCGTCGCGGGCCGCGCAGGGCCGGCAGACAGGCATGTCGCCGTCGCAGCGCACCTTGCGCTCGCGGCAGGCGACGCAGGCGCGGGCCACGCGCGGCGGCTTGACGGCAAGCACCTCTGCGCCGGAGCCCTCCGGACGGTGGACAAGCGTGATTTCCATGCGTGGAGGCAGGGTACGTGGATATCTCTGCCAGCTCTTCCCGGCGACCGGGTTCTGGCAATCCGCAGCACCAAAAAGCGCAAAACGCGGCGGAGCGCGCTGTGGGGAAGCCGCGCCGGGTAACGCGCCGCACGCTAGCCGAATGTGGCAGTAGCCGCGCCGCACGGTCCGCGGACAGAGTTTGCGGGTTGCGCTGCTTCGGTCGACAATCAATACACCACCAAACCTCCTCGAGATGGGCGTGTGTATATATGTATGCGCCCTCTGCTGCTGTTCTGTTCTGTGTTTCTGCTTCTGATAAGACTGTTCTGTTCTGCCTTCTGCTTTCCTCGGCCAATTGCCAGTCGCTCTTCTCCAGCAAGATCCAGAACCATGGCTTCCCTCACCGCCACTTCCACACAATCCGCAACTTCCGCCGACGTCTTCCACTCGCGCGCCGAAGGCGGCTCGTCTGCGCCGGCCCGCGACGAGTACCAGGACCTGCTGGGATCACTCCCCGAGGCCAACGTGCGCGCGCTGTGGACGTTCATGTCCGACGCGGTCCCGCCGGCGCCGAACCCGCGCGCGACGCCGCATCTCTGGGCCTGGAGCTCGCTGCGTCCGCGAATGCTCGAGGCCTCGCGCCTGGTGCCCGCTGAGCTTGCTGAACGCCGCGTGCTGCTCCTCAACAACCCTGGAATTGTGGCCGCTGGCGGCTTCGGCGTCACCGACACGCTCTTCTCAGGCATCCAGCTCGTCAACCCCGGCGAGACCGCGCCGGCCCACCGCCACACCGCCTTCGCGCTGCGCTTCATCATTGAGGGCAGCCGCGGCTTCACCGCCGTCGAGGGCCAAAAGATATTTATGAGCCCTGGTGACGTGATTCTGACGCCCAACTGGAAATGGCACGACCACGGCAACGAGGGCGACGGGCCCATGATCTGGCTCGACGGTCTCGATCTTCCTATCTGGCAGCGCGTGCCCGTCAACTTCGCCGAACAGTACGCCGAAGCGCGTTATCCGGCTCAGCTTGTCGACGAGAGCGAGTACATGTTCCCGTGGACGACGACCCAGCGCGAGCTTGACGCAAGCACCGAGGACTACGCTGTCTTCAAGTACCGCAAGGAGGACGGCTCCGAGATCTCGTCCGTTATCGGCGCTGAGTCCTACCGCATCAACGCCGGCTCTAGCGCGCCCTTCCGCCACGAAACTGCTTGCTACGTTTTCCACGTCTACCAGGGCTCAGGCTACACTGTTCTTGGATCTGGAGACGACAAGCAGACCATCAACTGGACCGACAAGGACGTGTTTGCCATCCCGGCCTACACGCCTTTCCAGCACTTTGCCACGACCAAGTCTTATCTGTTTTCCTTCTGCGACAGGCCGCTGCTGACCGCAATTGATGCCTACCGCGTCGACGCCTAAGTCAGTTACAAATACATGTTTATTTCCATCAATCAAAAAGCAAAGTAATCAAAATGGTAATCCTCGCGTAGATAATCGCGATATCGCTAGTAACTCCATATCAGCCGGCTCGTACCCAAAACGGAAAAAGCCAACCGCCAATCACCGGACTTGCTGTTGTATGTCAGCAGAAACGTTCCCCGCATGAAACTCCCGGCTGACACGCACAATGTTCGTTACTTTTGCGGAGACGCCATTCGCCGTCATGTGCTGATGCTTGCACTAATCATCTGGCGGCATAAGCTCGTGTTGATGGCTGCAGCACGGACATATCCAACAACGACGGCACGGCGTTGAGGAGCACTATATGACCAGAGCAAGTTAATTAAACATAATAATAATTCAAACATAAACTAAATTGAAATAAAATATAAAATATTATAGCTGGCTGGAAAACAGACAAGAAAACTACAGGGTGAATCTAAACATGGGATGTCGGTGTCCCAAATCCGCAATCTCATCTGGCGTCAAGTTCACCAGTCGGCCGTCGCGGCCACCACGGTCACGCACACCATTCTCCCACCTGTAATACAGCATCGCGGTAACAACGGCAGCAAACGCAACACAGAATCCGCCAAGGTTGATAGCGTGTCCGCTCGTATACTTTGGCGCCTCGTCGGTCAAGTACGTCCACGTCGCCAGAATACCCCCAATACTACCCGCACCTGCCAACAGCGCGCCCGAGATGGCTCGGACAGCAGGCCCAGCCGAGTTGTCCAGTGACCACGCCATAACCGTCGGAGAACCTGTGAATGCGGGCGCGACGGCAAGGAAGATGGCAAAATAACGCACACCAACAGTCTCGACCTTAAGCAGGATGGCAAAACCGGCCATGCCAAACGGCAACAAACACAGCAGCGGAAACCCGCGCCGCCTGACTTTGTCTGACACGATAGTGAATGCCATGCAAACTAGTGTAGCAAACGCGTACGGCGGAACAGACATGAGCTGGCTGTGAATTGACGAGTAGCCCATTGATGCCAGAATAGACGGAATAAACAGAGAGAGCGAGTTCATTGTAAGAAGACAGCAGAACTCGGCAACCACAAGAATCCCGTTCGAAATATTGAACGCACGCTTAACGTGATCCGGCTTGACTTTGGCATGTCGTGAGGTCAATGTCTCGAGCTCAATGATGCGCGCAGCAAAGTCGCGCTCGTCCGAAGTAAGAAACGTAGCGTCCGCGGGCGAGTTGGGAAGTCCCCAGTAGATCACCCCGCCAACAATCATAGTAATAATTCCTTCGAAAAGGAATATGTTCCGCCAGGTCGTCATCATGCCCCACGGTGGGATCTTTGAGAGGCCGGTAGCCAAAAGACCGCCAAAGGCGCCACTCAGAGAGGCGAATGACGCGTAAAAGCCCACTCTTGTCGCCAGCTCGTGTCTGCGATAACTGCATTTCGTTAGTCTTGACTTTTTTCTTTATTAGTGAGAGAAATGACAAGAAGTACACACAAACAGGAGAGCATGTAGGCGCATCCGGGCATGATGCCGGCCTCTGCAATGCCCAGCAGCACTCGCAAGGCAATAAAGTCCGCGTACGTGCGAGCAAAGCCAATGCACATGGAAATCAATCCAAATAGAAAAACAATAAAGCTCAGCCATATTTTTGGTCCAAGGATTTTGCAGCAGAGGTTCGAAGGGATTTCAAAAATAACATAAGTCACGAAGAAGCCGCTCATGGCAATGTTGAACTTGTTGCCAGTTAGCTCAAGATCGTCCACCAGTCCAAGAAGCTTTGCGTTTCCGGCGTTAGTGCGGTCAATGAAGGCCACAAGGTAGGCCAAGACCGCGAAAGGGACGATGCGCAGGTCAAACATGCGACGAACGCGGGCTCGCGCAACCGGGTCGACGCGCTCCAGCTCGTTGGCGGCGGCATCCGCAATGTTCTCGCCGTGCCAGGCGTCATGCTTTTCGGGCGAAGAAATATCTGCTTCAAGGTGCTTGAGCGAGGCGGGCAAATTCATCGTACTGGTGCAGACTGACTGATCATTGGTGGTCGGCACGTTCGGGCGCCGGAGTGGTCCTTTTATAGCCAGTCCATGCTGGCCCGCCGTGCACGCGCAAGTCCGCGCCGGTCGCGCTTGAGTCTTGACATTGACTAGTTGATCACTTAGGCTTAGTGCAGTATCTCGCTCGAGGTGAAGTGAGTAGTCACAAAACGCGGGGCATAACCCCGAGAAGTGCGGGGATGTTTGTTTACTTTTCACGCCGGCTCGCGCTGTGTTTGGGGGAGCCCGGCGAGCCGCAGGCGGTGCGGCTCTCGATCATGGGATTTAGGTCGTCGGCTCTCGGAACAAGCGACCGTGTTTCGAGAGAATCGAGATATCTGGGCCGGGCTACTCCATCACAATTGGGACAGATGTACCTGCTCGGAATCAGCTAACATCGAATCCAGCCGTTGAGTTGATCTTTGGCTCTTCACCGATAAACTGAAAGAACAATGATCACCTTCCCCGCTTCTACGATCATGTCCGCATCGGCTGCTGGTTATAAATCCCGAAGAGCTTGCCGTACATCAGGCAGCGGCCAACAGCTCTCGAGATGCCCTCCTCTACGTCTACTTCCTCTCATCTACCCCTCCGTATTATTGTTGTTGGCGGCGGCCTGGGCGGGCTGGCTTGCTCGATTGCGTTGGCTAGCGCAGGATTCGCAGTTGTGCTCCTTGAGGCGTCACAGATCCTCGGCGAGGTCGGAGCAGATACGTTCATCTTCAAAAGGTTGTAGCTGCTCTTCATTTACCGACTGAATAGGTCTATACGCATCCAAATCCCGCCCAACAGCGCCTCACTACTCATTGCTCTAGGAGTCTACGATAAGCTGCTTCCCTTCATTGTCCAGCCAAAGGCAATCGCGCTTCGCCGCTATGAGAACGGACTGCTGCTGGGTTACACGCCCCTCAATCCGTATCTGAACAAGCGCTACGGTGCACCCTACTGGCTCATCCACCGTGCTGACTATCATCGCGCCATGCACGAGACAGCCGTGGAGCGTGGCGTCGAGATTCACACAGCCTGCCGAGTTCTTGGTATCGACGAGGCTACCGCCTCCGTCACGACCGCAGCTGGCGAGACTTTTACAGGCGACCTCGTCGTCGCAGCGGATGGTACTTAATAGACTTGGACTTGTGTAGCTTGGAGACTGCTAACCTTGTCAGGTATCCGCTCATCTATCCGCACGGCCGTTTTTCCAGACCTCGGTGACGTTTACGTGCCATCTGGAAGCTCTGCCTTCCGCGCGACAGTCCCGGCCGCAGCCATGGCTGACGACCCTGAGCTGCAGGAACTACTGGACTCACCCAACGCCACTTGCTGGATTGGCCCGGGAAGGCACGTCATGGCTTATCCGATACGCAACAAATCACTCTATAACCTCGTCATGTTACATCCTGGCGACGGCGAGCCTGGTATCTGGAACACGCCAGGCGATCTCGAAGAACTGCGCGCGCACTATCAAGGATGGGATCCAAAGCTTGTCAAAGTTCTCAATCTGGTTCAATCATGTTTAAAATGGAAAATAACATACGTGCGCGAGCTTCCTTCGTGGGTTAATGCACTCGGCACTGTCGTCCTGCTCGGCGACGCGGCACATGCAACAGTTCCTTTCCTTGCTCAGGGCGCCGCACAGGCAATCGAAGACGGTGCGACTCTTGCGACCTGCTTAGCTAGCGCAAAGACCAGATCACAGATACCCTCGTTGCTAAAGTTTTACGAGAGCCTTCGCAAACCGCGCTGCACCCGCGTACAAATCGGATCAATGAAATACGGTGACGTATGGCATCTACCTGACGGCGAAGCTCAGTTTTCACGGGATTCTGATATGTTTATCGACGAGCAAGCGCGTCTGAAGGAGAACGATGAACTCGTTGAGAAAAATCTTCCTGCTCTTGACGCACCTGTGCCATCCTTTGATCTGAAGAATCCAAACTACTGGTCTGACGACACATTCCAGCCCTGGCTCTTCGGATACAATGCTATCAAGACTGCACAGCATTTTCTTAACAAAGCTGGCTATTGAGAGATACAACAATTTAGTACGTCAATATAATTTATTGACAAATCTGTATAACCAAAAAATTAAACCAATGGTAAATAAAATAACCATAACAATTTCTCTTAAATGCATCACCGGGATATACGTTCATAATAGACAATCGCCAAAATCAGAGCCACGTCTTTCCTTCTCCACCTCCACTAGCGTCGTCCATGCCAAAAAACTGTCGCTGACTGTCCAACCACCGTGACTGCCTTGACGATAACCTGAATCGCGGTGTGGATGGAGTCGACATTGTCGCCATGGTACGCCGCCATCCTTCACCAGGACCCCAAGAGCCAGAAGATGGACCGGATACGGACACCGCAATAGGCGGCGGCGGAGACATCCGACGCCCAACATGAGGTCTAGAATAAAATGGTGCAGGCTGCCAAGTCCGTTCTTGAGCAGGAGACGGTCGAGCAATACGAGAGTAAATAGAGACAGACCTAGCCTGTGAATTCGATACTGACAAATCCGATAGCTCACGCGAATATGGCAATGAATCATTTGAACTGAATGCATGAAGCTCTTTGCCGTCGATGTATTCAGAAGAGACATCAAAACACAATGTCCTGTTCTCGCGCTGCACTGCAGCATCAGGTCGTCGAGTATCATCGACTACCATTCGAGCAAAAGCTGCCCGCACAGAAGCAGTTCGCAACAGGTCCGACGGCGGCTCTCGAGCCCCAGTAGAACTTCTGGTATCACTTGGATACAAGTCGTCGAAGTCTTCGATCGACAGCGCGTCTGAAGATTCAGCCTCTGTCGTACTCGGCGAACTATTTGAGTGACTTCGTACGATGCTTGCAGCAACAGAGTGCTCCTGAACAGTAGCGGATCTGCCGTGATATCGAATAAATGGATGCTGAGCCACATCAAACTTGCCGACTACCGAGTCGTTTGGAAGTACCGTCAGCCGCTTGCGCTGCTGCACATGTAGAACTAGAGGATCCGTATCTGATGTCATCCCGACCTGTGCAACATTGATAGGATCATGCACCATATCGTGATCACCGGCATCTTTCTCTTCGTCTCCTCCTTTGTCTGCTCGGGGACCGCCCCACGTGCGCCGCCCGGCCGTAAATACACCATACACCATATAGGCCCAGTTTAGAAACGGATTGACGACAAACATAAGTGGATACAACCAGATCTTAAAGCGGCGAATGCGAATTCCAACAACCACCATCAAAAGCCAGTTCGCGCCAAAAACGACGGCGAGAAATGTGAGCGGGAACTGAGAAAAGGGGATGACGCTTGTGCCGACCGCCAAAACAAGAACCAGAAGCATGAGAGCAGTCGTACGGATGGTGTTTTGCATAAAGCGGATTATACAGAGCAGCGGATACATCTGCCACAGACGTATATCAGTCAGCATGCAAGCTTCGTTCGTGATGAACCCAAGAAACCAACGCCGGCGCTGCTTCATCAAAGTCCTAAAATCTAAAACAGCCTCGGTTTTGCAAAATGCGCCCGTGCAAATCTGAATCTGAAATCTCTTTCGCGCACCAAGCATAAAAAGATGCGTAAGCCAGCGATCCTCGCCAAGATGACACTTGCCAAAATCAAACATGTCCTCGGCATGCTCAGCGCTCTCGGCAAAATAATACTTTGCCATGTTTCGAAATGCCGTGAAGCGGAGCATTGTCAGAGCACCTGGAAGACAGGTAACTGAGCCACAAGCAGATTCGACAGTGCGCTCAAAGAGCTGTCCATGAACGTATTCAATGTCTTGCAGAATGGTCAATACCGATCGTTTTTCGGCAGTGCAAGTGATAATTCCAGTCATGGCAAGCATAGGCGCTCCACGTTTTTCCTCCGGCAGACCACGAGACTTGAGCTCCATCTCGTGAATAAAGTTGGATACACAGGCCCTGTCGAGAATGATGTCCGAGTCGATAAAAAGAACAAATAAATCGTCACGTTTGAGAAGATACGACGAATACATCTTGTCGATAAGCCTGTATGATTTTTTCTGGCAATGCCGCTTGCCGCCATGCTTAAACCGAGACACAGTGATACGCACTGTTCGGTACATCAAGTCGATACTGACTGGATAGTCGTCCAGCGGGAGATTCACGCCGAGAGAGCCTAGCGTCGCGAGGTAAAGCTCATTGACTTCAGCACCATCAAAAGATACGTAAAGATGAAGGCATGAAAGTGGATAATCGGTCTCACACGCTGAATCAATCGCGCTCATCAGCACAGACGGGATTTCATTGTAGCAAGGCATTACCACGACGACCTTTGGCGCGGTTTCAGGGTCAAGCACATTAGCATTTCTACAGAATTATTAGCATTAGCGCATTATATAACCATGTTTTTCAAACATACCTGGCAGCTCTACCAAGATTATGACGTGCAAGATGCAGCAGACATAGAATCCACGGCACTCCGAGCAAAATCGAAAATGTAATACAAGCAAACAATTGAAATGGATAGGAGATGGCAGCTGGAATGTATCCGCGAAGCTGAACAGGGAGAGGTACTGTCACCGCCATAACGAATAGAAACGCGAGACGGATGACAAAAAAGATAACCATCATCACAACCGCGAGAATCTTGATAGAGAGCTTGTCCGCTTTGGCGTAGACGCGCTGGAGGCAATAGAGAAAGGCAGCAAGCCAAAGAATCCATTCGAGAACAGCGGCAGCAAAGACCAGACCTAGAACCGACGTGTACGCAATACCACTGGCTGTCCAAGGATTGCCTTCAAGCATCGCTGTAGTATATACGCAACCGTGATGGACGAGTGCGAGATGTGCGAGAGTGCGGTGAGAGCGCGCGACGGGCAAGAGGCGAGTGGTCTGGCGGAAGGAAGAGAACCAAAGAGGAAAAGAAGTAGAAGAACGTAAACATAACACAAAAGCGCACACCATGCATGGCGCACAGAATCAGGAGGCATATCGCTGTGGACGGAGAGAATGATGCGAACGGACTCGCGTTCAGGAGTAAATTCACCACGGCTTGGCCGCAACCGGCCTCGCGTCTCGACGGCCGCCGGTTCTGGCTAGACCCGTGCCCCTCAAAATATTCGTAAATAGTAAGTGCATGTCATTGTTGCATCTTACATATATGAGTAGTGACACATGAGACTGCGTGCGTACAAATACATAAGAATTATATTCGGCGAGGAGAGAGTCGTGCGATGATATACTCAATTGCTTTCAATGTTTTGATTTCCCCCCTTCAAATGAAAGTTTAATCTACAAAGTTTAAACCGAGCCCCTGAATCTTGGCTCGTCTCGACTACGACACTCGACTCGAGCTGTACACGATCGCGAACTCAACCGCTAACTATACGCACAAGAACGTGCATTACAATTCAGCTGCCGTGCAGCCATGGTGCCGAACACAAACGTATATAAGTAGTAACTATGTTGCGCAGTATAAGCAATTCTTTATTCCCCATCAAAAGCATACAAACATAACCACCATCTATCGAACTTTAGCCCAGCTTCAACTGGCGCTCACTCAATCCACGTCGCGCATTTCAGAGTCAGCTTCCGGCTCAGCCTCTGCGGCTGCGGCTGCCTCAGCAGCAGCCTTGGCAGCCTTTTCCTGCTGAGCAGCGGCGAACGCAGCAGCAGCAGCAGCCTCCTTGGCTTCGTCAATCTTCCGCTGCTCCTCTTCCCGCTTCCGTCTCTCTGCCTCCTTCTTTTCGTTCTCGGCTTGCAGATACCGGCCCTTGATGACACCACCAACAGCATTCAGCTCCTCGTACTTTGCAACGTACTGGGCCTTTGTCGCGTCTTCGCCGTCGTCGTACAACCAGTCCTCGGCAGCAGTCAGCATCTCGCGGAACTTCTCCTTCTCTTCCTCGCTAGAAAAGTCGGCATATTTGTCCTCGATCTTGCCGCGCATGTCATAGATGTACTCCTCAAGAGCGTTCTTGCGGTCCTCGGTATCAGCGACATGCTTGTCGTCCTCAACCATCTGGTTCTCCTTCTCGATCAGCACCAACTTGGCCTCAGCATCCAGGGCAGATGTGCCGTGAACAATAGACAGAGTATCACGCTTAACCCACTTCTTGACAGTCTTGGTCTTGACGGGTGCCGATTCATCCTTCTTCTCTTCCTCGGTAGCAGGCTCGATGGGCTCCTCCACAGTAACCTCCTCCGCGGTGTATGCGGAGTCGACCGTGACCAGTCCCGAGTGATCGGTTCTCAGGCGGATCTTAACAGCAGGCGCGTCGCCCTTGTCACTCGGTTTAGCGCCCTTGATAGTCCACTTGCCGATCCACGACGCAACCTCACCAGGGAGTTCGCTCGGGTTGGTGTAACGCGCCTCGAGGTCAAAATCTTCAGACCGGAACAAAGTGATAATCTTCGTAGACGGCACACTGTTTCCGCGAGGAAACACTTCAAGCTCCGAGAGATCCTCGTCAGCAACAGCCTCCCACTGGAACGTGACCGAATACGGGTTCACGTCTTCAAATTTGTAGGGTCGAACTCGGAGAGTGGGAGAGTGCGAAGCACACACAAACGCACAACCACGAGCAATCGCCTCATCCTGGTTCAGGGTGAACGACAGCGGCTTGCCAACACACTTGGTAATAGTGTCTTTAATCGCAGGCACACGAGTACATCCACCAATGAGCTCAACGGAGTCGATATCCTCGGCCGAAAGCTTGGAATCCTTAATAGCCTTCTCAAGCGGCACGATGAGCCGGTCCAGAAGAGGTTTAACGAGCTCCTCAAGCTCGTTCCGTTGCAGAACAGAGGCGACGTCAACGTCGTTCATGACCGACTCAATGTTCAGCGGCGCGGTAGCATTAGCTGACAAAACCTTCTTCAACCGCTCGACCTGAGTGGCAACTCGCGAGTAGCCCTTCAGATTCTCGTGCACGTCAATCTTGTACTTTTCCTTGAACTGCTCCGCAAAGAACTCCGTGATAGCGTAATCAAAGTCCCGACCACCGAAATGCATATCGTACGCAGAGGCAAGAACCTTCATCTCGCCTTGCTTGAATGCAACCACGGATACGTTGTAGGACGAATGACCAATGTCCACAAATACAACGTTCTTTGTCTGACTATCCGGGAATGAGCGAAAAACTCCGTACGAGATGGCTGCCGCAGTGGTCTCGTTGACAAGTCGCACAGGGTTCACACCGGCGATGTGGCCAGCGTCGATGTATGCGCGACGCTGAGCGTCCGTGTACCAGCCAGGAACGGCCAGCACGACGTCGGTAACGGGCATCTTGATCTCGTTTTGGGTAATCTGCTTAATCTTGGACAGGTACATGGCGACTAGCTGAGTAGCAGTAAACGTGGCGGTCTCGCCCTGGTACTTGACCTTGACACCGACCGAGCCATCGACGTCGACGAGCTCACCGGCGATGAAGCGTTTCTCATACTGCACTTCGGGGTCGCTAATCTTGCGACCAATAATCCGTTTCAGGGAACCGATGGTGTTCTTCAGGTTGGTGATCTCCTGTGTTTTCGCGCTCTCGCCAATAAATCTGCTTTTGGGTCCGAACGCAACGAGCGAGCTATGTAATAGTTAGCGACCATGCGGCGTGCATAAAATAGTGTATTCGGGGAAAACGTACGGCGTAGAGCGGTTCGAGACCTCGTTGACAATGACATCAATACCTCTGTTACGGGCAACCTAAGTCCAATTAGTACTGAATATGAGTATTAAGAAAGAGCGATACATACAGCGACGACCGTGCTGGAGTTTCCCAGATCGATACCGACAGCTCCAGACATGATGATGAATGGCTATTGTGTGTGAATGAGCAAAGAGTTGTTTGCGACTGGTGTATAAGCAGCTTTACTGAGTGTGCAGGAATGTAAGAGTGCTCGAAGACCGATGCTCGGGAATCAACACGAGAAAACGGGAGAGCAAAAGAGAATATATAGAAGACGATTGATGAATGGGAGAGCAAGGAACCGCGCGACGCGGCGTTGGGCGGCAAAGAAAGATTTTATTCCGACTCACGCGTGGATCACAGCTCACACCGGTCACAGTCGCCGGAACGCGCTGGCACATTCCGCCGGCTTCGACACCGCGCTTCGCCTGCGACCGGCGCCAGAAGACGAGCCGAACGCGCCGGATCACTGAATACAGAGCATATCTTGCCCTGGAAAACAAAAATAGGTCTTTTTCTAGTTGGATTCGCGGAATAACGCTGCGTCTTAATCCGGAGGAGAGAGCCCATGAGCCACACGTGGCGCGACGGCGCGACGCCACGCAATTCAGGGGTTAGTTCTATTTAAAAAATGATTTTTTTCAATTAATCAGGTCGTGAAGTATCCCAAGACCAAGAATTGACAGCCTAATCGTACTTAATGCTGTGCTTGAGCGTGCCAATCTTCTCGAACCAGATCTCAATCTGATCGCCCGTATGGAGATACTTGTTCTGAGCGAAACCAACACCACCCGGAGTTCCAGTCATGATGATGCTACCCTTCTCGAGAGTCGTGCCCTGGGAGAGGAACTCAATGATGCGCGGGACCTTGAAAAGGAAATCGGAGGTGTTGGAGTGCTGGCGCAGCTCGCCATTGACGGTGGTTTTGAGGTCCAAGTTATCCCCGTCGCCAAGCAGTTCCTTCGACACGATAGCGGGTCCTAGAGGCGCGGAACCATCAAAGCCCTTTGAGAAGCACCACTGCGGAACACCGCCCGCGAGCGCCGGGTCACGTTGCCACTTACGCGCAGAAAGATCGTCACCGCAGGTGTAGCCCGCAACGTAGTCCATGGCTTCCTCGATCGGAATGTTCTTACCACTTTTGCCAATAACCACAACCAGTTCGCCCTCGTAGTCGGACTGCTCGTCCTGCGCGCACTTTGGGACAGGCGACTCGGCACCGTAGTCTCCAACAGCCGCGGACGGCTTGAGAAAGAGCTGAGGGAACGGAGGAGGAGCACGGCCGGCCTCGAGGATGTGCTTGAGGTAGTTGAGCCCGATGCAGCGCACAGTTGGGACAATGGATGGCGAGAGCGGACCCAGCAGCGTCGTGACCGACAGCAACTTGTCGGTGACCGTCGCAGCTTCGGAAAACACGTCGTTGTCTGGACCAAGAGCAATCACATGTGCACTCAACTTTCCGGCTTCAAAAAGAGCAGATATGTCCTCGGTGGCAGAGGCAACCAGCGGCTGGCCAAAGTGAATGATGTCCGAGCCGGACTTGAAGCGGATCAGACGCTGCCAGACAACCATGATTGCAGGAAATAGGGAGCCCGGAGAATACGAACGTCCGAAAGACAAGAGTCAAGAGATGCAAAGATGCAGAGAAACATTGCGAACAGCAGGAGCAGCGCTGCTTATAGCACCGGAGCAATTGGCGAGTGCACAGCGGGGCAGGCAAGTGCGGACCCGGCACACGCCCGATCAGGACTCCTCCGTCAAAACCCTAGTAACCCTATTAACCCTTTTAAACCCTAGCCAGAAAGCACGACCACCACCACCACCACCAGCGCAGTGCTGGTCGTTAAAATATCACTGAAAGAAGAGAGTCAAGTAAAGACTGCGGTCTGCGGCGCATATAAGCTAAGAATAATCCAGTTACTTGCTCGACAATTGGCTAATGCCCGGCTCCAGCGGAGTTTAACCTGGATGGGATTCTGCCCAAAATATACATCACGTGACTGTCTAATCGCTTTAGATCCTCGATCAAGTCTTGATCTTGCCTACGCTCGCGCATTTTAATAGATAGGCATTTGGGATCTAGAGTTGAGGTTGGAATTTGAAGTAAGCTTTCGGTACTCGAAAAAGCTGGACCGCCTGGAACAGGAAAGGGGGGCCGCGTAGGCTACATCACATAAGTAGTAACAGTCTAAAAGTACACCAACATCAGCATTACCATGGAACTGGGCCGTTCCGGTCAGAGTATGTTCCTGTCTCGCCGTCATCCGGCAGTGTAGCCAGACGTACGGCATTGATTGCGCCAACTTCGGGAGGGAAAGCGCCAGCAAAATCGTTCATGTTTGTCGCACAAAATCCGGGGGCGCATAAGTTGACCTTCCAGCCCTGGTTCTTGTAGACCTTGGCGTAGTGCAGACCTAACATGTTGAGGGCCGATTTGCTGCTGACGTACGAGGGAGCGTTCACGAGGAAGTCGGTAGCTCCTGGACCGGCACTTCGGGCGAGAGAACCCAGACCTGAAGACATAAACACCACGCGCGGATGTTTAGACAGCGAGAGCAGCGGCGCGAAAGTCTCTGTGACCTGTGCCGCACCAAACACGTTCGTCTCGTATCCCTCCTGTAAAAGTGAGCGTATGGATGTGCCGGGAGCAGCTTTCAGCTCAACATAGACGCCGGCGTTGTTGATCAGCACATCGAGCCGTCCAAATTTCGAGCGCACAGTTTCCGCAGCAGCCGCGATGGACCCGTCATCCGTGACGTCAATCACAATAGGCTTAACTCCTAGACCCAAGTCCTGGAGCTTCTTGGCCGCCGCCTGGCCGCGATCCGCGTTGCGAGAGCCCACGAGAACGTGGTAGGCGGGATGCTCGGTCGCGAGCTTCTGCGCGATCGCGAAGCCGAGGCCTTGATTGGCGCCGGTGATGAGAGCGACAAAGCCTGCAGTCGCCATTGTGCAATTCAGTAGTGAGTCGTAGTAAGTAGAGGATGATGAGAGTAGAACAGATAAGCTGTTATAGTCAGTTATCCCTTCTATGCAAAACATCGAGGAGACGAGGAGGCAAATCCGGCGCGTTAAATAAGAGACGGCGCCGTGCGGCGTGCGGCCCGCGCTAACTGCGTGGCGGGGTTATCGGATTAAAACGCTCAATACTGCAGCGCCGGAGTTATCGGATACTCTAAAACCCTGTAACACGCGGCGGAGGTATCGGATACACCGCCAACTCGCCTCCTAGTCTGAAGATGACGGCCATGATGGCCAAGGGTCTCCGAGACCGAGACAGACCATGGAATTTACAAGGCAGACCATGCTGGCAGGAGAGTCTATCAGCCACGGGTTCAAGTGCTCGAAGTGCGGCACTGTTGTTTTCATGTTTTTATTCTATTCCTTTCTTGACGAACGAAAATTGTTGGAGATCTTAGATAAAGGTAGCAAAGGCGTAGATTATAAATATCGAGCTCCACAATGTCCACGCGCGCAAAATCGAGGTGACAGTGATGAGTTTTTCGGAAGATAGCAGGGCGAGAAAATAGCAGTCGCCGATTGTTTGACCGATGGGTTGATCAGCAATGATCAGGACATAGTTTGGATTGATGCAGTCTGTGTTTCTCCTCAAAATTCCGAGCTGTATTTTTTGAAGTGATTATTTTTTTTGTTTTTTGTTTTATGTATATTTCTTATAGTTTCAAAATGCAGCGCACTAGATCAAAAAAAAAAACTAGAGAGAATTTGGCGATTTGTCGAGGACAGTAGATGCTGTGTCTGGCGGGGTGGGGTAGTGATCAACAGGCGACGACGGCGGCCGGGGCAATGAATCTAGAAGAATGTTTATTAGGCAGCAATTAATGATCAGAGGGGGAAAAGAATAGCAGGAACAGATTGAGCAAGTGCAGGAGCAAGATGTAGCATGATGTGATGAGTGAAGAGGCCGTAGTTGAGATAAGGGGCGAGAAGGGTGAGAAGGATGGCAGGTAGTCATCAAGAGACAGAGAGCGCGTGATGGATAGCGACAAATAAATTGCAGAATGAACCCATAAGCTGACCGACGGAACGGTGGTGCGGTTGAAAGGATGTATGGCAAAGCAGACTCAGGCTGGACAATAAGTGATGGGTGGAGAGCTGTTGGTTGTTGGCAGTTGGCAGACGAAAGGTGGTGAAGTAGTAGAGATAGCATTCAGGACGAGAGGATCAATAGTAGCGATTGCAGGAGGTGACAGGTCGGAAGACGGGACACGGCTACTTGACAGAAGGATGAGAATGATGGCGACGAGTCAGGCTGCGTTAATTTTCATCGAGGTAAAGTGACAGTAATGGATGCGAGAAAACAGGAGGCATTAGTAAACTCGCACGAGCTTGCAGTCGATCGAAGTCGAGCAATAGAGGGTGAAACGAGAAGGGCGAAAGCGCGAGGATGGAGTTGCAAGCGGGTGAGAGGCTGCAAATGAATGATTGAATGCTGAATAGGATCTAGGAGATTCGATGATTCTGAAGTAGTGTGGAAAGGGGTGGTGCGGTGTGTAGCGGTATAGTTGAAAAAGACATGGGCAGGCAATTGGTGGTTGATGAAGGGAGAGGAAGACGAGATATGTGAGAGGAGCAGAAGAGATAGTTAGATGAAACGCAGACGAAAAAAATAAACAGTTCACGTTAACTTTTAGTTAAAATAAAAAAAACAAAAAATAAAAAAGAATTCTGCGCTTATGAGGTTTACGGGTGACGAAATGGACTATAAAAACAAAATAAAGGAAGTAACAACTCAATACTAAGCAACTATCGTCTATTGACCATTGTCAACTCATAATCAGTGGCACTTGGCAGTCTGCAGGTTGCAGGCTGCATATGGCTGCAAAGAAAACTGGAGGCCCGAAGCTTCAGGCGTGGAATTTTGGGTTTAACCCCTGAGTGCCCGGTCCGAAGCGATTTCGGAAAACAACGTACCGCAAAGCAAACATGAACCTCAATTAATGAATTTGAATGTTCTATGTGCTAGTTGCTACCAGCTACCTAGGAGTTTTCTTGTAAAACATTTTATTTCTACGCAGTATCAGCTCCGGAGTTCAGACCGACTACGGCAATAGCGGAAAAGCTTCGAAATGGACGTTTCCTGGAGTGATTTCAAGAAAGCGCTACCCCAGATTCTAGAAGATCTCTCCACGGCTTCTTTCGTGGCGATTGATTGTGAACTATCCGGCATCAGACTTCTTAATGACTTGAAAAGCAGACAGAAAAGAAATGGTGTGCCATCTTTGCAGGA
>JAJLTV010000024.1:0-178169 GCA_030568405.1 Myxozyma monticola
CTCTATGCGAGTCTGGAAGAAATTCTCGACATTAACAGTAGCAGTTCTAAGCTCATGTGCCATGGTGTTTTTGTAATACAGATCCCATCGCAAGTTTTGATCATAAATTGTGGAATCAGTAGCGTAAACAAAATCACTGTGAAGACCGGCATTACGTTTAACATCATATGGTCGTATCATCGATGCGTAAAGCAGTATATCGGCACGAGATGTGGCACGTGTAAACTCCGTCCAGATAGCTTGCACCCGTCGCAGAATGACTGCTTCCGCAAGAGGTGTGATGATACTCAAATAAACAAGACCAAGACGCTCTTCTGCCTCTCTGAGGAAATCCATGTCATAGTTTACGTCGACACCATTGTTCAAGGACAGGGTGGTGTCATATTGGTCATATTCCTCTATGCAACTCGTAAGTACCTTGGCCAAGGTCTTTCGACCTACTCATATGTTAGTTTCGAGCACAGCACGACAGCAAATCCTCAAAATATGCATACTGCTTGGTACCAGATTGGTAAAATTGGCAGCATCTCTTTCCACACCCTCCGCAGAGCAGAAAGCGGCAAACTGGTCCAAGAATGGAGCAAAGCAATCTTGAAATGCAGCAATCACATCAGGAGAAACGCTCGTAGAGGTGGAATGATTTTGACGGCAAGAGACCCCCAAATTGTAACTACAGAAACCTCCTCGCTGCAGAATTGCATGAGTAGGCAACGTAGATTTCCACATTGGTACTGATAGAAGCAATGGTCGAGGATTCACAGAGGAAGTCCCAAGCACAGTGCGCCATAACCTGCGCGGCAAGCACGGCGAAGTGCCAAATCGTACCCGCGGCGTCATTTGAGGATATCATATGTCCAAAACAAAAGAAAAAATTGAGAGAACGGTTGAGAAGAACTAAAACCTTCAATGGTGTACATTGAGTGTCCAAGAGTTCAGCGTCCTAAAACGAAGCTTGGTGATAATTTCAAGGGTTTGAGCCGCACGATGAGATGCGATGAGCGCTCGTCGCGCGACCACCAGAGGGCTTTCCTTTCTGGCTGCCTTGCGGACCATGGGACTTAGTCGGTCGCGGCGAGGTTTCTGGGATTAGGGAATATTGGAATAATTGGATGATGAAATGTCGGAGACTCGGAGTACATAATTCGAGCTGTTTTTGTCTTGTCTGCGAGATCATGCCGTCCGAGTTTCCGACCAAAATCACTTTCCAACAACTTCGAGGCCATACCTCGTAGATTTCAGTCACGTCACTCACGCAGAGTGAGTCACGCTCTATGCGAGCCTGCCCGAGCCTCAGCCTGGAAGAAATTCTCGACACTAGAGAAGCCAATTTCAGACACTGAAATAGCGAGAGGATCTGTAGGCGCATAGAACCCTCAATGCTCAGAGACGTAGGACCAAGATTTATAGTAGAGTAGCTACTTCTCATTTGCAGCCGTCGGCAACGTCCAATGTGACAATGTCGTCGGTATTTCACCGTATTGCTTTACTAAATTACTATGAACCCGTTGCATGTTGCATGTTGCAATTTGCAACTTCCATTAACACACCAATGCTGACTGCTGCATGGGACACGTTAGTAAGAGAGGGGCCCGCGGTTAGGGTTACCGAATAAGGTTACAGCCAGCCACAACTAACCTCCGCGCTAGCCCGAAGAAGCGCGCGGCTGGGCACTCAGCCTTCCCCATTCGGCCTAGTGTGCGGCTGCGGGCTGGGTGTTCCCGATTTAGCGACGCCGCATTCCCGGCGCCCGAAACGGATCGCGCCCGCCTCGCGTGTTTGCTTCGCGGCCGCGACCGAGTCTCGCGTCCTCCTTTTACTCCTTTTTCTCTTCTCCTCCCTATTCCGTCTCTGAACATCCGCTTCTCACTTATCGCCACTGCTTTTGCCATCGCTCGCAACTTCACGAAGGTCCCGTCCAGTGAGGTCCAGATCAGAGATCAAAGATGTCCTCCTCCACGAGCACAATGCAACGCGCCGCGGTCGCCGTCGTCGTGCTGCTCGTCTTCGCCGGCCTGCTCGCCCTCGCGCTTCTCGCCATTTCGCGCTCGAAACGCGCTCGTCGGAATCAAACAGAACATTCACACAAACGCGTGTCGTCCGTCACGTTCACGCACCCGGACGCGCTGGCGCACTCGCACTCGCTGCACGGGCTGTTCGCGTCGCGGTCGAACTCGACGGTGGATCTGATGGCGAGTTATGATGATGAGAAGCATAGCCAGGACCTGTCGCGGACGATATCGAGTTCGTCTACGCTTGTGGGGTCGCAGGATCAAGGGTATGAAGAAAAGGGCGGGCAGTCTGTGTTTGCGACGATTGCGCGTACGCTCAGCTTGTCGAGTCTGGCTAGTAAACGGTCGAGCGTGAGTTCGCAGACCGTGCCGGAGATCAGGATAACGTTTCCCGAGGAACTCAGCGACGACGATGACGAGGAAGAAACCTCGAATGGTGCAGAGAAATCGGCAAAACCACAGCGGAAGGTAAAGTCTCCTCCGCGCGTCGTCGTGGTCAAAATCTCAGAGTCGGGAGCCGCGTATGTGCGTGACCTGGTCGAGGACGAGCAGCCAGCAACGAAGCAGGGAATGCGTGACGTCGATCTTGATCTTGTTGGCGGGTTGCGTGAGAAGTAGTTTGTGTTTTACTTGTTTGTTTTGTGTTTTTTGCATGGCATGAGTTTTCGCATAGTCCGGTTTTGTTAGTTTGTCGCGTTGTATTTTTAGGCTGTTTTGTGTTTTGCATAGGTTAACTAAAGCGGATTTCATTTTGTTTCGATTTTGTTTTTTGATTCATTGCATCTACACCTCGTTGTACCTAGATCTAATTACATTTACTTGCTCAGATAGTTGTAACTTCTTGATTCATAAGCTAAAACTAGCACACGTATAATATAAACAAAAAAAATGCTTCTGTTGAAAGAAGCAGCATGATGGCCGTCCCTTTTTTCACTCCATAACTACCGAACCGAAATTGCAAGACAAAAATAATAATAAAAACACATAGTCATACACAGTATAATGCAACACATTAAAAATCTCAGTCATTTGTCGTAAGTCCAATATGTACACTGAAAACCCTGAAATAAGCTAGTTCAAGTAAAACTAGTAAGAAATAACAATTCGATAACTTGCAGATCACTGCGGTCAATTAAATAATTGACCCCGTAATGCTTTTGTTGAAAAAGACAAAACTTTTCTGCGCTTTTGACGCTCTCTATCCTCGTCCAAAAGAAACGACCATTCCCAATAAATCAACAAACAAAACGAGCACAATAGTCGAAAAACGAGTCAACGACAAGAAATCACTTGCGCACCAGAGCAAGACGGTCAAGAATCACCTTGGTCGACTTTTCCAAGTTCATGGTGTAGAAGTGCATATGATAGATATGACCTCTCTCCATAATCGTCTTGCACAGTTCGCTCATGACCTCGGCTCCGACCTCGCGAACGGCAGCTTCGTCGTCCTTGACGCTCTCGATCGCACGCATCATCTCGGGCGGCACGTTGATCTCACACCACTTGACACGGCGCATGAAGCTCGCGTAGTTTGAAATCGGCATGATGCCCGGGATGATTGGCGCCGAGACACCTCGTGCGCGGCACTTGTCGACCCAGGACAGGAAATTATCAACGTCGTAAAACATCTGCGTGATGACAAACGTCGCGCCGGCGTCGAGTTTCTCCTTCAAATGGTCAATCAGAAGGTCCTGATCGTGCTGCTCGGGGTGTCCCTCCGGGTATCCCGCGACGCCGATCTCGAAATGGTCGCCGTATTGGGCACGGATGTACTTCACGAGATCGCGCGCGTACGTGAATCCCTCGGACGTAGCCTCCCATTTCTCGTCCTCGACCGGCGCGTCACCGCGCAGTGCGAGAATGCAGCGACATCCACCGGCAAACGCCTCGGAAAGCGCGGAATCAATTGCTTCCTTGGACATACCGGTGCACGTCAGATGCATGCAGGTGTCGAGACCGTAGGCTTTATGCGCCTTGCCAATCATCTCCGTCGTGCTGGTCACCACCTGGCGCGAGGTGCCGCCGGCGTTCCAGGTCACGTCGACGAAAAGAGGGCGCCAGTCTTTCATACGGTCCATGCGGTCGTAGAGGTTCTGGACTCCCTGTGATTAGGAGTTAGTATCACGTTGCACACTGTCTTGCCGCCCAAAAAACACAAGTAGTGGAGCAAAAAGCGTACCTGCGACGTCTTGGGCACAAAGTACTCGAACGAGAACGAGGTGACCTCGTTCTCCCAGTTTTCCTGAAGCACTTGCGCGACCTTCATTGCTCAACTGACGAGAATACTTGAAATGACGGAGAGGAAAGGCGGAAGCAAAAAAAATAAAAAAGCGGACTGCGGTCACCGACAACAACCAGGTATTTGATGAGTACACAAGATACTCGATACAGAGGCAGGGGATAAACCTGTAAACCCAATTCCTCTTTGGTAACAAAGGACAACTCGCCGCGGAGGGAGTGTTGTGTGGTCAAGCTGGAGCGCAGGGAGAAGGTGAAGGTGGGAGAGAAATTGGAGACGTAACCGCGACCAACTAAATTCGCTGCCCGTGCCGCCGCTGGCGGTGTGTCTGGGGGCAATTTTAGGCCGGCGGATCACCACGAGACACACCGCCAAGGGCGACCTCGTACTCGGGTTCGTGTTCGGTCCGGTGGTTTTCAGTTTTCAAGTCGTCTATCAAGTTGTCTATATCTCTTTCTTTCTTGTACTTAGCTTATAATCTTCCAAGAAATCAGTTGCAGGTTAGATCAGTATAGTATTAGAGTGAGCTCGCGTACCTGGAGTCAGGCCTGGACTTACCCTCCACGCGTGCAAGCGCACCCAGAACTGGCCCGAAGCCCACCTTCTCTTTCTCTCTCGAGCCGTCCTCGACTTTTTTCCTCTCTTCTCTCTTCTCTTCTCCTCTCCTCTCCCTCTTGTCGGAAACTAGGCAAGAGGGAACTTAGGACTCAATCTCTGTTCCTGTAGTTGTCTGTAGTAATACATATTCTTTTTTTTCCCCTTTCTTTGTCCTCCGGTTAGCACCAGTCTCGCAATGAAGGAACACCAGGCCAAGCTCATCGAGCTCTCCTACGAGAACAAGATCCTCTCCTTTGGCGACTTCACGCTCAAATCCGGCCGCAAGTCTCCCTACTTTTTCAACTCGGGTCTGTTCAAGTCCGGCGACGTGCTGAGCGCGGTCGCGACCTCGTTCGCGCAGACAATCATCGACACGCCTGAGCTCGAGTTTGATATCATCCTAGGCCCCGCGTACAAGGGAATCCCGCTCGCTGCGGTCACGCTCGTCAAGCTTGCGGAGCTGAAGCCTGAGAAGTACGGATCGCTTGAGTATGCGTACAACCGCAAGGTACGCAGTTCTATTGTTTTATTCTAGTCAATCGGGGGCTGTCACTGTGGTGCAAATTGGTGACGCACGTGCTTACAATTTCTCCAGGAGAAGAAGGACCACGGCGAAGGCGGCAACACGGTCGGCGGCTCGCTGAAGGGCAAGCGTGTTCTCATTCTTGACGATGTCATGACTGCCGGTACCGCGATTCGCGAATCTCTCGCCATCATCAAGGCCGAAGGCGGACTTCTTGCTGGCGTTGTGCTGATTCTCGATCGCCAGGAGCGTATGGTCGAGTTTGAGCACTCCATGATCGCGCAGGTTAAGAAGGAATTTGGCGTCCCGGTTATTAGCATCATCACGCTTAACGATATCGTCGTTTACTTCAAGGGAAAGCTCCCTGATGAGGATATCGAGAAGATCGAGGCTTACCGGACGCAGTATGTCGCCAAGCCCATTGCGGAGTAGTTTGCCTTTGTTTAATTATACAAAATTGGGCCTATGTAATTAATAGATAATTTTTGAAAATTGGCAATTCGTTCAGAACTTGTCTGAAGGAAGGCAACGGCAGAAACATGTGATACGGGACAATCTATATTACACACCGAGATAGAGTACAAACTGCTATAAAACAACTGCAAAGACATTACTGCAAGATGGAAACACTGATTAATTGCAGAATATTAGTCAAACGAAAACGCCAAAAATATTTGTGCTTGTCGCTGGAAATTCAGTTGGTTGCGTATTCCTTCATCTGGGCCTTCACGCGCCGCTCATAAAGCGCTTTGTCGCGCCTGTGGATGTCAGTAACTGATAAACCGCATATTAAGATACGCATAAACAAAAGAAAAAAGCTTACTTGAATGCATTGAACGCGTCTGCCTGGGCTGGCGATTCCGGGTTCGGCTCGTTGAGTAAATCCTGGATGCCGAGCAAGATCTGTTTGATCGTAATAGCTGGTTTCCACGCCTCATCTTCGTTCAAGATCGAGAGACAAACGGTTCCAGACGGATACACATTCGGATGCCAGAAATTGGGCGCAAACTTGCATTTCGGCGGCTTGGTCGGGTACTCTTCCGGGAACGTGATTGTGAGCGTGTACGTGCCGCCTTCCCATAACGTGCCTTTCTTGCCCGGAATGCCGACCGTCCAGACCATAAGATCTAATGAGCCATCTTTGGCCTTTGCGGGTCGCGCAAAGAAGCCAAACGGATGGTCTTTTCGCCACTGTTTCCTAAATACAATTCGCATGTTAGCCAATCTGAAGCCTTGAATGAGTGGGAAGAATTGGAGCAAAACGCGTACCGTTCCTCCTGCAGCCGGTTCAAGCACAGAGTAGACATCTTTTCTTGTCGCTTGTCAAACACTACAGTTGAACGCCCTCCTCTTGCGAACTATTGCGCCGGACAACTGGGACTAATTGACAATATATGGATTGCTGTTGCTTTCGCGGAGATTCCATGTTTGGCATGACTTCGTGAGGGTAAGGGTAATGGTTTAAAGCACGTGATGTTATGGCACGTGATACGGTTTTGATGCCGCCGGCAATTCAAGGGCATGTTTGATTCGTAATTGGATAGTGCTGCAAATGCCGAATTGTTGAGAGAGAATTATTTCGAATCTCAATACACGACAGTTGATAGTCTGCGCGTGGACGACGATTGATTTTACTGAGAGCTGCTGGCATTGCTAAAAGAAAAGATGTCGTACACGAAACCGAAATCTGGGAGCGGGACACAATGGGACGGCAAAGGTATGTGTCTCTAGGTCTTATTATTTTAGTTTTGATTAGTATTGGACATTGTGCTAATAAATTGAATTTACAGCTGTTGTGAAGTCAGCCGATATGGTGAGGATACGCCCCGTGGTTGTTGGCACAGCGACAAAGTGTGAGGAGGAGAAATGCTAACGAGATGGCTGTGCAGTCTGAGGACATGCAGGAGATTTGCATTGATCTCGGTATGTTTACGTTTGTTTCTGTATTAGATTGGATAGGGACTGACGATTGGTGAATCCAGCGATACAAGGAATGGAACGATATAACATAGAAAAGGTGTGTATTGGTTGTGTTTGTGCACGTTTTGCAGAAGCTTACAACAGCAGGACATTGCAGCACACATAAAGAAAGAGGTCAGTTTTTTTGGTCACCAGTATTTAGCTAGGGTTCTTTTTTTGTGTATTGACAACAGCGTAGCTCGACCAGCGATTCGGACAGACGTGGCATTGCATCGTGGGACGGAATTTCGGCAGTTATGTGACGCACGGTATGTTCCGTTTGGTTTGGAATTTGTAGTAGGAAAGATTGCTAATGAGACGGGTTAGAAACACGGCATTTTATCTACTTTTATCTGGGACAGATTGCTATATTATTGTTCAAGACGGCGTGAGTCGTGCGGATGAGTTGGGACAGATAGAAATGCACGTTCGCTATTAAACAGCACATCAAGAGCTTAAGAACAGTACGCGGTAATAAGTAGGAAGCAGGAATGGCGGATACATTCACTGTGAAATGTCGGTCTATGCTAGATCTGCTTGAATATATTCTGCAGTTCTTCTATGGAATATTTACCGCGGTTCGCGTAACTTATACATCGCGGGGAAAAGGAAACTCCCATGATTCCCATATGTGCGCCGCACGATCGAGCCGAGGAACGTAGACATCCATAAATCACCCACCAGAACGTCGAGTTAGCTCCCTTCACAACCTTGAGAGACGCCCAAGAGACCTCACACTGTCCTCAAGACGACCCAAAGAATGCAGAGACCAGCATCAATAATAAGCAGATACGCGGTATCGAGTGCGCGGCGGTTCAGCAGCGGATCGCGGTTGCGGTCACGAGCTGGAGCGGTCGAACGTCTGGCGGTGATCGGATCCGGCCAGATGGGCGTCGGAATCGCGCTCGTGGCCGCGGCCGTGGGCAAGGTTCCCGTGACGCTTGTTGACAGCTCAGAGGCAGCACTGGAAAGAGGGAAAAAGCTGGTGGACAAGTTGCTGGCGAAGGACGTCGCGAAGGGCCGGATCTCGGCCGCGGACGCGGAGTCGACGGCCGCGAGACTGCTGAGCACGACTGACTTTGCGCGCGTGAAGGAGGCGGACTTCGTTATTGAGGCTGTGCCGGAGATCGTCGAGCTCAAGATGGAGCTGTTCAAAAGACTCGCGCAAGAAGCGGACCGCGACGCCGTGCTCGCGACGAACACGTCGTCGATATCCATCACCAAGATCGCAGCGGCCGCGGTGGGTGCGGAAGATCGCGTCGTGGCGACACATTTTATGAATCCTGTGCCGGTGCAGACGGGCGTCGAGATAATCTGCGGACTGCAGACGTCGCAAGAGACTGTTTCCAGGGCAACCGCGCTGGTCACGCGCATGGGCAAGGTCGCGAGTCAGTCTGCCGATAGTCCGGGGTTTCTGGCGAACCGGATCCTAATTCCGTACATCAACGAGGCCGTGATCTGTCTAGAGACTGGGGTTGGCACGAAGGAGGACATTGACGCGATCATGAAGAATGGCTGTGCGATGCCGATGGGCCCGTTAGCTCTCGCGGACTTTATCGGCCTCGACACCTGTCTCGCTATTATGGAGGTGCTCTACGTCGACACCGCGGACTCAAAATACAGACCAGCGGTGTTACTGCGCAAGATGGTCGACGCGGGCTGGCTCGGACGGAAAAGCGGCCGAGGGTTCTACAAGTACTAGCAATGATAACAACTGATATCGTGAACCGTACATCTCGAAATTGTTCGTAAAGTGTGTAAATTCTATGTACAGTAATGAGCCACAACCCATTCCCCAATCTTGAAGTTCAATTCAGCCAACCAACTACGTCCGCAACTGCTCCTGTAACTGCAATCCGCGCGAATGCCGGTCAAGTTCCGCCACAATGTCCGCCAGCGACGTCTTCGTCGGGTCAGTCTCGTACACCTTTCCGTCGCCTGCTCTTTCTTTAGTCCTGTTCACAGTTCCCCAAATAAAAACAACAATATAATAATCACATACGGAAAGTAACTGAAATAAGAGGCTTCGAAGTCGAACTCCGGTCCAGCAGCTCCGTTTGCAGTTTCACGGAATGCCGCGCGGTCGGCGGAATCAGCGACAGAAACACCCGCGCTGCCTTGGCTGTCGTTCTTGTTAGCCCTGTCTTCTTGAACACATGTATTTGACTTATAGCAATTATTCACATACGCTTCACAAACGGGTCAAACCGCACAATCGCCGATGCTATGTATTTCGTGATCATTTTGTTGTGTGGTCGATACGGCATTTGCTGCTGAATTTCGCTTTTATTCTCATTTTCAGATATCACGTGATCCATATGTAACCTTAAATTTTCCTTAAACTGGCTCAACCAGCCTGGAGTTGGGCATGCAATTAGACTGCTCCGTTTTGAAACTCTTGCATTTTACTATTACATGTTCTATTTTACACCTCCACCTTAATATCTACCTACTGGCGCGCAGAATACCCAGACCGGTCCGCGTACATTCGAGGCGCACTGTTCAACATTAGCAAAGTCCCCTCTACACCGCCAAAAACCACAATAGGAAAAAAACTCACATGTTCATCGCCATCAGCTCTTGGAACAGCAGCTTCGCCGCGTACGGAATCTGGATCTGGTAGATGTTCGTCTTGTTCTTGCATGCGCGGCATTCAAACTGGTTCGCCTTCAAGTTTGTGATAACCGACATCAGACCGCACTAATTTACTCGCATTAGCACAATAAACTTCCCAAAACAAGTCAAAGGTAAAGTAAAAACTTACAATTCCGCACACATGTACTCGGAACGCATCAGAAGCCTCAAACAGACGTTCTTTCAAAAATGCAGCCGCACCGTGCGCAATCATGCAATCGCGTTCCATCTCACCGAATCGCAGACCACCATCACGCGACCGACCTTCCACAGGCTGCCGCGTCAGGATCTGCACCGGTCCTCGTGCGCGAGCATGGATCTTGTCGTCTACCATATGTCGCAAACGCTGGTAGTAGGTCGGGCCCAAAAATACTTGCGCCATAAGTTTCTTGCCCGTGTGACCGTTGTACATCATCTCGAATCCACGAGAGTGGTATCCGTGCTCCCGTAGCAGCTTCGACACTGCATCCACAGTCACATCCGTAAATGGCGTCGCGTCACCTTCTAGACCCGACAGCGATGAGACTTTACTTAGCAGACATTCAATCAAATGCGCGACTGTCATACGGGACGGAATAGCGTGAGGGTTGATGATGATATCCGGCACAATTCCCTCGGCCGTGAACGGCATGTCCTCGTGCTTATAAGTCACACCAATCGTACCCTTCTGTCCGTGACGCGACGCAAATTTGTCTCCAATCTGCGGAATCTTCGTCGTACGCATGCGAATCTTAACAAACCGTAGACCTTCACCGTTCGTCGTCAGCAGAACTTGGTCCACGATTCCGCTCTCGGTGCTTCGCAGTGGAGTCGACACATCCCGCTTCGTGTGGAACTGCGTCCGCTGGCCCAACTCCTCCGTCTCTGGCGGAATCGGCGCAGTCTTTCCGATAATAATATCTTCTCCAGACACACGTACACCCGGAGCGATCAGTCCATCGTCGTCCAACTTATCGTAAGTACCGTGCTTCATCCGCAGTGTGTTCCCGCGAATTGGCTTCTCGAATTCTTCCACGACAGCCATTCCAACTCGCTTCTCCTGATCCATGTACGACCGGAAAAACAAACTTCTAAACAATCCACGGTCGATGCTGCTCTGGTTCATGATAACCGAATCTTCTTGGTTGTATCCACTGTAACACAGAATCGCGACAATAGCGTTCTGGCCCGCAGGCAGTTCACGGAACTTCATGTACTCCATCGAGCGCGTGGTCGCCAGTGGCTTTTGCGGATAGTACAGAATATTGGACATTGTGTCCATGCGCACGCCGTAGTTTGTCAAATACACGCCCATAGCTTGCTTACCCATAGCAGACTGGTACGTATTTCGCGGAGACTGGTTGTGATCCGGGAACGGAATAATACTAGCGCAGATACCCAGAATCATACTCGGGTGAATCTCGCAATGAGTCCACGTGTGTGCACCCGCAGTAGATTTGACACGATGCGACGGATCCAGGTTCTCGGCCACAGACGCACCAATGTTCATCTGTCTCGACAGCTCCAAATCTTCGGGAGTCATGGCAATCATCACTGTTTCTTCCTCGTCGGCGTCAATGTACTCGATGATTCCGTCAGTAACCAGCGAGTTCCAGCCGTATCGGTCTTCCTCAGTAGAATCAAAGTCTTCAATCAATCGGTTCACGTGCTCTTTGCGCAGCGCAAGATCGCCATTCCGCGGGCTCGCCTTGTCGTTCTCGACAATGAACAACGGGCGATACACACGACCGGCATCCGTAAAGATCTTGAACTCCTTCTCTCGGATATCACGAACAATGCTGACTTCAGGCGAGATATGAGCCCGACGACGAAGCGATCGAATCGTCTCCGTCAACAAGACCGGGTCACGATGAGTACCGATCCACACACCATTGACAAACACACGAGTCACGTTCGGGGACGCATGTGGTACGTAATCTTCAAGCGGCTCCATACCCCACTCCTCCAAGAAGAAAATGATAGGCTGCGAAGGCGTACCGACAGAGATACACGTCATCAGCGACAGATTCTTAACCAGACCGCACGCCTGGCCCTCGGGAGTCTCAGCCGGACACACCAAACCCCAGTGAGTATTGTGCAGCTGTCGCGGCTTGGCAATCTTTCCGTCACGACCAATAGGTGTGTTGGTACGGCGCAAGTGAGACAGTGTCGAGGAGAATGTGTACCGATTCAGTACCTGCGAAACGCCAGCACGCGACGACATGGCCTTCTTCTGCTCACCCCAGTTACCGGTAGCCAATGAGTACCGCAGACCGTTTGTAATCGTGTTAGGCTTCACGGCAAGCGTCAAGTTGAAGTCACGGTTGGTCTCGACACACTTTTGCATGTACTTGTACACATCCCGAGTAAGCTTCTTAAACAGAATCCGGAACAGGTTCGCCAAAAGAGGACCCGCCAGATCCAGCCGCTTCTTGCCGAAATGATCTCTGTCGTCCAACTCGCGTCGTTCGAGCGCGCATTGCAGCATCTTGTGCACCATGTAACCCAAAAAGAACGCCTTCCGAGTCTCGAAACCCTCGCTCTGAGTAATATGCGGCAGAAGTTCGCGCTGCATAATGTCACGGGCATATCGCAGACGCTTCTCCTTGTTGATTCCCATCATGGTTCCTCGTCGGCCAATGAAATCAAGAGCAATCTCGCGGTCCTGAATCACGAACGCTTCTTCGATGCACGGCTTCAACATTTCCAGCATCTGCCAATCCGTCTGGTCGTAGCAAATATGCTCGAGAATGTCGCCATCGGGGACAACACCGAGAGCTCTGAAAACAATCACAATAGGCACGTCGTTACGAATGTAGGGCAGAGTCGCCTTGATGGTAGGTCCCACGTTCTTGTCCGAACCTCCCTTGGCGTAAAGCTTGATCTGCATGCTGCTAATCAGACGAGAGCCCTTCTCGATAGCTGACCGGATTTCAGCCAGATACGAGACAGGCGACGGCGCAGGCTTCTTGAACACCTGCACAATATTCGCAGCACTGCGCTCTTGTGCAATCAGCACCTTCTCAGAACCGTTGATGATGAAATATCCACCCTGATCGTACGGACACTCGTTGACATCGTAGAATTCATGTTCCTTCAGCCATCGCAGCATGCAAAACTGGGATCGCAGCATGATTGGAACTTTACCGATGAAGACCTTGTTGTCAGTCTCCACGTCATCCTCAACTTCAGCCTCCCAAACGACTTCCTGACCAGGCGCAAGATCGCCCTCGCGTGAAAACAGCGAGCGCTTGGTCATCTCGACGTAAAGGGGCGACGAGTAGGTCAGATTTCGGAGACGCGCCTCTTGCGGGAACATAGGATGCGTGCTACCATCTGCTTCCGTCATTGTCGGACGCGACAGATAGATTTTTCCAAACGTGATCTCATATCGTCGATTGATATCGCCGTCGGGTCCGGTGTGTTGAGCAGGTTGGTCTAAGGTCAGGGTAGGCTCTTCGACGACGAGCTCCTGGATCGTGGTTTGGATGAACTCGTCAAAGGACTCGAGCTGTTGCGAAACAAGGCCCTTCTCGTTAAAAAAAGAGGAGATCACGGTCCAGCAATCCTCGGACGTGATTTCGGAACCCTCGTCGTATCCATAGGCGTCGCCGTAGTCTAACAAGTCAGATCGGTGTTGTTCACTCGTGCAAGCAAACACGCTCACCATCAGCCATCGTGAAACCAGAAAAGCCCGGATTCTGGAATAGTCCGCCAAGAGGACCTTTAACGCCTTTCTCGTCAACAGTGCTTCGCAATCCAATCGAATGGATCGCAGAAGGGCGTGTGTAGAGGAAGGATCTCGAGAAAGCGTGTTGTGAGGCGAATTGTGCGAGTGTCCGACTTACAAATTGAGCAGAGTGCTGGAATCTACTGCGGCGTGCTAAAACGTGCGCAGCTTGTCACGTGTACGACACGTGATGTACAACTCTAAATAATTTATGACATGGATATCATCCAGATTTTCTTGACCACCATACAGCTCAGTGCAGTAGATCTGACGATACGTTATATAGACTACAGTTGCTAATCTTTTTCACGATCCGACGCGATTTGTCATGGAGTTTATTGAGAGTCAGTGGTTCTGCAAGAGAAATAGTTTCTTCCTACGAGATCAAACCGCCAAAAATGACGGCCTTTTCATCCCGACCGAACGCCCGCTCAGTATCTTCCAACACTTGAAGAGTCTGGAGTATGCGAGCAACCCTCCGCTCTACAATCTCAGAGACCTTTACGCGATTTTATATACGCCCGAGTTCATGCGACCTGCTACTGGATACCGTCGTGATGTTCTACGCAAGTACCCGTATATACGTCCAACCTCGTCGTTGTCTCGATTACAGAAATCTCGACCCAGCCCGATTTCTGGGATGCAATCAGGAAGGCTTTACTCGGCGAAGCCACGAGGTCTGATAATTCCGATGAGTAGTCTACCGAGACAAATGCCATCGCCAACCTTGAAACTTGAAGCCATTGAGCATGAGTTTGATAGCCTTGAGATACCCGAAGATATAATTCCGATCCCACTTTCGAGTCTGTCTTCAGCGGTACGGCAAGATTTGAAGGACACCGATTGCAGCACTTGCCTCGATCTTTCAATTATTTCTTCTTTTGCAGAAAAAGCGCAACTTTCAGGTTTGGCGCGGCCGTCAGTTACTCCATGCCTTACTCAAAGTTCAAGATGCGCTTATCAAGAGCACAATTCCAGCATCTAATCTTGCGGATCATGTGGTGCATGCACGGGCACGGGCGACGGCGATTCGTGAGTTTTGGATAGGTTTTCGGGATCCGGTAGTGCGTGAGATGAGCGATCGGCTTCTAGCTAGATGTGGTGGTGATGAAGAGCGGGTGAAGAGGCGTCAGATGGTAGTACAGGGGGTAAAGACAAATGCAGGGAATGTGTTTGCGTTAAGAGTTCGAGTCACCCGTTAAGCATTGGAGTCGCATGAGGGTGCGCGGCGGATGAAGGCTTTGAAGAGCGATATGGCAAGTGGCAAGATTCTGTGTCGATACCTTTTCTGTGTTCTTTGTTTGTTTTTTCCTGGCGCAAGGTGTTGTTGGCGTTGACCGTATTCCGTAAATTGTTGATACCATTACTCAGTGTTTTCCGATCAAGCCTTTGATTGTAAGTTTGCATAATTGAAATCATTCACTATTGTCTGTTCAGCTCGTTAAACTATCATAACTTGCTGAGTTTCCTAATTTTACAGTCTACTTTGCGAACTCACTATTAACTAGCTTGTATGTCGTCCGCAGCACATCAACCGGAGCGATTAACAAACTTTGAGCTTGTCACGAGCGCAGTTCCAACCAGAAACGTAACGCCTGAGAAGATGCATACGCCCCAGTACTCGGCGTTGTTACTCTTCAAGATTGCACCAGCGATAGGTAAGCCCGACAACGCAGCGAACGAGCCAATCGAGTTCACGATTCCGATTCGCGCTCCTAATTCTTGGATTGGTGATATTTCAGCCACGATGGAAGGCCATAATGATACCGCGGCGCCGGAGAAGAATCCAAAAAAGACTGCAAAGCAGATTGAGGCGACGTTGTTGGAACCGGGGAGCCAGAGTGCGAGAACGAGGATTCCGGAACAGGTACAGGCGACGGTGAAAACCTGTACGCGTCCGACTTTATCTGCGAGGAAGCCTGGGATGATGCGGCCGAGGACACTCATGCCGTTATAGATGGCGACAAGGTAGAGAGACATAGACTCGGACATACCCTCAGCGACTGCATGACTAGGGATGTATCCGATTGGGATGAAGAGACCTGCAAGTGTTTGTGTTATTATATGGCTATAGCGGGATATACCTTGATATCACGTACCCCAGTAAATGCAAAAGACACCCGCGCAGACGAGGCAGAAGGGTGCTTTTTTGAAAGGCACGACATAAGTTTTGTACAACTCTATTCTCTGCACTGGTGGCCGACGAAGACGTGACGTGACAGTGACGCACGAGATGGTGGACATTGCAAAGATCAGGAATCCCAACGATCTGACAGCCCATCCGAAACCGGCGCGTTCTTCAATTCGCCGGAACATGATTGGCATAATCAATCCACCAATTGAAGAGCCGGTGACTGCTAAACCCGTTGCTAGTGCGCGCTTGGCTTTGAACCAACCCGAGATTGCAGCGATGCATGGACTGAGAATCAGAGTGCCTCCAATAGCAGAGCAGATTCCCTGGGATAGCATGAACTGATAATACGTTTTCGAGACCGACGTCGTCATGACGCCGAGTGTCATCAAAGCCGCGCCGGGGATCAGAAGTGGCCGGATACCAAACATGTCGTATAATCTACCGACGAGGAGTCCGCCAAAGATCATGAGAAAGATTTCGATGGATGAAATCCACGAGACTGTGGATTCGGAATAGGAAGCGAGTTGGTGGCTCATGTAGTACTCGTTGAATACACCGACGACGTTGACATATCCGAAACTTGCAAAGATGCCGCAGAAGGTGCCGAGGACAGTAAGCCATGCTGCGAATTGTTAGATTCTTGCTCTGGACAGTGGATAACTGTGTGTAGTATACCTCTTGCTCCTTTGTCGGCAGGATAAAGCTCATGCGGCTCCAGTACGTCAACTCCGCTCTTCTCTACCTCGGGAGTCATTGCCTGAGCGGATCCATTGCGCGCAGACTGTGAGTCGACGTCGTGAGACAGTTTTGGCTCGTTCTCAGAGGCGTGTGGCAGTTTTCGATCTTGATCAAGCGACATTGTTAGCCAGCAGCGAATTTGCTTCTGTGTTCACGTGAATCTTACATCTCAGGCCCGGAGCGCCCGACGGGCTTTATATCTTTCTTATTTTTGCAGACTGTACGATAAATATACAAATATAGACCGGCCTACAAGGGTCAAACGCTCGACTCCAGGTCGACTCGGGGTTAAATTAGAGCCGCGTATTGTGCGGCACGGCCGCACGTTAACTCGAGCCAGGTCAGAACAGGAACATTCGGAATACTAGGAGTTGCAGTGATGCAGTCGCTTTGGTTAACTGAAACTGTCAAGTCTACGGTCAAGGGGCGAGCTGCCCGCGAGGACTGTTGAATTTTACAGACTTTTACTGGGTTAGACGCGCGTTTCTATCAGATCAGATAAATCCGTTGGGAATCATCATCAATCCGGTGTCAAGTTCAGCCGCTGATTCGATTTCCGTCTTCCAAGCAGAATGTCGATCATTTTAATTGCTAACTAACCAATCCAACTATATGCAAATATGAAATAAAACACCAAACTCGAGTCCGAATGCATCCACATTCACTTCTCTGCATCCACAACCGTCTCAATGCACACGCTGCGATACACTGTGATGTACACATCAACGCGAAATGAACTTTGTGCTCGACACCAGAGTCGTTCCGACGAGTAAGGTAATACCCGAAAACACAGCGGCTCCCCAATAGCTTCCGCCATTCCTCGTGACGATCGCTCCGGCGATCGGTAATCCTGCCAGCGCTCCAGTCGAAGCAATTGCCGAGACGATGCCGATCCGCGCGCCGATTTCGTGGACCGGCGAGATTTCTGCAATTAAGGCGGGCCACATTGAGATTGCAGCGCCGGAGAAAAAGCCAAATAGGGCTGCAAAGAGGATTATGGGAACATGGCCCGTTGCAGGGAGCCAGAGTGCGATGTCCAAAATTCCGGTAGTCACGCATGCAATGAAGAAAATGATGACGCGGCCAAATTTATCGGCGAGGAACCCTGGGATGATACGGCCGAAGATACTGGCTGCGTTTTGGATGGCGGTGAGGTAGAGGGACAGGCTGAGTGAAAAGCCGTGAGAGAGGGCGTGCTTCGGGATATATCCGACGGGAATAAACAGACCTGCTTGTTAGCCTTATGTAATTATGGACTAGACTAGAGTAGAAGGACGTACTTAGGTAAAGGAAGAACATGCCGGCGGCAAAGGCGCAGAACCGGGGCGATTTGAACGGTACAACGTACGTTGAGTAAAACTGCAGTCCATTTGACGGTTGTCGTCGGATACGGGATGTGATTGTAAAGCTCGCGAGAATAGCCGTTCCGATGACCAGGAATCCCAACGCGCGAACGGCCCAGCCGAATCCAGCGCTGGCTTCAATCTGACGAAACATGATTGGCATGATGACTCCGCCAAGCGATGATCCAGTGACTGCGATACCGGACGCTAGCGCCCGTCTGGCACGGAACCAGCCTGTGATTGCTGGAAGACAGGGGTTAAATACTAGAGAGGCGCCGATACCTGCGCAGATGGCTTGCGCGAGCATGAACTGGTAGTATTTGGTTGCTACAGAAGTAGTCATGATACCAAGTCCCATGAAAGCAGTTCCTATAAGCATAATGTTTCTGGGACCGTAAATATCGTAAAGACGACCGATGATGATGCCGCCAAAGATCATGATGAATACTTGGATAGATGAAATCCATGAAACCGTAGACTCGGAGTATGTGGCGAGCTGGTTTGTGTCATAATACACGTTGAACACTCCGATAACGTTGACATAACCGAAACTAGCAAAAATGCCACAAAATGATCCAAACGCAGTAAGCCATGCTGTCAAGTTATGTTAGCTGTGCTTCGTCTCAGACTCCACGGTAGATCAAGGTACACACACCTCCTCGACCAACATCTGGCGGGTAAAGCTCCATGGGACCCAAAGTCGGCGCCGTAGAAGCCTTCTCCAGGTCGGCTAATTCTAGAGGACCGTCAAGCTCTGAGATTGGCTCGTCTGAAGAGTCCAGCTTCTCCAAGACCAGCGATTCATCGCGGTCGCTCTCCGGTTGCCGGTCAGAAGATTGCATATCTGTGCCGGAACGAGTCTATAGCCGTGGATTAACAGTACATTAGTCGGACTTTATATTCAAAAGATCATCAGGGTTGCTCGGGAACCGGCATCGATAAACTAAAGAAACGCGTCCGGGCGTAGAGAATGCTGAGACGTCGGAGCGCGTAACGCGTTTAAAATCGAAGACCGGAGGGGCCCCGTCGGAGGAATTTTTCCGGCGGCATGTCCGGATAATGCAGCACTCCAGCTAACTGCTAAGTGCTGATTAAGTAAAACACATACAGCTTGCTGACGGAATCTCTCACTTGTAAGCTGTTATCCTCTCTTGGTTCTTGTTTCTTGATGAAGCAGCTTATCAGCTTATGATGCAGTTGTGTTGACTGAAGAAGTTGTAACCCTGATCCAATCGGGATAAAAAAAGCCGAGCCGCGCGCTACGCGGCGATTTTGTGGCGTTCATATTGTGTGCGCCACGATGAGCGCGCGAAAGTCAAAAGTTTCTGGACCTCGTCATTTATCAGCAGAATGTTGTTTCTGTTTGGCAAGTTCAATGAACTGATCAGTCGAAAAAAATCAACTCTCAAGTCCCAGGCTGTGATAGCACCTTTACAGGCTTACAGCAGCTTTTCGCGATTCCACAACGCCGAAAGCTACCATCACCGGCGAGTCCAGCCGAGTCCAAGCGTCTGGCGCCGTCGACATCGCAGCCAGAACGCGTTCGGATATCGCCGAGAAAGAAAAAAGGCGGTGGTGGGCAGCGTGTAGTGAGTACTGACTACTGAGATAGTCGGTGAAGTCACTAGTCAGTACTCAGTAACTCAGTATTCCGTATGACAGTTTTGGCGATATGACTTGAACCCTTCTCAGTAGTACGGCGCGAATGACTGAGTGCGCGGTTGTAGTAAGTAGGAGGGAACTCCCTGTAAACAAATAACCCTCGTGTGCACGCGACGTACTACCTACTACGCAACTGATTGAGCTTGTCGCGTCAAGTGTGGTGCAGTAATTGACTTGCTGAACTGGGAGGCGATATAGACTTGATGTTCATCAGGAAAAACGGGGGCAAGGCAATAGTTTTGCATATGCTAGAAGGGTAAAGGTGCACAAGTGAGTGTCTATTTATATACATATTCGCAATACTGCAAAGAGGCGCCGAGCATCAGCGCAAAACACTGATCGTAGAGGGCACGGCTTATGCCTAAACTGTGGTAGAAGATATACGCACGAAGTTAAAAATCAAACATCTTAACGAGAGATGAACTTTGAGCTCGTGATAAGACCCGTGCCAACAAGCAGTGTGACGCCAGAAAGCACGGCAGTCCCCCAGTAACTTCCGTTTTGGCTAGTGATGATAGCTCCCGCGATAGGTAATCCTGCCAGAGCACCGGTCGAAGCTATAGAAGACACGATACCGATTCGTGCACCGATTTCGTGGATAGGTGAGATTTCAGCGACAAGAGCGGGCCACATTGATACAGCTGCGCCAGAGAAAAAGCCGAATAAGGCGGCAAAGAGGATGATTGGGACATGGCCTGTTGCGGGGAGCCAGAGTGCGAGAATAAGTACGCCTGTGACTGAGCATGCGACAAAGAATATTAAAACGCGGCCGAATTTGTCGGCAAGGAAGCCTGGAATGATGCGGCCAAAGATGCTTGCTGCGTTAAGAATTGCAACCAGGTAGAGAGAGAGGGAAACGGAGAAACCATGCGCGACAGCGTGGTTGGGGATGTATCCGATAGGGATGAATAGACCTGTCAAATAATAAGCAAACAGGTCTTTAATCGTAGACAGGCAAGAGTGGCATACTCAAGTAGATAAAAAACATGCCAAAGACAAAGACACAGAAGCGAGGGGACTTGAAGGGTACCACATATGTATCATGAAGCCGGAGACCCTGCAAAGGCTGTCGACGGATCCGGGAAGTAACAGTCGTACAGGCAACGAGAGCCATTCCCAGGATCAGAAATCCCAATGCACGAACCGCCCAGCCAAATCCTGAGCGAGCCTGGATCTCACGGAACATGATTGGCATGATGACTCCGCCGAGAGACGAGCCCGTGACTGCGATTCCTGTTGCTAACGCGCGTCGTGCGCGGAACCAGCCTGAAATGGCAGCTATGCACGGGTTGAAAAGAAGAGATGCACCGATGGCGGTGCAGATTCCCTGAGCAAGCATGAATTGATAGTACTCTGTTGCTACTGAGGTCGTCATGACGCCGAGTACCATTAATGCTGTTCCTGGGATCAGGAGAGCCGTGGGACCGAATACGTCGTACAGACGGCCGATGAAGATGCCACAAAAGATCATGAAGAAGACTTGGATGGAGGAGATCCAGGCAACTGTAGATTCGGAGTATGACGCGAGCTGGTTCGTGGAATAGTATTCGTTGAACACGCCAATCACGTTGACGTAGCCGAAACTGGCAAAGATGCCGCAGAACGCGCCGAGGACAGTGAGCCATGCTGGGTTGTCTGTTAGTCTTGACAAAATACAGTAGGAACGTAAGAAATGCATACCGCGACGACCGACATCGGGAGGATAGAGCTCCATTGGTCCTAAACCAGGTGGACCTAAGCCAGGCGGTTGTTTTGCCTTTTCGAGATCAGTCTCCACGGGTCCGTCGAGCGAGGTCGCTGGTTCATCTGCGTCGAGGTCGTCCAGAGCCAGAGACTCTTCAGGAACTGGAACGGAGTCCGGCTGCTGCGGCTGGAGAGTCGCCATAGTTGTTTCTGTCGGCTAAGTCGTCTGTAATCCCACGCACGAGTCTCGTGGCTCTGTACGATCTCTGCCGTGGTGTACCAGGAGTCCAGGACCAGGACCACAACGCGACGAGGAAAGGGCAGCAGCTTTATACCACTACTATTGCTCGTAACTGTAACTCGTAGCTCGTATCAGTAACTCCGTTTGTCTTCACTCTTAGTCAAACTTAGTCAGTCAGTCTTCACCGCCATCTCTCCCACTTGTCGACGAGCAACATCTGAGCTTGAGCGGCTTTAAGCGGCCGTAGAATTCTTAACTGCGCGGCCATAACAAAGCCGCCGCGGGGCGTGCGGCGTGGTGCTTAGTTCGCCCCTGAACTAAACCCTGTAAACCCCAAGCATACTCTTGAAAAATACTATGGACAGATCCTATAGACGCAGCTGATGTACTGATACTAATATATGTAGAAGAGAAAGCTATTTACAAACACGCACTTCAGTTCAATCACTTGCTAATAAACCGCGAGCTGCCCACAAACGCAGTGCCAACAAGGACCGTCACGCCGGCGTACACGGCAGTTCCCCAGTAGCTGCCGTCGTTCGCAGCGACGATAGCGCCCGCGATGGGTAAACCCGCCAGCGGCCCCGTCGCCGCGATGGCAGCCACAATGCCGATACGAGCGCCGAGTTCGGGTAGAGGCGAGATTTCGGCGACGATGGCTGGCCACATTGATACGGCGGCGCCGGAGAAGAAGCCGAATAGGGCGGCAAAGAGGATGATGGGGACGTGACCCGTGGCTGGAAGCCAGAGTGCGAGGGTCAAGATGCCGGTTGTGGTACAAGCGCCGACGAAGATTTCGACGCGGCCGAATTTGTCGGCGAGGAAACCTGGGATGATACGGCCAAAGACGCTGGCTGCGTTGAGGATGGCGACGAGGTATAGGGACAGTGAGAGGGAGAAGCCATGGGCGACGGCATGGTTGGGAATGAATCCGACGGGAATAAAGATGCCTAGACAGCAGTTAGCACGGCTGAAATACACTGAGAAACAAAATTTAATCAACATACTCATCATGACGAAAAACATGCCGATTATAATAGCATCGAACTTAGGCGATTTCAGCGGAACGATATAGGTCGCATAGAAATTGATTCCATTGTATGGCTTGCGACGAATACGCGACGTGACCGTCAGACACGAGACAACAGACATGGCGCCGGTCAAAAATCCAAGCGAGCGCACAGCCCAGCCAAATCCAGAGCTGAGCTGGATCTGGCGAAACATGATTGGCATGATCACGCCCCCAAGAGAGGAGCCGGTGACTGCGATGCCGGTGGCCAGGGCGCGCTTCTCGCGGAACCAGCCCGAGACGGAGGACACGCAAGGGTTGAACAGTAGTGATGCGCCTATAGCTGTGCAGAAGCCCTGAGCGAGCATGAACTGGTAGTACTCTGTCGCGACAGAGGTGGTCATGATTCCAACAATGAGTAGACAGCTGCCTGCTGTCAGGAGCGGCTTGGGACCCACGATGTCGTAGAGACGGCCGACAATAATGCCGCCGAAGATCATGATAAAGACCTGGATCGATGAGATCCACGAGACGGTCGATTCAGAGTAGGAAGCAAGTTGGTTGGCAGAGTAGTACTCATTGAAGACGCCGATGACGTTGACGTAGCCGAAGCTGGCGAAGATTCCGCAGAACGCACCGAGAACGGTTAGCCATGCTGGGATGGGATATTAGTAATGCCGCTGGTTTGAGTTAGACAGAAGAGGGACCTACCGTGACGACCGACGTCGGGAGGATAGAGCTCCATGGGACTCAGGGCCGGCGCAGGGCCGGCCTTTTCCATGTCGAGTTCGAGCGGGCCGTCGAGCGAGACGACAGGCTCGTCGGACTCTGCTGGTGAAGCGAGCGAAGCGGGCTGGTTGGGCGAGGACATTGTGGTTCCTGTTTGTGTCGGACTCGGATGGACGATGAGTGGTGGCTTGTGGTATTGCAAAGGCCGGCCAGCTTGCGGCGTCGGGCGGTTTATATGCGCGTCTCGAGGCTGTCAGAAGTCGTAGCAAGTCGCGGAAGTCAGCGAGTCGGACAAACAAAGGCCGACCATCAGCAGATCCGGCGCGGTATTCTCGTAAGCACGCAGCAGGTATCTCAATTATTTCATTATTCATCGCTGTGCTCCAGCGGGCTCTTGGTCATCAGCGGCGCCAAACAGGCCCAAACCCCGAGGGAAGGGCCCCGACGAACACAGGTTTCGCGCGACGCGTCAGAGTCCGAGACGATCTCCGGCGAACAAAGGCGCCCGGCGCTCGTCCGTTTTGGGACGCTCGCGCGACGCCGAACGCGGCTAGCGCGCGGCTCATATTTGCCAAACTGTCACCGAAACGTAAACGTGCTGGGCACGTGACTGGCAAACTGCTGCGGCTCACTACTCCGCCACAATCTCTCGAATTATATCTCGGGGCCAAGTCTGGCATCGCTCGACAACTAGTACCTAGCTACTAGTAACTATACACGCATGGCTGCGACAAACACGCTGGTGCTGACGGGACTGCGGTCTGCCGAGGCGCGGAGCATTGCACACGGCCTTTGCCAGCGCGGACTGGTGCACTGGGGCGCGCTGCCGTCGCTCGGCCGCGTCGTGGCGGTCTTCGAGTCGCCGGCGGCGGCGCTGGATGCGCGGAAACGCGTGGACGGGCTCGTTGTGGGCCAGGGTGAAGCAGAATCAGAGGAGACAGAGACGAAAGAGATGCGCGCGTACTTTGCGGAACACACGCCGTCGCTGCACGACCGGCAACAACTGCTGCGGCCGCCGGATCCCGGCCGGCTGTTCCTGATCTCGCCGCCACCGTCGCCGCCCGCTGGATGGGAACAGCAGCTCGAGGATCCGCCGAACGAGGCTCATGGTGTTGATCCGGACGTGCTTGCAACCGCGCTTGAGCGGCTTGCGGCGGTCGCGATGGGAGACAGCTGTGGCGAGGACTACGACTACACCGAGAACGAGAACGAGAACAGCAACTACTACGAAACCAGCACGAACACGAATATCAACACGAACAACAGCAACAAAACCAACAACAACACCCAGCCGCCGTCATTAGTTATTCACGTCGCCGAGCTCGGAATGCCCGACATCGTCGTCAGCGACCACAGCGACGGCGGCTTCTTTCCCTTCGGTCCGCGCGCAGCTCCGCGCACTGCGATGCCGCCGGTCGAGGGTCTATAGGGTACATGGTCTCTGGGGTTTATGGGGTTCACAGGACAGGACAAATGCAATTAATAATACAACTATGTACACTACACTTCACTCTTCACTTTTCACTATCGTACAATCGCGGACCGGTTGAGCGCCTCGAGCAGCTCCGGCCGGCGGGCGAGCTCTTTCTTCGCCTCCGCGTACTCCGCCCAGCGGCGCACGCGGAAGTCCGATTCCGGCCACTTGTCGGCCTCGACCGCGACATCCATCTCGAAAAAATAGTACTCTGCTCGCGGCGGCACGTCCGCACCCTCGGGTCCAGCCCAGGTCTTTGCGGGCCGCGGGTCCTCGATCACGCCCAGCGCTCGCACAAAACTGCCCGTCACGCCGGCCTCTTCCCAGGCTTCGCGGGCCGCGGCGGCTTCTGCGGTGGGCTCGTCGGTCTCGTAGCCGCCTTTGGGAAGCACGAAGCGGTTTTTGTTGGTCATCGAGGTCACGAGTAGCACGCGTCGGCGGTCGGGCGACAAGGCCACGACGCCCGCGACCAGACGTGCGCCGGAGGCCGCGTAGCCTGCTCGTCAGATCCGCTCAGAACATTCCCAAACAGTAGCTAGGAGAACATACGCTGCTTCTCGCGGCCCTCGCGCGCGACCATCGACAGCTCGTGGGGCATGGTGCTGGCTGCTGTGGTGTGGTGTGGGCTGTGGTGGGGATGGTGGATGGTGTGGAGGAGTTCGTGGCCCTTGTGATATAGCATTTGGGTCAAGGGTCAGGGGTTTAGGGTTCTTGCTTCAATTAATTTAAATAATAAAATGCTGCTTAAAAAACCTCTAAACCCTATCCTCGCGCCCAGCCTATCACGGCGCGCCCAAAGCGCGGCGCAACCGCAGCGCCGCGCGACGCTTGTGCCTTCCGCGACCACACCACCGCTCCGACGCTTCACCAAGCAGACCTCCTTCACCACCATCACCAACCCTCCCGTCACCCATCCACCCACCCACCATGCCCAGCATCGCAGACTACTCCGAGACGCCGGTGATCTCCGCGGACGACATCCCCGCGATCCGGGAGCACTTCCCGGAGATCGTGCAGCCCATGATCGCCTACACGGGAAAGCCCCGTCTGGAGAAGCGACTGTTGACCTCGCCCACGCGCTACGACCCGCGCTTCCCCAACCAGAACCAGACCGCCCATTGCTGGCAAAACTACGTCGACTACTTCAAGTGCGCGAGCTCCATGGGCGAGGACTACAAGCCATGTCGGCAGTTCCGGACCGGCTACCGCATGCTCTGCCCGCAGAGCTGGGTCGAGAAGTGGGACGAGCAGCGAGGTATGCTCTTCTTTTTAGTTGCTTTAATTCAGCATTTACTTTGCCGTTTATTCTTGTCCACACAACTAACCTCTGATCGCAGAAAACGGCCAGTTCCCCGCCGACTTCAGCGCTTAGACAGGTGCGCCCAGCATGCCGGCCAGACACCGGCGGCCGCCAACAATAGCGGAACGGAAAGACGGAGTTGCTTTGCGCGATTGGTCGCGTCAGTGGGACGGGGCTGCATTGTAGCATCTAGTTAATTGTCATGGTGTTTTTCTCTATTATTTATTGGCTATTTTGCTGTTCATCGGGCCAGACGACTGAGTGCAAAAGTCGTGCAGGGCTGGCTTTTGTTCTACCGCCTCCCGCCTTTTCACTCGAATCCGTCTTTTTCTGGCATTGTTATGCTCTTTTGGAATCCTTCGTTTGATCTACTCGAGGATGTTTCTGAAAAGACCCGGTAAAGCTTCGTAAATCCAAATTGTAAACATCTAGCCGTGACCTCGAGTGGCCTTTATGCAATCACGTGACCCTGATCCCGGACGCACGGCGGCGTGTACTGAAGATCGCGCGCGTTCTGTTTATTTACGCGACTTGGTTCTGCATCTTTTCCATCGTTTGATCGCTTCCACTCTTCATCAATTGCGCGAGCTCGTTTCGTGTCGGAATTCAGGCACATTTCACGATGCAGCGCGGTCTTACGGGTTACTTAAAAAAACCAGACGGCGACAAAACTCCGCGCAAGACACAAACCGTGAGGATACCTTCGCTGTTTTAATATGTATCGAATACTTTGTGAACGGCAACACTGACTGGTTTCAAGACATTAGGAGGGAAACCGATTGCGAAACCTGTGAAGCCGGAATCTCCGAAAGCGAAGAAAGTTGTCAAGTCTAAGAAAGGTGGGCTTTTCTTGCTCTGTGTTTACGCGATTGATGAGTACTGACTGACGATCGTGTAGATGACGATGATTTTGTCGTCGACGACGACGACGATGTCGAGGTTATATCTCAGCCGTGAGTTTCCAATTGCATTTTTTTTTTCTTCTTTGAATTCGACTAATTCAGATCCAGATCGCGTAGAGCAGCCGCGAAACCCGCAAAACGGCTAGAATCTCTCTTCAAAGACGACGAAGACGAAGACGCGTCGCCGCACTTTTCGAATCCCACAGCGAAGGGCAAGAAATCGAAAACCGTTCACGACGACGACGACGACGATGATGACGAGGATTTCGTTGCGCCTACTGAGGTGACTACTATTTCCGATGACGAAGACGACGGGTTTGGCGATGAGGAGATGGCTACGAAACCTCGGAAAGCGGCTGCGCCGAAACGAAAACGCGTTGGTGAGACTTCTGCTGCTGCTGCGCAGCCAGCTACGAAAAAGAGTAAACCGGCCGCATCCGACGCTTCAGCATCGGCGGCGGCGTCGTCTGAACCGGCTGCTGCCGCGCCAGGTCCCAAAAAGTTCAATTATCGTGAGCATTTGGCGAAGCTGTCTGCGGTTCAACAAGCCGGTGTTCGTGCTGAGATTCCCGATGGCGCAGAGAATTGCCTTGCGGGTCTTACGTTTGTGTTTACCGGTACGCTCAACACGTTACCTCGTGAGGACGGAATCGATCTTGTGAAACGGTATGGCGGGCGGGTTACTACTGCGCCATCTGGAAAGACTAGTTATGTTGTGTTGGGAGAGGAGGCGGGTCCTAAAAAGCTTGAGGTTATTGCTAAACTGAAGTTGAAGACAATCGACGAGAATGGGCTGTTTGAGCTCGTCAAGACGTTACCAGCTAATGGCGGATCGACTTCTGCGGGACTAGAGGCTGCAAAGAAGGCAAAGGCGGAGGAGAAGAAGATTATCGAGATGGCGAAGACGATTGGCATTCCTGAGCCCGTGAAGAACAAACCTGCAGCAGCGAAAGCGTCGTCGTCTGCAGCAGCTGCTCCTGCTGGATCTTCGCAACCGAGCAGACCTGCGACAACTGAATCTGCAAGTAGATCTCTACTCTGGACCGACAAATACGCGCCTACCAGTTTGCGTGATATCTGCGGCAACAAGACGCTAGTCGGTCGTTTACAGACCTGGCTTGAGAAGTGGGACGATAACAAGAAATCAGACTTTAAGAGACCGGGTGCGGATGGATCGGGTACTTTCCGGGCGATTATGATCTCGGGACCACCGGGGATTGGGAAAACTACTTCTGCGCATTTAGTCGCTAGTTTAGCTGGATATGACGTTATTGAGACGAATGCGAGTGATGCGCGGAGTAAGAATGTCATTGCTGTATGTCTCACCTTATTAGCACGATTACCAGCTGTTTTGATTTAGATACTGACTGTGTTTCTAGGAAACGTTTGCAGGTGTGCTGGATAACAAGTCCATTTTGGGATACTTTGGAACTGGCGGTCATGCTGCTGAAGCATCCAAGAAGAAAATCGTGTTGATTATGGATGAAGTTGATGGCATGTCGGCCGGTGACCGGGGCGGTGTTGGACAGATGGTGGCTGTCTGCAAAGCGACGCACGTACGTATATATTTGTTGCTTTTGAATATCGTCAAAATAATTACTGACGAAAGGTTTAGATTCCTATTATTCTCATCTGTAATGATTACGGATTACCAAAGATGCGACCATTCGACCATGTCGCATTCGGGCTCTCATTCCGTCGTCCACAAGCGACCGAGATTCGATCACGAATTCTGAGTATTGCATATAAAGAAGGACTCAAGATCCCTCCGACGGCGATCGATCAACTTGTGGCCGGTTCGCATTCGGATATCCGACAAATCATCAACTTGCTCTCGACTTTCCGGGTCTCTGGATCCGAAATGTCGTTTGACCAGGGTAAGCAGATGTCGAAAGATTGGGAGAAGCATGTGATTTTGAAACCGTTTGATATTACGTCGCAACTACTTGGTTCTGGAATGTGGGGACCGTCGAGTACCAGCACGTTAAACGACAAACTCGAGCTTTACTTCAACGACCATGATTTCTCACCGCTCATGATTCAAGAAAACTATGTCCGTACACGACCCACGCTGGCGCACGGCGATCGCATGAAACATCTTGAACTTCTCGATCGTGCCGCGTCGTCGATTTCAGATGGCGATCTTTGCGATCGCATGATTCATGGATCGCAGCAGCAGTGGAGTTTAATGCCGTTACATGGAATTCTGTCAACTGTTCGGCCTGCATCGTTTATCGCTGGTGCGGGCACCGAGAGATATTTGTTTACTTCTTGGCTTGGATCGAATTCGAAACGAGGAAAACTTATGCGGTATTTGCAGGATATCCAGAGTCATGCGCGGCTTCGGATTTCTGCAAACAGCGTTGAAGTCAGACAAACCTATCTTTCATCGTTTTTCGAGCATTTATATGATCCTATTGCGTCAAAGGGTGTTGATGGTATCGAAGACGTGATCTCATTTATGGATTCATATTATCTTACTCGCGACGATTTTGATGCCGTACTGGAGTTGGGAGTCGGCCCGCTTAATGGCGAGGGCCTATGGAAACAAATACCGACTGCCACAAAATCTGCGTTTACGCGGAAATACAATGCGGTAGATCACCCGATTCCGTTCATAAAGGCTAGTTCGGTGCTTGACCCTCGTAAGGAACGGAAAGTTAAGAAAGACGTGCCTGATTTGGAAGAAGCTATGGATGATGTTATTGGTGATGATGACGCGGGACCTGATGAGGATGAGGCGAAGAAAGCTGATGAAGATGCTGAGCAGGATTTGTCGAAGGATAAGTATATCAAAAAGCCGAAGGCGGCAAAGGGAGCCAAGGCCAAGGCTACACCAAAGGCGAAGGGTAAGGCGAAGAAATAACGAGGGCGTGGGTGTGTGTGCGTGTTTAGAACGGCTGGATATATGTAGATTTAAAACAAGTCATGAATGTATAACAAATTCGATTCGCAACGTACACTATACTCTTTCCCACGAGTCAGACCTATAGCAATATACAAAGAGCACAATCAATTATATAGATATAATTGGACGCTTGCATGAGTAGAGAACGAACGGCTCGGTATACAAATCAGAGAAACAAGCCTATAGTTCAAAAACACCAAGATAATTAGGATAGATACTCCATTCCGTTCCAGCCTACCAGTATACTCCTTCCAGTTGACACCTTGACCTGACCTGTCCGACCCGTACGCCGAAAAGAAAAAAAACAAGCAGTGACGAAAACTAACTAATAAAAAAACATTGACTGACTTGAAGTCTCTGAGAGAAGCTATACGAATCAGAGTAGAACCCAGTCAACAGTCTTCGTCTCGCTGGAGGTTGAGGCAGGTGATTCTGAGCGTGTAGAATTCGATCGTGAAAGAGTGGTGGTGGATTCGGCTGTCGTCGTGTCTTCTTTCGCCGATTCGTCGAATCTTCCGGGCCATGTCGCGCGAGACTTCAACGTCGGCGCGGTGGGGCTCTCAGTTCCCGTTGTTCCAGTGGTCGTATCGACCGCAACGGTTTCCTCTGTAATCACAGATTTCTCAACAGACTCGGTCGGTACAGTCTTACGCGTCCACAATCGCGACACGAACGCGTATCGCGAATACCCTGTACCAGTGACCTTCGTGTCCTTCTCGTCACCAACGACATCCCTGGATTTCTCCTCCTGCACATCCTCAATCCCGACTCCGGTAGCAACAGCAGCAGCGCTCGCAGCAGATTCCACAAACGCAGCAGCAGCAGTGCCGAAAATGGCGGTAACTTTCTCGGTCCCCGCCGCTGCCGCTGCCGCTGCAGTAGCGCCGGATCCCGTAAACATTCCCGCTCCAGCGGACGAAGATGTCGCATCCATGGTCGTGCGCGCGGCGGCCAAAATCACGGCACTGCCCGTGCTCCAGAGACGCGCGTAGAGCGACGAGGACGATGAGGACGGCGTGGTTCCCGAGTCGGCGGAGGCCTTTGGTGCTGGTTAGTACGCATGCAAAATAAGGTTTCGATGGGCATCGCGGCGTCACGCGCTTGCGGGGACTACGCCCTAGCCCTATGCATCCCGGCCAGCAGAAGTAGAAACAACGAGCATGGCACAGGGTACGGCAGGGCAGGAATAGAAGCATTCTCGAAGACGCGTGACCACCGTGTGACGTAGGGATTGGGACAATAACATACCTGCTCAGGATTCGCAATGGCCGCCTCTGGCGACGACGCGTCCGCGGCAGCGACTTTGTCGTTAAAGAAGGAGCCAAAGACGGTCTGGCGAAGCGCTTCTATGAGCGATTTGAGAAGACCGATACCATGAGTAGTCGCGCGCTCGCGCGTGGTTTGTACAAATCTCTCTATATCCTGCTCGTGCGAGGAGAGCGTGGGCTCGATGTACGAGTAGTATAGGAAGTTCGCGCCCTGAATAGAGAGATATCAGTCAGCATTCCAAGGCACGCGTTGACGTTGGATTTTGGGAAAAGAAAAGAAAACGTACTTGAGATTGAGGCATAACGAGCCAGAACATGAAGATAAGTCGGGCAAACTGGTAAAGCGGAAGCCTGAAACTCTGTTAGCTTTGTGTCTCTCACCGTCGCAGCTCCGGCGGCCATTCTTGGTAGTCCACGTCAAAAGTAATTGACCTAAGCACAAACAATCATAAGAATTTATATAAGAATAAAACTCACCAAACAAAGAGAAATCCCAGGGTAGACTCAATGGTCGCAAACACGCTGACGACGACCCAGTAAATCAGCCATGGTCCGGCCAACTGCTCGTCCTGGGCCCGCAGCGCCTTGTAGGACGCGTACACAGGATACTGAAACGACACGACAGATCTAAAAGCGCAAGAAATCTGTCAGCATTTTACTATTCTGAAGCAGGGGCAGATCAAAAGATTAAGACGCGCCGGATGAATCACACGTACGAGAGCAAGCGCAGGATGCCAAACATCGCGATCGAGGGGCGGCGCAGGCGTTAAAAGGAGTTGCTGGAAAGCTGGGAGCTTGAAGAGTCGCGCGCGGGTAGCAGCACAGACGGAACAGCACCGGAGATGCTGCTAAGACGGCGGAGGAAGTGTATATGGGACGAGTGGGTATGGAGCTGAGGTCCGGCGGAGATTGCGGTTGCGTCTGATTAATCGCGGCCACAAACTCCCAACGGCACAGACGCGCAGGGTTTGCGTGTTTGTGCTGGGTCTAGGGTTTGAAGGGTTTATGGGGTTTATGGGGTTTACAGATTACAAGACCAAAGTGAACTGCACTTATTCGTGCCTATAAGGTAACTAGCTATATACAAGCATCTGGATCTGCTAGGTTGACTCCAGAATACATCCCTTCCGTCCTCCACACATGCTCAAAACGTGCTGACCTTGTACGGATACTCCCAGGTCATGTCCTTGCGCTTCCACAGTTTCTTCTTGCGCTTCGTTCCAACATGCTCGACAAAGTTCTCGTCGCAGTATTTCTTCTTAAACACGCGAATAAACTGCGGGTCCCAGAGCTCGGACGCGATGCCGAGATCCTTGCAGCACCGCATGAGCGCGTTGCTCTTGCAGCCTTCGGTCGCGGTCGCGATGTTTTCGGGGTCAAAGTAGACTTGCTCGCCACGCGCAATACTCACGAGTCTATGTAAAGATGTTAGATATATGGACGTAGAGCTATGTAGAGTTAAATGGTAAAAGAAAAACGTACCGGCCCTGGCATACGAGTCCGTACTCGCGTGACACTGTCTTCGGGCTGATGATCGTCTCGCTTCGCGGTGCAAGACCCCATCCGCCGGGTCCAAAGGCCTTATTCAGGATTCTGCGGTACTTGATTTCCGGTAGATACAGGATTCCGTCTGGCACAGGTTAGCTCTATGTCGTCTCAGCTTCTCAGCGCGTCTCCTTCTAATAAAAAAGATGACCCTACCCGGCTTGATTTCGACGTCCTGCGGATCAAGGTCTTGCATCAGAATCTTGATCGCCTCAGGCGAGAAGGCCTCGTTTCCAAATCCATGAAACGACCGAGCCCAATCATTCGTGCCCTCGACCTGTTCCATCGCGGCACCAGGCGCGTCATTCAGCGCCACAGGTGAGCCCGCGGACTTAGCCGCAGGCGCTCTAGCTGACGACGACGAAGCCGTATATGCCGACGCCGAAGTGGATGCTGGAGGCGACGGGGTCTCAAACGGATCACGAACACGAAGAGAAGGCGCGGTCGTGGATGTAGATGGAGATTCCTGCTGTTTCGTGCGCGTGGTGGAGATCGTGCGCAGCAGCGCGACGCGTGCAGATGGTGCACGCAGTCGCTGTAACGCGTCCATCGCGGGACGCAGACGGAGACCGGCCATTACTTGTCGATGCACCGGAGCTGTAGTTTCTCTAGCGTGGATATATCAAGCCAAGTAGGGATAGTAATGGAGTTCTTCTATTTACAAATTCGCGATATACGCGTTATACGGGCCCGGGCTAGGGTTTCTGTTTCGTCTGGGTTCGCGCGTCGTTGTTTTTACGAGCCCAGCAATCTTTGAGAGCTTCCATCTGCCAATTGCGCGTTAGTCTAGCGATTCTGAAAGTACTCTTGGGTATGGAAAGGAGGGCAGGTCTCGTGTAGACCATGGTCTAGAAAGAAACCGCGAAAGCAGAGCGCACAACTCACCTCCTTCACGCACTTGCGCCAGTCCCGGCCGCCGTCCGCGTAGCAGTCCGTCAACTTCGCGTTCTCCGCTGGTTTAGTTAGATCTGTGATACCTGTAACACCAGTTAAAGCAAAACAAAGGTACCTGCACAGCCTGTGTCCTCGATCCGTTTGTCCCTGAGTGCGGTTAGTGCCGGATCAGACCAGGATCAGCTCGTAGCGCACCATTCGTCGGGCTCGTCGTCTTCATCGTCGGTCGGTGGCGGACGGATCTCGACTGCTTTGTCGTCTGCACTCATTGGTCAAATATAATAGTCAAGAATATGTATAAAGAAATGCAAAAGACTAGAGAGCGTGCTGAAAGTAGTTGCGTCGTTATATCGCGGTTCGAGTTATAACATGGTTGACGACCTCGGAGATCTAGCGACTTTATGTCGAAGCCGCATGCAACGCGCGATTCTCGAATTTACCTCGAAAGCCCCGGGAATACCAACAAATTATGTATACTGGTGTAATAGATTACATGCCTTCCAAATTTACTAGTTACACATGACAGAACATAAATGAGCAAATCGCAAACTCCAAATAATCAGTCTTGCATCCAATCATCTCACATCCAGGCCATTCTAACCGCCAGGATCTCGCATCTGTGAAAAAACATCGAGAGCATAATAAAATCGTAATAAAAACTCATGTATCTGACAAAATCTACTCTATTGCCCGCTGATTGACTCATTCCGCTCTTGTAACTTGGCCAATCGGGCAGCTTTTACTAATGGTGCTAATGTCTTGAGATTCTCAGACAGCTGCAAAAACGGGTGGCCGAGAAGTTCTTCGGCAGATGCGCGACGGTCCTGGTCAACTTGCAAAGCCCAGCCGAGGAATGACTTGAACGTGGCTGATAGTGCGTTCGGGTCTTTGAGATCGGGAGTGCCGTTGGTCGCGATGAGATAAAGCGCGCGCATGGGTAACTCGTTCAGATACGGCGGCTCGCCTTCGACCATCTCAATGGCCATGATGCCTAAACTCCAGATATCGACTTTGGGACCGTACTCTTTCCGAGACACAACCTCGGGAGCCATCCAGTAAGGCGTGCCGACCATAGTTGTGCGTTTGACGGCTGTGTCGTTAATTTGTGCACAAAAGCCAAAATCGGCTGGACCATTTTGTTAGTATTAGTTGTTTCTACAGCAAGAGGAAAGAAGTTCAACGTACTCAGTTTAATATCGCCAGTGAGTGAGAGAAGGACATTGTCGGATTTGATGTCCCGGTGGATAACACCTTTAGCATGTAAATGCAAAAGACCGTACAGGGTTTCGCGACAGACGGCCGCGATCTGGCCCTCGGTCATGAGGTTATAGGTGACGACGTCAGTCAAACTGCCGCCTTCCATGTACTCCATAATAACCCAGAGATCTCCTCGAAAGAGAAATGAGTCGATAAAGTTGACAATGTTTTTGTGTTTGCTCTCCTTCATCACCAGGATCTCGTTAATGATGAGCTCCTTCTTCGGTTGCCGCTCAAGATTCATCTGCTTGATCGCGACACTGAGATTCGTGCCAACCTGGTAAGCTGTGTACACGCCTCCCGATGCTCCTTGCCCGATCTTGTGCAGGTTGCGATATAGTCGCGTGGGATCGCCCGGTGAGCAGATCGCATTGAGCTTCGCAACGAGCTCTGCGTCGCGAACACGCTTCTGCTCACGTTTCCGTGGCGAGATGATGTGTCTGTCCATTCCCGCTGTGTCCATCGTACCTGGTGATCCAGGCTGCGGCTGTCTCGGCGAGCCATGATGGGCACGTCCGGCACGGCCAGGCGAATCGTGCAACACTGCGCCCTGCAATTGCTCGGGCGAGAGCTCGCCGTTGGCTAACTGGCTGTCGAGCGAGGGTGCAGCTTGCTGGGCACGGTCGCCAAAGTCGGGAGAGGGCGCGAGGTTGGATATGGGCGAGGAAAGAGGCGACTCGTCTGAGGGCTCCGAGGGGAGTTCCTTGTTCTGGTACTTTTGCCAGGACGCGCGGATCTCGCGCTCTTTAAGGATCGCGGTCTGCATGTTGAGCGAGGCCTGTTTCGTGAGGGAGGGGGTGTAAATCATGCTGTTTGTGTTGCTTGCATTGTTCGTGTTGATCGTGTTGTTTGAGTTGTTCGTCGGGGTTGCGAGGGAAGATGGGGTCGATAAAGTGATCGGAGGAGACAGGGTTGATTGACTTGTTGGAGCAGACGGCGGCGCTGGAGCTGGTCTGCTCGGCATGAGCGACGGAGGCTGCGGTGCCGGACGCGGGTTCTCGAAGCTGCCTGCGGTGTTGCGCGGGAAATGCGGGCTGCGGGGGGTGTTGGTTGTGTTGGTTGAGTGAATGGTAGCGGAGTAGATGCTGGCGGCGTTGGAGTTGGCAGCATGCGCATGATCAAACTTGCGCCAAACGTCTTCATCGCGGTGCGCGTTCGCGTCGGCGTAAAACGCGACGATATCCGCGACGGCCTGCGGATGCGACTCCTGTTCACTGCGCGAGATGCCGGACTCGGCGAGCAGTGTCTGCCACTCCGGTGGCAGACCTGTGAACTCGCGGGTCGCGAGGTCGTAGCCGACATGCGTGACGTGTTTAGCGTTGTAGGGATCCGAGATCTCGAGCACACGGTCGCGGTCGCGGTCGCGTTCGCGTTCCGTACGCGGCGTGGAGGAGGATTTGTTGATGCTGCCGACGATGGACGAGAGGCGGAAGCGCATTGAGCGCGCGCCGCCGGAGTCGGAGCGGCCGGAGGAGCGGCGTGAGTCAGAGCGCGGTGAGGACACTGTTCGAGGAGACGACGACGAGATCAGACGCGGCGACGAGACGAGAACGGGCGAGGTGGTGGCCGAGGACGAGGCCAGCGAGGGCGGCAGCGGCGGGACCGGCGGCGGCAGGACGGGCGAGCTCGCTGCGGAAGTGGCGGGCTCCGGAGGTGGTGCCGGCGCCGGCGCCGGCGCGCTGAGCTGCATTGTAGCTGCGGGGAATTGGTCGGTATAATTGGGGAAAACGGAGGGCCTGTGGACAGGGAAACCGGGCTTCGAGGGTCGCGATGATGCCGTACGCTGCGGAGGACAATGTTGACACGCACAAAACCCTTGGTTCCGTCAGCGCGTACTGAACACCTCGACTTAACTTCACTTGTTGGATCTATCGATACTTCACGACTTTCACCAGCACTACTGCTCTAATTCCATAGAGAAAGGCCACAATGGGCTTCCGCGAGCGCCTGGATTTGACGCCGCTGCCGCGCAATGCGCTGCACGCGTCTTTCAGTTTTGAACTCGCGGCGGACGCGACCGCGAGCGCGCTCGGCGGCGCCGTCTCGCACTACGGCCTATTCCCCCGCGCGGCCGGCCAGATCCTCGCGAGCACGCACGCGGCCGAACTCCATCTGCGGTTTGCACAGGGCTGGTGGGACGCGGCGGAATGGGGTGCGTTACCGGAAGGTGGCGCGTTTGCAGGCGGTTCCGGTGTCGAGCTGTGGGCTTGGGTTGGTGGGAAGGACCACGACGAGTGAGTGTAGCACGACTAATGATCTGGTGATCCTGATGATCCCGCGCTGACGCGTTGCAGAGCGGAAAACCGCTGGTATGAGCTTGTGAACGCGCTGTCGGGTTTGTTTTGCGCGTCGCTCAACTTTGTCGACGCGGCCCGCACGACGCCCGACGCGCTTTCCTTCGCGCCCTCACCCGCCGTCGCGAACGCCAACTCCAATTCCGACTCCAACTCCACCTCCTCTTCCACCTCCGACTCCCTTTTCCTTTTCCACGGCGCACTTCCGCGCGAAAGTGTCTGCACAGAGAACCTGACCCCGTTTCTGAAACTGCTGCCATGCAACGGCCGCGCAGGACTGTCGTCACTTCTCGACGGCCACCGCATCTTCGACGCAAAATGGCAGTCAATGGCGCTTGATTTTGTGCCTGTCTGCGACTCTCATGGCTGTCGATTGCACATGACTGAGCGGATTGACGTCGTGCTGGACGTGTTGCGCTCGCTTCAGCGAAAACGAAATCCCGTGCCCGAACCACCGCCTAGAGAAGAATTACTGTGCGATACCTCGAAATCTTATAGCTCGGACTCGGTGTGCTTTCCCTTACCGACCAGTGAACATCTGTCGTTTACAATTACAGATATCTTTGGCACGCCGGTAAATGGGCGTTGTCTGTTTGATAGAGGAGGCGGCAGTGAAGAAGGAGAACAGGACAACAAAGAAGAGTACAACGTGCGCGCGCACATCACGCCCGACTGGAGCCTAAGTCGTTCCGGGGGCACAGTTCTCTCAAGCGTTGCCGAACTTGCATCATTCTCGCTCAACGACAACGAGGATTTCGACATCGGATTCAGCACCGAGCGCGCATCCTCCGTCGCGCCTGTCGTGCCGCCGCCAGTACACGTGCAGCGCTCGATGACCGGCCGTGGACAGCAGCATGGCGGAATGCAGACAGTAATCCGAAATTACCTGCCGGAGCCGGTCTCCCTCGTCTATTTTGAATCGCTGCCGTGGTACATGAAACCCTACCTTTCCACAATGGTCTTGCATACAACCCCGACCACACCCGAGGACCCACTCCAGACGATACGCTACCGTCCCTTTCTCGAGCGCAAACGCCCGACATACCTCGAACTCTCACTCACAGTCCCCTCCGAAAGCACCCTTACAATCAGCTACGACTTTGACACAACTCTGCTTTATCTCGCAGAGTACCCGCCGGACGCGAACCGCGGCTTCGACGTCGCGCCGGGAGTTTTATCTGTCCTTGCGACAGATAACTCGTCGTTGTATTCGTATCAACTTCGCACGTCGAGCTTGTTGCTGGCTTTGCCTACTCCTGATTTTAGTATGCCGTACAACGTCATCATTCTCACATCGACTGTCATGGCGCTTGCGTTTGGATCCATTTTTAATATTCTTGTTAAGCGGTTCGTGTATGAAGCAGATGTAGTATCCGACCGGCCGTCACTCAAGACGAGGATACAGGCAAAATGGGGCAGATCTAAGAAGGCTACCATAGAGAAGGATGGAAAGAAACCATCTGACGCGAAATAGATTTACCTAAGTAGCGGAACCTGATACAGGGCATATCCTAGATCCTGTTTCAGCCGGTACGGAAGTTTTAGGATTCCCTAAGCCCTATCTCCAGAATTTCACTTCTAAACCGCAAATGCAAGCTATTGACTTGCTATAATAGGCTGTAGTAACCTAGTAGATTGTACATTTGCAGAATTGTTAAAGGTTGGCATAATTGGTTGCCAAAATATATGAAGAGCGCGGCCCGGATTTCAACCCCAATTTTGTTGTGGGCTCAGATCGTTAAATCTGAATTGGATTTACCAGCCGCGATCCCGTTGAACATAGCGAGTGTATAAGCAATATACACAGCCATTGCTCTTCAGTTCTACGGGCAAATAACCTGTAAGTCAATTTGAAAGTCTGTTCAATATGATACTGTCATACTGACAAGTCCCACGATACAGTTCATCGAGCTGGTGGCACTGCTATACACAACGCGTGCCCCGGCAGCAACTTCAACAACTCAACTTCGTCGTCGCATTCTCTCTGTGCTACGCTGCACGCAACGGTGATTCAATTGGTCGACCAATAGAAAATGACATATGATGTCATCGGAGAAGAGGTGACAGTAATAAACAAGATGGTAGAAGTGAAGCCGGAACCAAAGGGGATAGACACCACACACCCGTCGAGCAAAATCTCATCTGCCGACGCGTCGCCAATATTGAACTTCGACTCCCCGTCTGCTTCGATATCTGCAAAATCGGAAAAGGAGGAGTCAGCATCCGAAAGCGAAGATAATGCGCGACCACGGAACTCTATGAAAGAGGGCGGTCAACGATCGGGCAAGAAGGCGTCAGACGTGAAAATCTCGCCGCCATTGTTGTTGCTAGATCTTCCGTCAAGACTTGCCGAAGCCAAGAAGACATTTGAAGAGCTTGAAGTATGTACTTATGGTAATAAGTATCTTGGAGATGCTGGCCAAGAAGAAATCATGACCTGCGATTGCAGGGAGTCCTGGGGTAGGTTTGAAGATGCATCTTTTTTCTTCAGAGGATTTTTCTGTGGCTAACTGGGCCGTCTAGATGGTAAAGTCAACACGGCTTGCGACGATTCCTCCGACTGCATCAATCGTATGACTTCAATGGAATGCGTCGATGGCGAATGCAACTGTGGTGATGCTTGCCGGAATCAGCGGTTTCAGCGTAGAGAGTACGCAAACATCGACGTTATCCAAACAGACATGAAGGGATTCGGAGTTCGTGCTCAAGCTGATTTACGGCAGGGGACTTTTATTTACGAGTACATTGGTGAGGTTATCGACGAAGGTAGATTTCGAAAGCGAATGGTGCAGTATGATGAGCAAGGTATCATACATTTTTATTTCATGATGCTTCAGAGCGGCGAGTTTGTCGACGCCACCCAGCGCGGTTGTCTAGCCCGTTTCTGCAATCATTCATGCAACCCAAATTGTTATGTCGAAAAATGGGTCGTGAAGAATAAACTCCGCATGGGAATCTTCGCAAAGAGAGATATTGTTCGCGGCGAGGAAATCACTTTTGATTACAATGTGGACCGATATGGAGCTCAAGCACAGCCGTGTTATTGCGGCGAGCCGAATTGTATTGGATTTATTGGCGGCAAGACACAGACCGAAGCAGCATCTAAGCTTCCTCAAATGCTGGTGGATGCGCTTGGTATCAGTGACGACGAAGACGATTGGACGGTGGTTCAGCCAAAGCGGAAGCGCAAGACAACTTCAAAGGCTGCTGACGATGAAGAATACGTGTCTACATTGCCCACTCGGGCAGTGAAGGAAGAAGGTGTCTCCAAAATTATGAGTTCCTTGTTGCAATGCAAAGAAAAATGGCTGGTTAGTAAGCTTTTGAAGAGAATTCATATGAGCGACGATTTAGGCGTGCAACGACGAGTTATGCAGATGCATGGTTATCAGATTCTTGGAACATTGCTTCGCGAGTGGAAGACAGGTGATGATATCATCATTATTGTTTTAGAGATTCTTTCCAAATGGCCGGCAATGACTCGTAACAAGATCTCTAGCTCAAAGATCGAAGAGACAGTCAGCAATTTTGCAAAGGAGAGCGAGAATGAGAGGATCAAGACGCTTTCCAGTGAGCTGGTGTCTTCGTGGCAGAATCTGGAGATGGCATATCGGATTCCGAGACGCGAACGGCCTGCTAAAGTCGAGAAAGCTCCAGTCGAGACTCCCGTGAAGGCTGCTCAGGAAAGCGATACAAAGCCAGGTCCATCCAGGGCCGATTCTTCAGCAAAAGCTTCGCCGTTCCCGAATGAATCACAGTCATATGCTTCAAAGCAATCGCGACCTCCGCCTCCCCGCATGAATCATTACCGACAACAAAATACTCCGAGGAAAGGTCTACCACGTGGATGGGCGTCTGCAGAAGATCCAAACGGACGGACTTATTACTATCATAAGTCGGATAACCGGACACAGTGGGACTATCCCCAAGACGATACACCTCCGCCTCCGCCCCCTCCTCCCCCTGTTGTACCATCTCCCGCACCACAGGCTGAGAAATTGGATTTACAGAAAATTATCGACGAAGCGAACAAGAAGCTTGCTGAGCGCGCTAAAGAAGAAGCGGCTAAGGCTGAGAAAGAGAAGAAGGAGGAAACGGATGACCATCGGAGGCATAAATCTAAGGAACAGAAACCGAAGGAGCCAAAGGATGATGGCAAGAAGGATGTAGAAGTTCTGACTAGGACGGTATGCTTTGATGATTGGAAGGCGACTCGAGCTAAGGGGATACTAACGGATTCAGTTCGCCAAATACGTACCCAATGTGGTTGCGCGCTACGAGAAAGACGTCGGTCATGAAAGAATGAAGAAGTACGCGAAAGAGGTAGGCTTGTTCTTTCTATGCATATTTATATGTATAGCCGCTGACATTCCTCCTTCAGATCACCAAGATTCTCGTGGAAAAAGAACTCCGTCCCGGACATGTTGTCAAGAATCCGTCTGAGCTGACTGACGAGAAGAAAAAGAAAATCAAACTTTTCGTGAAGACGTACATGGATAAGGTTGTTGCCCGCAAGAAAGAATCAGGCAAGAATGATGCTTCACCGGCTTAATTCATGTTTTTGTTGATTTCTTCGTTGCGCTCAAAAAGTATTAGTCAGTTTGGGATGGTGCTCGCTTAGAGAGCTGTATTAAATAGATTCTGTATACCTATTGAATGTTTGTTATACTCGGACGATTTTATGTAAGTATAGAGGTTTATCTAGTTGTACATAATAAATCATCACTTTATCGAAAAAACCTCGACAAAAGGGGCACTAAAGCTGACTTTGTTCTGAAAATCTGGTACGCATTTTACATCCACTTGTATTCATACAGCAATATACGATCGCCAAAAACATACAGGCTACAGCTAAAATACAATACAATACAGTACAAAGAAATAAAATACACTAAGTTACAAGATATAGCAAGACGACCTACTTCCCCGATAAACTCTCCTGGTACCGCTGCACGACGGAGATAATATACATCGGATCCGAAAGCAAGGCCGGATTCGCAATCACTTCAGGTGATCGCATCAAAATACTCTCCAGTAGCGCCACATCAGACGGCGCCAATCCCAGCGCTTGAATTGCACCCGAGACCGGATGTGCGGTAGTTGAGACAGGTGCAGATGAGGGTGCTTGCGTCGGTCCTTGAAGTGGTGGAGCAGGGGAGTACAGTGCCATTGGATCGTACTCATCCTCGGGCGCCTGCCAGTCCTGTACAGGCACCGCCATAGCTGGTCTTGGTGATACTTTATTAATCACGTATATTCCCAAAAGAATCGGAGCTGTTATATTCCGCGGTATCGAAAGAGACGAGATGCGGTGCATGTAATCCGGTCGTTCATCGCCCGGTAATAACGGCACCAGGTACGCGTCCTTGACATTCTGGAATGAATTCCGCATGACTCCGTAGCGTTCGCGGCCACGAAAGTAGTCAAACAAGTGAACAAACTCGGTTTTCTGCTCTTTACTCCCAGCGTCTGCGACAGAGAATGAAATCGCGACAAGGTCCTTGGTCGATGCGACGTCGACTAGGTAGCTTGATGCTTTATCCATTGCCAACCGGCCATCAATGTGAATCGTGTTTGGCACAACGTCCGCCCATTTCCTGATTTCGCCGTCGAAAAGTGGGCCACCTGCCTGCACCGCTTGCGCCGAAAAGCTAGCGACAGAAGCCATGCTCAGGTTCCCTTTCCAAATCACCGGATCGGTCTCGGCAAGCTGCGGAGAATAACTAGTATCAAAATCAAGCTCCCTTGGTCCGTCGTCATCGCCAGCGATTAGCCTATCAATATCCGCGTCCGCAATCTGTGGCGCTGTACCAGACAGCTCCGGTGATGCAAACGATGTGCCAGGCGGCGGACTGTTATGCAGCATTGTCGAGATATCAAACTCTGGCGACCGTGAGCCGTCGTCGCCCATTGGCGATCCGGAATAATTTGGAGGTGAATGTGAACCAATCTGGGGAGGTGAGATGGCCGCAAATTCTGACTGGGCAGCTGGGATCGGTCTGTGGTTGCTGCCGCTGCTGCTGAGATCTGTGGTTCGGTTTTCCGCGTTCCGGGAGCCTTCGTCGTCTTGAGTCGTGGTGGGGTGTAACGGATCCACATCACCGACAAATTCCTCGCCTTTATGCGTTCTCCGGATCCGAGGAGCTTCTACTACTTGTAGCGTAGACTGCGATATACTCTCCTTGCGAACTGCTTCCGCCAGCTTTTGAAGTTCTGGGTTCATCAGTTCCTCAGGCGACAAGCGCACGATATGCTCAGGCGACAGTTCGCCCGCAATGACACGTTGTCTTAGACTTTCGTTTTTCGGATCCTTCAGGTTAAACGAGAGCGTACGGAACTTGTTTCGGTACTGTGGTCCGACATCGCCTGATTTGGCAGCGAGCTGCGAGAATAGCTCGCGTTCGATGGACAGTGTTAATGATTCCGCGAACGAAGTCGGGTCTTCGCCTTCTTCGGTAGTAAGCGTCAGCGTGCCGTTTTTGACTGCGTCGGTCGCGGCGACGCGGAGAATGTTGTAGAGCGCGACTGCGACGGAGTTGCGGACTTTGTCTGATAAATCAGATATGTGGACGACGCCTGGCTTCTTCTTCGCTGGAGGTTCATGTTCGCTGATCGGGGTAGATTCGGTTGATTTGGGTGGTGGTTTAGATGATTCGTGTTTCCGTTTTGCCGAAGTTTTTGTAAAATCCGCGTCTTGGTCTAGTTTCCGCTTCGTCGATACCGGCGATGCCTTTGCAGACACTGGTTTAGCTGGTGCAGTTGCTGCTGTTGTCGGTGGCGGATGTGGATGCAGATCCGGACGGCATTGCTCGCAAAAGTAATGCTCCGGGACATCATTCTCGTCCGTGATGCCTAACGTGCACTCTGGATGCTGCCAGCATAAACACGTCTCGCACTGCGCAAACAGCTCGTCCGGGTTATCTGGATCCGGCGCCGTCTTGCCGCAAAGACACCGCAAAACCGATCCTTCCCATGAATCCTCTTCCTCTTCTTCGCTGTCTTCTTCTTCTTCATCCGCTTCGGCTTCGGGTTTCGCAGCTTTTGTAGCTGTCGCTGCTTTCTTCCGTGACTTTTTGGCGGGCGCGCGTCGATTCGTCTTCTTCGTCGTCTCTTTCTTCGTCGCGCTCTTGGCCGGAATCGCAGGAGTAGCAGAAGCAACTGAATCCTTCACGTCGTCCTGTGCATCTTGCTCTTCGAGAAGACTATGCTGCCCCTTTGTGCTCCGCGCCGATCGTCGTGGTTCTGCCATGATTGTTAGTATTCTGCGTGGCCGATGACTGGGGGGAGCGTTGCGTACCGGACGCGGTGGCCATGTGTGGCTTTTGGTGGTGTGGGCTGGACTACTCGGGTTACAGATGCTACTAGTTTTCTTGTCTGTGAAGGGACAGAGATGGATGAGATGTGATCTGCCGGGATGATTGTAGGCCTTGAGGTGTTGTTGTGCATAAACACTTGGAACTGGAGATAATTGATGTCATGTTTTTTTTTAATAATTATCCAAAAGTAAAATCGTGGAAGTCTGCGGCTCGAGATCGTAATTCTCAACTTGCACAAATAAATCCTCAGTACTTTCATGCACTTTCAAAACTATACCAATAATTCCACAACTCGCAACGGAATCCAATGCCATCTACGACTCGCAAATCCTCTTCTACAACAGACACGCCGCCAACCAAGCGCGCGCGCGTGAGCGAGACCACGACCGAGCCCGAAGCCGATCTCGACGCGGAATGGGACGTGTTTCAAGCCGAGATCGCGGCGGTTGACGCGGGCGTTGTGGTTGATACTCGCGATGTCGGTGTGATTGCTGATGGATTGTCGGAGGGCTTGGAGAGTGAAGAGGGTAGACAGGGACGGGGTAGGGGGGATGAGGAAATTGAGGACGCTGCGAATGCGTTGAGGGAGGAGATTGCGGAGCAGGTTGAGCTTGATGAGAAGGTTCGGAAGATGAAGGAGGCGAGGGATGAGTTACGGGCGCGGCGGGCGAGGGAGGGGTCGGCTAAAGATAATGGGAATGGGAATGGAAATGGAGTGGTGGAGGGAGGAAAGGGTGAAGTGACGAACGGGGTGGATGATGAAGATGAGGATGAGGATGAGGACGAGGATGAGGAAGATGCGTTTGGGCTCGTTCTACGGCGGTAGCTTGTTGCCACGACTGCATCTACTTGACAACTACATCGACCCTCCCTACGAACACTGCATTACATGTACTTTTACGACGCACACCGGACCACGCACGCTGGTTCGCTCGTTGTGCTTTGATACACGACCAGAGCCGCGGCTCGTCTCGAGGGATTGTCTTCCAAATCATCCGACTTATCCTGTCAGGTGTGGACACTCTTTGCAGTATGGCTGCATGGGACCGAGGCTTGGAAGCATCAGTGGCACGCTTAGTCGCGAATTGCATGGGCTCATTGTGTTTGAGACGCTCCACTCTTTGGTGCAAGTGCACTCCGCGGGCCATAGACTATTTCTCAGTTGAACGAATAGCGGGAAGTCAATTTGACCATTTTTGTATAGTTTGACATTGTCATTCATAGTGATGATCAGTACAATGTCATTATTGGATACCGACAGACTACCGAGCGAACAGTCGCCACGGTTTCCACCCAGAGCTAAATTTTATGATCTTGTCGAAACTAGTATTAGTAGACTGAGCTGTGACGAACAGCGGAACAGAGAACAGTGAACAGTATGTTTAGTATTGTTTTGACGATCGCGAGATAGACTTGTCGCGTGGGAATAAGGCCGGGTCGCGCGGGCTCCGCTCGATCCGGACCGGCCGGCGGACGGTCGCCACTCGGGGTGCTTGTACCACTCTTGCTTCAACACTTTTAACTCATAACGATGTTGATATAATGATATCGGACGGATATTCACGGTATGCGATGACGTCTATTGAATTTGCAATTGCGTGTTGAGACTTGAGATCGTGGTTCTGCACAGAAACTTGGTTACTGGGGTTTATAGGACAGTAGGGTTTATAGCTCATCAGACAGTAGGGTTTAGAGCCTTGGGGTTTACAGGGTTTGTAGAAACAAAAGAGAGTCTGAGCGTGCGGCGCTAATTGCGGGTTCCGGATTGGGCGACGCAGCCAGCCGAGTTTCCGCATGCGGCCGAGGCTCAATTTGTTAGTGCGTTAAGCTGGACTTGTAGTGGTGGGCGGCAGTTCTGGTCTTCGACTTTGTGCGTTCTGGTCTTTTCCACGACTGCGCTCGAGGTGATTAGTAACGCTATAACTGCAATGCAGTGTTCAGTAGACGGACTTGGATATCCATAAGTTTAATAACAGCGAGAGCCATGGCAATAGTGAATAGTCTAATTAGAACGTGAGAGTGAGACGCCCGGGCAGTGGACTGCGTGGAGTAAGCGAGCTGCTCTCTACACAGTGTTAGAGTAGAGACTGGACAGAAGGTGGAACGATATTCACACAATGCCCGTGAAGAGAACGACGCAGGATAAATTCACTGCAGAGGCTGCCAGACGCACTAAACTCGTGGCGTTGGGTCCGGGAGAAACAACACGCCAGGCCCGTTCGGGAGAGAAACAAATAAACACGCCGCGTTGCCGCGGCAACCGCTGTTCGTCACAGCTAGCCCACATGGCAAGTTCTTAGTTCTGCTAGTTCAGACTACATCCGCCGATCAGAAATAACATCATCATGTTCCTGCTCTTCTGTAGTTCTATTATCACGAAGCAATCACATTCGCCATGAGTCCATGACGTCGTTGTTGCGTTGCTGCTGAAGAACCTGTTGAGCTCGGCGAGACCCGTCCGGATGCGGCAGGCGCACAACACTCTCTCGAGACTCTAGTCTACTACTCTAGTACTACTACTCTGCAACTGGCTCTGCTCTGGCTTAACTATTACTCCAGTTGTTTTTCTCCTATAGCCCATAGCCTTTGTAGTCCGTACTACCCTGCAACTCCTCTACTCTGCTACCACACCGAGTCCAGTTGCTCTTCATAGTAGTATCCTGCTATCACCGCTGCCGCGCGAGCCGGCGACCTGCGGACCCGCCGCGCGCGGTTACTTGCGCCGGGGTGGCACTGGTACTTTGGCACCCGGGATACTGTTTACCATTACTTAACACGGCAATTTGTTATTCTGGACCCCCTGCTCAACTCCCGGGTCCGCCGCCCCAGCCAATGGCAGGCGCCGCAGCGCCGCAGCCGCCGCAGCCGCGTATATAACCTGCGCCGCTCCCAGCCCGCTTCTCCTCGCCCACCACCCATCGCGACTGCCTGACCTCCCACCATGTCGGATGCCACACAGCCCACCCACGAGAAGGTCGCCCCGGCCGAGGAGGACGACGAGGAGGACGACATGGACGCCTTCATCGCCGAGCTCGAGTCTGAGGACGGCGCCGAGGCGCTCGAGGAGGACGAGGCCGAGGAGGGCGCCTCCGCCCGCCCCGTCCCCGAGGAGCTGCTCCAGACCGACCCGCGCTTCGGTCTCACCACCGACGAGGTCGCCGCCCGGCGGAAGAAGTACGGTCTCAACCAGATGTCAGAGGAGAAGGAGAACCTGATCATCAAGTTCTTCATGTACTTTGTCGGACCCATTCAGTTCGTCATGGAGGTGAGCTTCGTCTTTACTACTCTTATCACTACTTTTACTAATAGTAATTAGGCCGCCGCTGTCCTCGCTGCCGGTCTCCAGGACTGGGTCGATTTCGGTGTCATTCTCGGTCTGCTCGGCCTCAACGCCGCCGTCGGTTTCATCCAGGAATTCCAGGCCGGCTCCATCGTCGACGAGCTCAAGAAGACCCTCGCCCTCAAGGCCACCGTGCTCCGTAACGGTGCCATTGTCGAGGTCGAGGCCCCCGAGGTCGTTCCCGGTGACATTCTCCAGGTCGACGAGGGTACCATCATCCCCGCCGACGGTCGTCTCGTCACCGAGGACTGCTTCCTGCAGGTCGACCAGTCGGCCATCACCGGTGAGTCGCTCGCTGTCGACAAGCACAAGGGCGACAACTGCTACGCCTCGTCTTCCGTCAAGCGTGGTGAGGCCTTCATGGTCATCACCGCCACTGGTGACAACACCTTCGTCGGTCGCGCCGCTGCCCTCGTCAACAAGGCTTCCGGCGGCACTGGTCACTTCACCGAGGTCCTGAACGGTATCGGTACGATTCTGCTCGTCCTCGTCATTGCCACTCTTATGGTTGTCTGGGTTGCCTCGTTCTACCGTACCGACCCTATCGTCGATATCCTTCGTTTCACCCTCGGTATCACCGTCATTGGTGTCCCCGTCGGTCTCCCCGCTGTCGTTACCACCACCATGGCTGTCGGTGCTGCTTACCTCGCCGAGAAGCAGGCTATCGTGCAGAAGCTGTCTGCCATTGAGTCCCTCGCCGGTGTCGAGATTCTGTGCTCGGACAAGACCGGAACCCTGACCAAGAACAAGCTCTCGCTCTCTGAGCCGTACACCGTCGCCGGTGTTGAGCCCGATGATCTCATGCTTACCGCTTGCTTGGCTGCTGCCCGCAAGAAGAAAGGTCTCGATGCCATTGACAAGGCTTTCCTGAAGTCGCTCAAGTACTACCCGCGCGCCAAGGCTACCCTGACCAAGTACAAGGTCCTCGAGTTCCACCCGTTCGACCCCGTCTCCAAGAAGGTTACCGCTGTTGTTGAGTCCCCCGCCGGCGAGCGCATCGTCTGTGTCAAGGGCGCCCCTCTTTTCGTGCTCAAGACCGTCGAGGAGGACCACCCTCTTCCCGAGGAGGTCCTGAACGACTACAAGAACAAGGTCGCCGAGTTTGCCACCCGTGGTTTCCGTTCGCTTGGTGTTGCTCGTCGCCGCGGTGAGGGCCACTGGGAGATTCTTGGAATCATGCCTTGCATGGACCCTCCCCGTCACGATACCGCCAAGACCATCAACGAGGCCAAGTCGCTCGGTCTTTCCATCAAGATGCTTACCGGAGATGCCGTCGGCATCGCTCGCGAGACCTCGCGCCAGCTCGGTCTCGGAACCAACGTCTACAACGCCGAGCGTCTCGGTCTCGGTGGCGGCGGTGACATGCCCGGATCCGAGGTCTACGATTTCGTCGAGGCCGCCGATGGTTTCGCCGAGGTTTTCCCGCAGCACAAGTACAACGTCGTCGAGATCCTGCAGCAGCGTGGCTACCTGGTTGCCATGACTGGTGACGGTGTGAACGACGCTCCGTCGCTCAAGCGTGCCGACACTGGTATTGCCGTCGAGGGTGCGTCTGACGCCGCCCGCTCTGCTGCCGATATCGTCTTCTTGGCTCCCGGTCTGTCTGCTATCATTGACGCGCTCAAGACTTCCCGCCAGATTTTCCACCGCATGTACTCTTACGTCGTCTACCGTATCGCTCTTTCGCTCCATCTCGAGCTGTTCCTTGGTCTCTGGATTGCTATCCTCAACACGTCGCTCAACATCGAGCTTATTGTTTTCATTGCTATCTTTGCTGATATCGCCACTCTCGCTATTGCTTACGACAACGCTCCTTACTCTGCCAAGCCCGTCAAGTGGAACCTGCCCCGTCTTTGGGGAATGTCTGTTGTTCTCGGAATCATTCTCGCTATCGGCACTTGGATCACGCTCACTACCACTTTTGTTCACGGCGAGCACGGCCGCGGTATCATCCAGAACTTTGGTGTCCGTGACGAGGTTCTGTTTTTGCAGATCTCGCTGACCGAGAACTGGTTGATCTTCATCACGCGTGCCAACGGTCCGTTCTGGTCGTCTGCTCCTTCGTGGCAGCTGTCCGGCGCCGTGTTCATCGTCGACATCATCGCCACCATTTTCTGTGTCTTTGGTTTCTTCGTCGGCGGCCAGACCTCGATCGTCGCGGTCGTCCGTATCTGGATTTTCTCGTTTGGCATCTTCTGCATCCTCGGCGGCGCGTACTACCTCATGGCCGACTCTGTTTCGTTCGACCGTCTCATGAACGGCAAGGGCCTGAAGGAGAAGCCCAAGCAGCGCTCGCTCGAGGACTTTTTGGTCTCGATGCAGCGTGTGTCGACCCAGCACGAGAAGTCAAACTAGTCTTTGACGCCGTGATGAGAGAAAATAAGTGTTTCTTTTTGGTTTGTTTACTTTTGTTTAGTGTGTGTGAGTTTAGAAAGCCTGAAAGGATTGCTTTTTAACAACCCTCAAATCGAGTCGTTTTGATTGTCTAATTTATCGTGAGACGGACATTGCTTATACGATTATATATCCTTGGTTTTTGTGTATCGTTTTTTGTGTTATTGCGTGTTTGTGTATATCGTTATTGGCGGCCTGTGGCTCTAGATTAACATAATAGCAGATCGTGCAACTATCTTTTTTTTCTCTTCGTTTTAGTTTTAGTCTTGTAAGATAAATGGTGAAACACCGGTCGGAGAGTTCATCGTTCAGGCACCGAGGCAAAAACGATTGTTGGGCGTTTCGACTTATCACAAATTAGTTATGCGGCGTAGGTTTTGTTTTGCTCCTCGGCGAGAACGCCACGTCGCGATTACGAACTGCGGGAACGCAATTGGCTGAATTGGCTCTTGATTAACTGTGTAATTGATGTGGCAATTGGTTGTAGAAGGTCGTGTTTGTCAATTGTTGTCAATTGTCGCAATTGCGCGTCTCTAGATGCTGAATTGAAAGAAAAAACGGAGGCAAAAAAGCCAAAACACGGCGATAATTATTGTTCCGAATCTGGACAAAAGTGAAAACTAAAAATTGAGTTGCGAACAGTGAAAATTGGCGGGTCAGACGCAATTGAGTTTGCCGCTTTTGTAAACAAATCTCGGCGAATTGAGTTGAGTGAAGCTGGGGTTTGGTTTCTTTGTTTGGGCGGCGCCGGTAAAGGCGGAGGGAAAAGTCCGCACTTTGCCACTGTCTTTTGTTAAGACGGGGCTTCGGACGTGTAATTGGATAATGCTGACTTTCAGTCATCGCTTTAGAGTCTTTTTCTCTAGTAAAAATTAATGGGGTTTCTAAAGTAACGAGCCAATTGAAGTCCTGCTACGTAGAATTGTAGATACGGCGGCCCGCCGACATCGGCGCGGGCCGCGGTCCGCACTCTCGTTCTCGCTCTCACAGTCTCACGAGTCGGTCACGGCTGACTCCGCACTCCCTGGCAATCTTAAGTTCCAACAAAGGCGGATCCGCTCAGCTCCGCTTCATACAAAATAAATGTGCTCACTGCTCAGTTGAGTCAGTGGTCCGTAGTCAGCGGTCCGTATTTTGACTATTGAGATAGTTTGTCGGCCGAGAACGCGATTAATGATCTTTTATTCCTGTTCTCTCCAACTTCTTAGTAAACAGTTAATAGTAATCAAATAAAGTGAGGTCTGTGAAGACTGAAGGAAACTACGTTCATTGATGATATTTGACCAAGGCGTTATTGGCCAACGACGCCGAGAATGGCGTGAATCGCCAAGGCAGGCCAGGGGCCTTGTGTTTAACGATTTCCGGATTGGGAAGTCTAATTGATTTTATGCAGTTCATTTTTCTGATCGGATTTGATTTTAAATGGAGGTTGTAGTTTAGTTGAATCGGTCAGGGATTGGCATGAATATCGAGAAATTCAACTAATCATCAATTCAAGGCTCTTCCAAAGCGGGATAGTGGTCCTCTCCGGAACCATCGGCACGTCTTCTGTATTTCAGCAGCTCCCATCTACGTAACTGCGTTGGTAATACTTTCCGAAGCAAGTCAGTCTCGCAAACCAAGATAGTGGAGTCTTTGGCGTCTATGTAATCGTAAAAATTGAACGAAAATACAGATGTATCTATGCTACTGTAGTCTGTAGATGTATGTGCAAGCATAATGCCCATCGCCCGCGATCTTTGTCGGCGGATGAGTGTATTTGCGACAATATGCGATCAGCATTGCTCTCATCTTTTGTACTTAAAATCTTATCTGTCGTAATAGATTCCGCGATTGCATCTGTTACTGTAGGTATTGCGTCGCTTGAGTCCGTGTTCCGAGGGAAGATGCTTTGCTTTTCTGCCAGGGCCAAACCACGATGGTGCGAAGCCATATTTTGGTATGTCTTCCAAACTGTGACAAGTCTGTACAAAAGCGCAAGTCTAAAGAACTGCAAACTAGTAGCAGTGTGAGATGCTCTGGCGGGGGTGCTTGAGCTTTCGATATCCCTCTCAATATATGTCATCCCATAATTATCCAAAAACAATGATTTTACCGCTCGCACACGTCGCTTCTCGAGCTCGGCTTGAAATCTAAACCGGCGAGACTGCCCGATCGCAACTGTGCAACACGCACATATTCGCAAACCTTCCAACTTTTGAAATCTCTCAATACTGTGGCGGCTGTAATAGAGTATAATCCTTATTTGATGTACAGATAGGTACCGGGCAGTTGCAATAATTTGTAAGAACGACAGAGTGCTGTAAACGCGACTTGGGAACTCGACCGAACAGTTAGTTATACTAAACAGAGCCAATCCAACAGCAGCTCAAGGTCCAGATTGTGAGGAAGCGCTATAAACCAGCTCAATCAGTCGTATCCGAGACGCCAGTAATAAGTGCAGGTTCATGACTGACAGTTGTTGAGTTTGATCTGCAAACTCTTCACGAAGCAGGCGGTCGCCAAAAGACTCATTCGTCTATCGCTCGCGCCTTACTCGCGGCACGCGTCGCAGTGGGATAAAATCCAGTGACGCGACATAACAACACAAAAAAAGGAGCATTATGGATAGTAAGGTGCCGGCAATGTCAAAAAGGTCAAGCTGCAAGCTCTGACGCGTCGAGAGAGAGTCAGATTGTGTCATGGGCATTGTATTGACTTTGTGTTTCTGACGACCGGCTGAGAGTATATTCGAGAGATAGAGAAGATTCGCACTCGCCGTAGTCCGTAGACCGTACTCCGTAGTCATAGGATAGAAAGAAAAGGAGACTTAAGAAGTTTAAGATCTATCATCTAATTTATCTAAATTAAATTCATCAATCGTGCCGGTATTCGGACGACCAGACAAGGACGGTAGGTATAAACGCGCCTTGTTGCAACGGGGTTTACATGGGCGACGCCTTGTTTACGTTGCGCCGCGTGATGTGCGGCTCACCTTGATCTATGCTAAATGCAGGCCCCGCGCCAATGATTTTGTCCTGTATCCCACATTTTATCTGCTCAATTGATTACTTCAAATTAATCATGGCTAGATTTCGAGGAAAGGGAGTACATTATTTTCACGACGAGGTGGAGTTTGGCGGCCGCCACAAACGAGGAGGCAAAAGACAGTTCGCGACGAACATCCCGCGCGTGGAAAAGGACCTGATCTGCCTCTACCCGCCCTCAAACTACCCGTCCGACATGGACCCCGACGCCGCCAAGTTCTTTGGGGAATACAACGTGCCACCCGAGTCTATTACGGAGTACACGTCAACGGACGACCTGCTGATGTTCTTGAGGGATCTTAAACAGAAACGAGGCGGACCGAGACAGAGGGTCGGCATCACGAATTTTACAAAAAACACCAAGTACTATTTGGAAGTTCGGCGCGAGCGAGGCATTGTGCCGCATTATTCTGCGAGCGAGCACGCGGATCTTGGAATTGCGGTTTTGACTTTGTGATTGGGTTGGTTTTTGTTTTGTTTTGCGTTGGTATTGGGTATTTGTCCGACTTAATCGTTCTCAGTCGTCGACGTCGTTAGCGGTGTAATATATTCTACGATGATTTTTGTACCATAGTTATCAGCTAGTGATTCTTTATATGATAAGTTATTCCTTCATTATTTTACTGTAATTTTACTAAAAGCCATTAAACGCCGTTGCTAAAACAGTTACTGCAACTTATTTCACCGCTAAACACCGCTAAATACCACTCATTCGCAGGCTATTTCCAGAAGCAACCCCCACAAGCTCAAGCTCCTCATGAAACAAAAACAGGTCATCATCTGTCACCTTTGCCCTGTCAAACCCAATCAACCTGACCTTCTGAAGCTTCTCGTCCCAAGTCACGGAGGTTGGTTTTACGTCGCAGTTAGCGACTTTCAACGCATGTACTTTCAGGACCGCGTCAGTCAGCAGCTCCGTCAGCTCTTTCTCAGTCGCAAACTGTACCATCTTAGAGACCCAGGCTGGTGCGCGTTTGACTGCGGAAATATCTGGTCCAGCCCAAGAGAGGAAAACAACGTACAACACCCCTCCTTCGTCCTTATATGGCACATACGCGCAGAGTTCTTTGATATCTGCGGTCCCGAGACAGACGGGGATGCAGTCCCCTTGCAGACTTACCAGCCTTTCGTAAATTGCAGCCTCAGTTCGGAGATTTTGAGCAGTGGTCTCGTCGAGTGCACACTTTGCTAGGAAATTATATCCATATTCTTTGAGAACGAATCGAAGAAGTACGCTGCTGGCTTCGACATCGTGCTCTCGAGGCTGGATACCAATGTTCTGCTTTAGCTGATTGATCATGCGGATCTTGAACTCGTCGTAGGTCAGCGCATGGTGTTGGCCAGCCAAGCGCTTGTACTTCTGCTTTACGTGCAGAACGGTATTGGGACAGCTGACGTCAACTTTACCGCCGTGGGTCAAGCTCAAGAGGCACTCATTCGTGCAATACTCCAGATGGTGATTCGGTTTTCCAAATCCTTCAAAACTGACGTCATGTGCTGGCCATAAGTTTCCGTTCTTTGCCAGTTCACGAACATATACGCCGTACTTAACTTGCTTTTGCGAAGTTATGAGCGCAAAAGCTAACTGCAGAGGTACTGCAGAAGTCGTTTGGATGTTTCCGCCACTTGAAAGGTCGACAATGTGATACAGTACGCGGTCGGCGCGCGGAAAGTCCCAGTCAATTTTGAAGAAAATCAGAGAGTCAATGGTCATCTGGATTGCAAAGCTGATGCCATTTGTGAGCGAGTAGTCGAATAAGTTGGTTAGAGCACTGGCTACTTCGTAAGTTGCATCGTAGTCATCGTCTGGCGGAAAGGACAGGAAAAAACGGATATCCAGGCCCGGGAGTTTCTCGATGAGGTGTTTGGACGGAAATTTGTACTGAACTATGAAAATTGGCGGGTCATCGTCTTCATCTAGCTGGTCATATATGCACATCCTGTCGGTCTGCGAAATTTGATCCTTCTATACGTCGAGTGTTAGACAGCGCTAGTATATAATGGTACTGATTGATCGCCGATCTCATACCTTGGGGGCAGCCGCCCTATAATTTGCAATCGAAGTAGATCTATACTGGACCCCGTCACCAATCAAGTAGTTATCTGAAAGCTCCTGAAGTTTGGGCACTTCTCCTCGCTGTTGGACCACCAGGTCGATCGTCTCGACCACGCACTCTTCGACGGATACTGCAAAGAACTTTGCAAGGCCAGACTCATTCTGCTCAGGAGGGTTTCGAGCCAGGATCTTCCTTCTTTGATTTATTGAGTGCGTACTCGGAAAGACCCTTAGATCTTCAAAGGCAGCGCCGATGTTGACATGGGTGTCGGACAGCTCTCGTGGTAGATCTAGCCAAGGTTGGATCTCGCGGGGAAGCCGTTTGCCGGTGATGATCGCGGCCTCTGGCTGTGGTTCGCTCTTTGTTTTCGTCATGGAGCTCTATTCGTCACCTTTGCAGACTGTAATCTCGGTGTAGATCCGTAGGAATAACTCCTGACTATATTCACGGGAACTGCGCTACAGGAAGCAGGGATCGTGAACTAGCAGGCCCCTTTTATTTAGAAATAAATAAATAAAATCGATAGCACGTACCACGCAGCCATCGCACGTGGCAAACAGAGTTCGAAATAGGGTTCCAGAAGCGCCGGGTAATCCTCTGACGTAAACCTAACCTCCTCGCTAACAGCTTCACGACTCTCCGCCCTGGCTCCCCCCCTAAAGCCCACCCCAGCCAGCCTCGCACTCTCTGTCCAGCATGGCCCACCAGGCCCACTCGCCGCGGCGGCGCAACGCGCGTCTGTTTGACAAGTTGATCCACCGCCGCGACGCGGACGACTCGCCGTCGGACTCGGACTCGCTGTTCTCGAAGACCAAGTCGCACCACCATCTCCACGTCCACCGCGCCGCACCGGCGGCACAGGAGTCGGCGCCGGATCTGTTCTTTCTTGACACACGGCTGGACGACATGGCCGGAGTTCTGAAACCGGACTACGAGAAGCCCGGGAAACGGCACTTCATTCGAACACGGCCGCGAGTTGCTCCAGTCGCGCCGAACCAAGCGCAGACTCGGCCGCAGGACCAGCAGCTGAACCAGCATCGCACCTATCCGATCCAGCACCAGAACTCATCCGGACGCGTCTCGCCACACTCACTCGCGCCCGTCTCGCCGGTGGCCACGCGTGCGCCGACGGTTCCGGGCTGGACCGCGCCGGAGAGTTGGGGCGTGATGCGGTCCTCCACAGCCAACAGCGTCAACATCGCCAGCAATCCCGCCACGCACCCCGCGACTTCCTCGACTAATTCTGCTTCAGCAACTTCTACAACCGCCGCAGCTACTCGGAAGCCGTCATCGACCTTCTTCGTGCGCGTCTTCCGGACCGACGGAACGTTCTCGACTGTGGCCTGCCCTCTCGACACAACAACTGCTGAATTACTCCAGCTGCTCGGCCGCAAGTTTTTCCTGCCATCGGTAGAGCACTATCAGATCCGATTTAGACGACTCGGTCTGGTTCGTATTTTGGCACTCGATGAGCGGCCGCTGTTACTACAAAAGCGCATGCTCGAGCTTTGTGGCTACACGGACGAGGACCGCATCGCGGATCTCGGTCGCGAGGATCTCGGTTTCCTCTGCCGCTTCCTATTCATCAACGCAGTGACTGCGCTTCCGCTTGATCCCGCAGCCGAATTTCTGCCGCCCGCCCCCGCCGCCGCGCCGTCGCGCTTCTCCGTCGTCGATCTTCAAAGAAAGAATCTCGTGTCTCTGCCCGAGCCACTGCTACGCCACGCTGCCGACATCGTGACTCTCGATCTTTCGCGAAATCTGTCTCTCGAGATCCCGCCTGGGTTTGTTCGGGCTTGTTCGCATCTGCAGGAGCTGCGCTTCTCGGGCAACGAGTGCGTGCGTCTTCCCGACGCGCTCATGGAAGAGGCACGTGGTATCTCAGCGCTCGACGTCTCAAGCAACCGTCTCGATGATCTCGACAATGCGCATCTCGACCGTCACGATGCTCTCATTTGCCTCAAGGCACAAAACAACTGTTTGTCCTCCCTCCCCGCCTCAATCGTGCATCTCCGTCATCTCCGCCACCTCAACCTCTCGTTCAACTACCTCGCCTCGTTCCCTCTACCCGTCTGCAACCTCGTCACTCTTCTCGACCTCGACATTTCTTTTAACGCCATTCGCGACCTACCGCCCGAGATTGGCCAGCTTTGCGCGCTCGAGACGCTGGCGTTCACAAACAACATGCTCACGGGATCACTACCGACCACTTTTGAGAACTTAACATCCCTCAAGTCGCTCGATGTGCGCTACAATGACTTATCGAACGTTGATGTCGTCATGACGTTGCCTCGCCTCGAAGTCTTCTTCACCTCGCACAATTCCATCTCGCGCCTCGAACAGTACTCTCGTCGTCTGCGCGTGTTGCACATGAACTACAACCCCGTCACTCGTTTCAACGTGCCTGTCCAGATGGCGTCTTTGCTTACTCTCAACCTCGCCAATGCCAAGATGTCCTCCTTTCCGGACGGCTTCTTCGACATGATCCCGAACCTCGAACGGCTTGATCTCGACGGGAACCATTTCGGCGCCATCCCGGCAGACATCTGCAAGCTCAGAAAGCTCACGCGGTTCACCTGTGTTGGCAACTCGCTCTCTTCCGTGCCTCCCGAGATCGGCTCGCTACCCGAGCTGCGTGTACTTGACGTGCACTCGAATACAATCTCAAGCCTACCGTCTGAGATCTGGCAGCTCAGCAAGCTCGAGCTGCTCAACGCGTCTAGCAACAACCTGGATACTTTCCCTTTGCCGCTCTATTTGGGACCTACGGCCGCTGCAGCGAACTCGTCTGACGTCCTTGTGCTGCGCCCGATCCCGAGCTCGGAGGAAATGATTGACTATGACGACAGCCTGGGTCCACTTAGGCGGCCTTCAGCTACGTCAGATTCGTCTGCCATTAGTCCGCGCGACATGCGACGCGGGTCATCGTACTCGATTATCACCGAAAACGGCAGCAGCCAGTCGCGCAAACAGTCATTTCCGGGGTATGCAGACAGCGCCGTTAATCCACGCAAGGACTCGGCTGTGTCGACGTCGCGGTTAGCGAATACGATGGCGCAGAGTTTACAGTATTTGTATTTGGCCGACAATCAGCTGAACGACGAGTGCTTGAAGGAGATTTCGTTTTTGACGGAACTGATTGTGCTTAATTTGGGATACAACTACCTGACTGAGATTCCGATCGGCACGCTTGGACGACTTACTCAACTACGCGAGCTGTTCCTGTCCGGCAACAATCTTACGAATTTACCCGCCGACGATCTCGCAAGGATGAGAAACCTGCAAATCTTTCACTTGAATGCCAACAAGCTGCTCACTATCCCGTCTGAACTGGCTGAGATTAGTGGGCTGACCGTGCTCGACGTGGGAAGCAACTCGCTAAAGTACAATATCTCGAACTGGCCGTACGATTGGAATTGGTATGTCTTGTTCTTTGCTTAATATTCGTTGAAATGGTAGACTAACAGAAACCAAAATAGGAACTTCAATCCCGAGCTGAGATACTTGAACTTGTCTGGCAACAAACGTCTTGAGATCAAACCTTCGCCAAACTCGCGCGGCGAGACGGATTTGTCTGATTTCTCGAGGTTGAAGGAGCTGCGCGTGCTTGGACTCATGGATATCACGTTGACGAACTCGAGCGTGCCGGACCAGAGCGAGGATCGACGTATTCGCACATCCGGAACTGAAGTGCATTCGATGCGGTACGGAATGTCAGACACGTTGGGTTCGCAGTCGCATTTATCGTACTCTGACATGGTCATCGAGCGATTCCGCGGTAACGAGGATGAAGTGATTTTCGCACTATTTGATGGCAGATTGACCGTGAATGGAGGCAGCAAAGTGGCCAAGTTTGTTCAGGAAAAGTTCCCCAGCACGTTCTCCACTGAGCTCAAGAACCTGCGCGTGGGGGAATCCGTGCCTGCCGCGTTGCGCCGTTCGTTTCTGGCGCTTGATAAGCAACTAGGAAGTTACACGGTTGGCGGTGATGCGGATCCGAAAAACAGGTCTGCGTTTGTGTACAACGACACGTCGTCTGAGTCTATGATGAATGCGGATGACGCGGCTACGGGTGCGTGCGCGACCGTTGTGTATCTTGCTGGAAGCAGGCTGTATATTGCAAACATTGGAGACGTATCTGCTTTGCTATCGCGAACCGACCGGCAGTTTCGAGTGTTGACGAAGAAGCATGAACCGGCTTTTTCGCCGGAGATTGATCGGATTAGGGAAGCTGGTGGGTTTGTTTCGCAGAGTGGCAGGTTGAACGGTGAGCTTGATGTTGCGCGGTCGTTTGGGTATTTTCATTTGATACCCTGTGTCCAAGCCGCGCCGAGTATCGTGGAATGCCAGATTTCGGATATTGACGATTTACTCATCATTGCGAGTCGTGAGTTGTGGGAATACATGGATTACCAGACAGCGGTCGACATGGCTGCGACAGAGCGCGATGATCCGATGCGGGCGGCACAGAAATTGCGGGACTTTGCGATCGCGTATGGGTGCACGGAGAAGATCGTGGTCATGATTGTCGCGGTGGGAGATTCCGGCAAGAAAATCAGTCAGCAGCCGAGAGTGCAGGGTGTTTCGTTGGGATCGTTTTCGAATGTGGAGGAGGAAGATTTGTTTCCTGTTTTGAAACGACGACGGGCGCGCAATTTTCCGGAGGACTCGGTATGTGTCTTTTTTGCTTGCTTTCTTTGGTGGAATAATACTAACGTCGGTAGACTCTTGCGCGTTTAGGCGATGAGGTTACGCCGCCTGTGGGTGAACTTGCGATGGTGTTTACAGATATCAAGAACTCAACACTACTTTGGGAAACATCCCCAGTGGCAATGGGCTCTGCCATCAAGATCCACAACGCAGTCATGCGTCGCCAACTTCGCATCGTTGGTGGCTACGAAGTCAAGACCGAAGGCGACGCGTTCATGGTTTGTTTCCCTACAGCAGCAGCGGCAATGGTATGGTCGTTCAGTGTGCAGTCACAGTTGCTTGTCGCTGAATGGCCTGCTGAGATCATTGATTCTCCCGATGGCGCGGAGGTCGTGGATCAGGATAACAACATCATTTACCGTGGCCTGTCAGTCCGGATGGGCGTGCATTGGGGCTCACCTGTGTGTGAGCGAGATCCAATCACTCGTCGCATGGATTATTTCGGACCAATGGTGAATCGTGCGTCGCGCATCAGCACGGTAGCGGACGGTGGCCGGATCGCTGTATCTCAGAACTTTGTGGACGAAGTTGAGCGTCTTGAGAATGCGTACAAGAAAGCGGCAGGCGACGTGACGAAGCTCGGAGAGATCTTTGGAGATGACTTGCTTGCGCGTGCTATTGATCGAGATTTGAAGTTGTTGCATGGATACGGATGGGTGACTGAGAGCGTGGGCGAGACAAAGTTGAAGGGCCTGGAGAACTCGGAGTTGATTTCGTTTATTTATCCCAAGTCACTCGCGGCACGCATGAAGATCGTCGTCTCTGGCGGTCCACCTCTGCCTCGAATCGACTCAAAGTCTCAACTAGTGGCACCGCCCCCCTCAGCCGTTCCCGCGACTTTGGCCCGTCTCCGCGACGTCTCACTCCGGCTCGAGCGCGTGTGCGCGTTTCTTAACGCTTCAGGCGCCGCAGATGATACTCTCAACACGCGTCATTTCGTGGGCGACGAGTTGGCAGCGTTGGGAAACGAGCCCGGTGGGTACGCTTCGTTTTTGGAACATACGATTACGCGGGTCGAGAATGCTGTGGCTGTGTTGTACGTGCGCGCAATCACGGGCGCGTTGAAGCCGAGCGAGGAACGGTCGATTTCGGAATTACTTTTGGAACTGCGCAGGTTGGTTTAGGCTGTTATTTTGGAGTTTTGATTTTTTTTTTATAGAGTTTGTGTATAGCCCATATAGATATGCACATTGTACGTATCAAATACTAAAATAATTATGCATTTATTCTACTTGTATGAGTTGTAACCTGCATGGGACAAGTTCTACTTCTTCGGCGCAGCCTTCTTGGCCGGCTTCGCCTTGCCCTCACCCGCTCCACCTTCCTTCAAATTCTTCTTAAACGTCGTACTCCGCTCCCTAATCCGCGGCTTCTTTGTCCGTTTCTTCGCGCCGCCCGCATTTCCACGCAGCGAGACAACAGTGCCAGAAACAGCCCGCTCGCCCTCGGTCTCCAAATGCGCAAGCTGCGCGCGACCAGCCCTGCCGACGCTCTTCTTTGCCCGCGCGAACTGCGCTTTCGTGTCCGGATCAAGCTTGACGCGTTTCGCGGTCTTGCCGATCGCGGCCAGTGGTCGTTTCGAGGCCGGTTTTAAGACCGTCGAGGATGAAGTCGTGGCGGAGGCGGGAATATTCCGGGCACGCGACACGCGCAGCTTGCGGTTCCCCATTTTCTGGTCGTTAAGCAAAAGCGCTTTGGCGACGTACATTGAGTCCTGGAACTGCACGTACGCAAAGCCCTTACCGACGTTCGTCTTGCTGTCGCGGATAATGCGGACGGATTCGACCGGCCCGACGGCGCCGAAATGAACCCACAGCGGCTCTTCTTCCTGCTCAAAGTCGACGTTGCCGATGAAGACTGATTTCCGGGCGTCCTGTTTGGCGGGGTGCGCGACGGAGTCGACGCGCATGTGGTGGTCGAGTAGGACGGATGCGTTGGAGGCGAGCGAGGCTCTGGCGGCGGCTGGGTCGAGGAACACGATGTACGCGTTCACGGTATGTCGCTTTGCGTGCAGTTTCTGCTGGATGAATGCAACCTTGCGCGGCAGCATTTCTGAAAAGGCGACGGAGCGGAAGCGGATCGATTCGATGGCACCGTAGGCGGAGAAGTGCTTCGAGAGGAGGGAGTAGTCGTGTTTGCTGGAGATCACAGTCGTGGGAAGGTTGCCGACAAAGATTGTGCGTTTTGATTTGAGCAGCTCTTCGTCCTTGCCGAGGAGGGATTCGTGGACAGGACGGCTTTCGACTCCGTCGAACATCTTCACGTCGTCGTCGTCTTCTGCTTCGTCGTCTTCGTCCTCTCCTTCTTCGCCTGCTTCAGACTCGGACTCGGCTTTCGCGTCCTCCTCTGCTACCTCGTCTTCCTCGGTCTCAACCTTCTTCGCCTTTTTCTCCTTTTTCTCCTTCTTGGCTTTCTTCACCTTCGCCGCGACTTCCTCGTCCAGTCCGGTCGCCTCGTCGAGCAGTTTCTGCAGATACCTCGCCTCGATCCCAGCCCCTTCCTCTTCCTCGCGGTTTTTCCGCTTCTTCTTCTTCTCCACTTTTTCCACCGGAGCCGCTACTTTCTCCTCTTCCTCGTCGTCATCAAAAATCCCGTCCGCTTCAGCCTCGGCCTGCTCCAGCGCCTCGGCCTCGATCCTGATCCGCTTCGACCGCGAAGGCTTCACCACCGGCGCCTGTACACAGCATCAGTCTCCACATCTCTCACCAAACACCACAAGTTGTAACTCACCGCCGTCGCAAACAGCGCCGCGACGCCTTTATCGAGCTGGTCGCCCTGCACAGCGAAAAGCGAGGCCATTTGTTTCTCGTCTGCTGTTTTCAGGGTCTCTGTTGTATGTTGTTGTATGTCAATATTTTTTTCTCGGGGTCCGTTTACGGCAAATTGGGAGTTTTAGAGTTTTGCAGTAAGGTTTTACCCGGCCGTCGTGCGGCGCGAGGCGACTTCCCCTTCACAACATCACCGGCAATTAGCACCGCGACAGAGCCCAGCCTTGCAGAGTTGGCACCCAGCGGACCGCAGAACACGAAGATGAGCGCGAGCGTGACCGAGACCAAGACCGAGGCCGAAGCCGCGGCAGAGCGCAGGCCCGAAAACAACCCGGCGGTGGTGGAGGACGAGGAGGAGGAGAACCCGGAGGAGGCAGAGACGGAGATCGAGGGCGAGACCGGGCGCAGCAGTCCGCCGAGCGAGACGGCGGCCGCGCGGGCGGACGCGGACGCGGTCGAGAACATGATGTTTATGGCGCGAGACGGCATGGACGAGCGGGAGGAGGGCGAGATTGAGAGCTCGGACGAGCTGTCGGCGCCGCCGTCGAGTGACGAGCGGGCGGGCGAGGGCGAGAGCGAGGAGGAGGATGACGATGAGGAGGAAGATGATGAGGAAGAAGAGGAGGAGGAAGATGAGGAAGACGAGGAGGAGGAAGGGGAGGAGGAAGAAGAAGGGGAACTACAGGAAACCGCGGCCGAGGCTAAGACGGACAAATCAAGCACGGCCGAGAGCACATCCGAGAAAGTGACGCCGGAAGACGACGACGACGAAGAAGAAGACGACGAAGGCGAAATGGACGTCGACGACGACGAACGGGATCGGGAGCTTGAGCTGGAACTGGACCAGGAACTGGAAAAGGAGCCGGAAGCGCCTATGGAGCCCGTGAAGCCGGTGGTCAAGACGGGCAACCGGGCGCTGATTGTGAGCGTGGGACCCGCGACCGAGACGCCGGAGGTGGACGAGGACGACGATGAGGATGAGGACGACGAGAATGAGAACGAGAATGAGAACGAGGAGGACGAGGAAGAGAAGGAGAAGGAGGCGGAGGCGGCCGAGGAGCAGGAGAAAGAGGAGGAGAAAGAGGAGGAGGAGGAAGAGCAGGAGAAGGAGGACGAGCGGGAAGAGGACGAGGAGGACGAGGAGGAGAACGAGGGCTCGCCGCGGAAACGCAAGGCCGACGAGGCCGAGGACGAGGGTGAGTTTGGTTACTTGCTAGTCATGCTACTTGTTCGAGTTGAATACTAACTTGTCTTTGCAGAACGCGCGCTGAAGCGACGGGCGGCCGTGTCGTCGCTGACGGAGATCGAGATCGAGTTTGCGCGTCTCCGCGACCGACTCCACGAGGACAAGCTCGTCCGGCTGAACGCGGAGGTCGAGCTGTGTCTGGCTGGTCGCCATCCCGAGCTGGCTGCGGTCTACGAGCAGCTCGCGGCGGCCCGCGACGACCGGCGCCGGCTGGCGGAAGCGCACCGCAGCTACCGCCGGCGCTGCATCGAGAACCAGACGCGGTCCTACAGAACACACATCCACCAGCAATTCTACAAGAACGTCGCGAACCTACGGCAACGGCTCATCACGGACACGACCAAGGAGTGGCACAGCGTCAACCGCGAGCGGCGGACCATGGATGCGCTCGTCCCGTTCTACGGCTTCCGCATCCCCGAGCGCCGGCAAACGCTTGTTCGCCAGCGCCAGGCGCAGTACCAGGAGATTGCGATCCTGAGCGGCATCGCAAAGTACATCGGATTCCCGGCGCCACCGGACGTGTCTGCTGCGGCCCCGGACGAGATAGCGGACGACATGGAGCTGCTGCGGGCAAAGAGCTAGCAAGCGTAAAAGGGTATCATAGTTGTATCAATTGGATAGTTTGTATAGATAGAGAATTGTAATAACATTGCGACAACACTTTTGTTTTGTACACTGACACAACGACTCCTCCGACACTCTACTTCAGGGGAATGAAACGCGACGAGTGCGTGGCTCCGATACCGGGTCGGCCGTGCTTGACGGGCGTGTACGAGATCGAGAACTCGGCGAGGTAGAAGCCAACCATCTGGCCAGTCAGTATTTTGTCCCCTTCCACATCCACCTCCAATGCAATCAGCTAAACACACCTCTGGTCGGATCTCGACCTGGTTGAAAACCTTTCCGTTGTAGATGCCGATGACGGAGCCGATCATCTCGGGCACGATGATCATGTCACGGAGATGGGTCTTGACGACGGCGGGCTTCTCGTTGGGCTTCGCGTCCAGACGCGCCTGGCGCAGCTTCTTGATGAGGCCCATGGGGCGACGCTTGAGTCCGCGCTGGAGACGTCTTCGGGCACGCGCGTGGACGAGGTCGACGAACTTCTCGGGCGAGAGGTCGAGCAGGTCCTTCAGGTCCACGCCGCGGAACTGGAATGTGCGGAACTGTCTCTTCTTGCGGTTCTCTGCGGCCTCGATGGCCTCCTGGTCGTATTCCTCAGACATGGTGGGTGGTGGTGATGGGGTTGTCGGGGGTGTCGAGAACGGGATGTTGCTGGCGAGACGGCCTGGTGATGGCGGTGAGTTTCCGCCAGAGTAGGTAGGGCTCGCACCAAACACAAACCGCGTGACTGCTTTTGTAGGGTTGCGTAACCCTACACCCACCCAACCACCATCACGCGCCGCAGCGCCGCGTACTTCGTGATCCCCCAAGGAATAGTCTGCTGTCCAGCTTAAATCGATTATTTCACGTCTTTTCATTCTCTAAAAAGTGCGTATATTCTCTGTTTGTGCGAGCGGGACTGCAGCTTTCTGTGGTTGCCTTTTTTCCGGTTTTTTCCGCGTCCTCATGGCGCTTCGCGACGTTCTAGAGCTCTTGCTAACATTCCCCCAGTGAAGTACATCGCCGCCTACCTCCTGCTCACCTCCGGTGGCAACACCTCCCCCTCCGCCGAGGACATCAAGGCCGTCATCTCTTCCGTCGGCATTGAGCCCGAAGACGAGCGGATCTCGACCCTGCTCGCCGAGCTCGAGGGCAAGGACATCAACGAGGTATGTCTCTACTTACATCTTACATATTTCAAGAGATGTAGAGAAACTGTACTAACAAAATCAGGTCATTGCTGCTGGTTCCGAGAAGCTTGCTTCCGTCCCCACCGGCGGTGCCGCCTCTGCTTCGGCCGGCGGTGCTGCCGCGGCTGCCACCGAGGAGGCTGCCGAGGAGGAGGCCGCTCCCGAGGAGGAGAAGGAGGAGTCCGACGACGACATGGGATTCGGTCTGTTCGACTAAGCGTCTCTGTCCGAGAACCCCTAAAAATTGGCGTGCGGGTGCGCGGGTGGATCGTCCAGCTTCGGTATGCGTTTGTATATATATTATAGCCTGTATGATGATGAATGAACCGCTGTGCACTATTTTTTTTCCAAGCTACCGATTGAGTTACTAAATCCTGGCTGCTACGATTGAATTGCTAAAAAGAATATATTGTCATCGCAAGCCTAATGAGACGATGATTATAAAGATTAAAGGCTACCATATCTCTGAGTGGCACGGACACGACTTAACAGCATACGGCGGGCCCAAACTCAAGTTCCGGAACCTAGGACACCCGATCGCGTCCACCTCCTGGTCCCCAAACGTCACCTCGGCCACTTTACTGGCATCATAGTTCGGAAAGTTCACCCACTTGACTTGAAACGGCATAGCAGGCCGATACTTTATGGATATCTCTCGATCTCTGGTCATTTGTAGGATATCGACTGACGTAATGCTCGTGTTTTTGAGGTTGAGAAGCTTCAAGGTCCGCATAGCTGGAGAATTGAGAATATCTGTAAACGTCCACCGGTCGACATAATCGTTGTTGCTGATGTCTAGCATCTGGAGACTCGTAGTCGCCCGTAGAAGCACTGAGATCAGCGATCTCTTGAAATCGCAGCCATTGTCCTCATCTTCATCATACTCATAGCGCACATCGCGACTGCATGCGGACACGTTCCAGTCGACATCAACGCCGCTCAAATTAAGCACTCTGATACTCTCCAGTCGTAAAAACTTCAACACGCTTGAAATAGTCTCTGTCATGACTACTTTGTTGTAACTTAGATCAAGAAGCGCGAAAAAACCATCTGAATGCTGATCTATCGGCGTGAAATTGCAATCAGCAAGAACTAAAACCATAGTCATAGACTGCAGAATGGGCATAAACTCAAGAGTCGTCTGAGTGAGATCAATGAAATTCAGCCGGTCAAACTGTCGCAGATCCAGTCGGCGTCGCGCCGGACCTGAATGCCAGATCTGCATAGACCGCAGAACCAACCGAGTCAAAAGCGGCATGTGCGAAAGAACCTGCTGGAGCGCATCCAGTCGCATTTCAGCTTTGAGATAACCGCTCCTGTGCTGAGAGTAAGACTGGCAATATCCATAAGCTGTAAGCTCGTTGATGCAGAACTCGCGCAGATTTGGGAACAGAATTGGTGTAGGCTGAGTGAAGATGTTGTTTGAATGAAACGGAACTGGATGACGCATCAAAGGCGCAAAGAATCTGAGAAACGTCAATTTCTTGAAGGCCCGTTTGTTCCTGGCGGCAGTATCGAGAAACAAGTCCATCGAGCCGATGCACAACTCAAGAGAATGGACATTGTAAATCAGCTCCCACAGCACTGAGTCTTGCCAGCCATTGCACCTCAATCCGTTGATATGCAAATTCAAATCCACCATATCGCGCCAATCCTCTTCCCAAATAATGCTTTTCATCGTTGTCGAGAAGGTACTGTGGACAGTCGATCGAGGCCTGCTAGTCGAATCGGCGATCTGGGCGCCACGGTACATTGCAAACACGTAGGAAAGAGACAGAATCTTCTGACAGACCACATCGGGATTAATGCAGTACAGCGTCCCATCGATATACTCATTCACGGGAGTCTGCGGTTTCGTGAGTAACAACGCGCCCATACTCGTCTTCACGTACTCGCGAAGCACGTCGATTGTCTCCGGTTCCAGCTTAGATGTGACCCGACGCGGGTGCACATCAGCAGCAAATGCGACTCCTTTGAAAGAAGAATTCAGAATGATGTTGTACCACGGCCGATTAACACACATGCACCGCGTCAGCACGCGGAAGTCGAGCCATTGTAGCACGGAGAGGAAGAGCTCCGGCGGAAGTCTGCGCTCCGGATCAGCACGTTCCATGACTGTCTCCTCTGTAGCACTCAAGTCATCTGAAGACTCTGAAGTTGTAGAGCACGACATAGCAGAGCAAGATTCTCGTAATTTGGGGGCTCTGTCTGCTGGTTCAGGAAGGATAGCGGTGATGTTTGTGGTCGACTCGATTTGTATGGTTGGTTTGGAAATTGAACTTAATTTTGACGCGCCTTTGAATTTATCTAAAATAATTTAAGTTGCCTCTACAGCCAGTTCAAGCGGCCTTGGGTTTCCCTGTTAAAGTATACCAACGAGTTTTTTTAAAGCAGAAACAGCTACCAAATCTCCGAATTTATGACAAGGACACGTCGACACGACCGAGTACCGATCTGCCCAAAATTCAAGTATCGTTTCGGTTTCCTCGGGCAACCGATTACATTCAAAACCACCGATCGAGTTTCTAAAATTGGATGCTACGATTAACCTGCTAGAAAGAATATATTGTCATCGCAGGCCTTTTGAAAAGGTAACTCCAGAGTCTACCATAACTCTGAGTGACACGGACACGACTTAACAGCATACGGCGAACCCAAACTCAAGTTCCGGAACCTAGGACACCCGATCGCGTCCACCTCCTGGTCCTGAAATGACACCTCGGCCACTTTACTAGCATCATATTTCGCAAATTTCACCCACTTGACTTGAAACGGCATAGCAGGCCAATACTCTACGGATATCTCTCGATCTTGGGTCATTCGTAGGATATCGACTAATGTAATGCTCGTGTTTTTGAGGTTTAGAAACATCAAGGTCCGCATAGCCGGAGAACTGAGAATATCTGTAAACGTCCGCCGGACGACATAATCGTTGTTGCTGATGTCGAGCATCAGAAGACCGGTTGTCGCCCGGAGAAGCACTGAGATCATTGATCTCTTGATATCGCAATCATAGTCCCCATAATCATACTCATAGCGCACGTCGCCACTATATGCGGACACGTTCCAGTCGACATCAACGCCGCTCAGATAAAGAACTCTGATACTCTGCAGTCGCAAAAACCTTAACACGCTTGAAATAGTCTGTGTCCTGACTGCTTTGTTGTAGTTTAGATCAAGAATCTCGAAAGCACTATCTGAAGACCGATCGCTCGGAGTGAAATTGCAACCAGCAAGAACTAAAGTCATCGTTGTAACCCGGAGTATGGGCATAATTTCAAGAGTCACCTGGGTGAGATCAAGAAAATTAAGCCGTTCAAACTGTTTCAGATCCAGTCGTCGTCGCGTGGGTCCTGAATGCCTGATATGTATAGACCGCAGAACCAACCGAATCAAAAGCGGCATGTGCGAAAGAATCTGCTGCAGCGTCTCCAATCGCATTTCGGCTTTGAGGTAGCCGCTCTTGTGCTGAGAGTAACACTCGGAATATCCATATGCTGTTAGTTCGTTGACGCAGAACTCGCGCAGGCTTGGGAACAAAGTTGGCGCAGGTTGAGTGAAGCCGACGTTGGAATAAAACTGAACTGAATGGCGCAGCAAAGGCGCAAAGAACCTGAGAAACGTCAACTTTTCGAAGGCCCGTTTGTTCTTCGCGGCAGTCTCGAGAAACAGATCCATCGAGCCTATGCACAAGTCAAGCGAATGCACATTGTAAATCAACTCCCACAGCACTGTCTCTTGCCAGCCATTGCACCTCAATCCGTTAATATGCAAATCAAGATCCACCATAGTGCGCCAATTTTCGTCCGAGATAATGGTTTTCATCGCTCTCGAGAAGGCGGTCTTGACGGTCGATCGAGGCTTGTGATTCAAATCGTCGATCTGGATGGCATGGTAGACCCCAAACACGTAGGAAAGAGACATGACCTTTTGACAGGCCACATCAGAATTAGTGCTCTGAAGAGTCCCATCGATATACTCAGTCACCGGAGGCTGCCGTCTCGTGAGTAACAAAACGCCCATACTCGTCTTCACATTCTCCCGAAGCGTGTCGACAGTCTCTGGAGCCAGCTCAGATGTGACCCGGCGCGGGTCCAAATCAGCCGAAACTCCAGGTCCCTTGTAAGAAGAGTTCAGAATGATGTCGTACCACTGCCGATTAGCCCGCATGCACCGCGTCAACTCGCGGAAGTCGAGCCATTGCAGCACGGAGAGGAAGAGCTCTGGCGGAAGTCTGCGCTCCGGATCAGCACGTTCCATGACTGTCTCCTCTGTAAAACTCAAGTCATCTGAAGACTCTGAAGTTGTAGAACACGACATAGCAGCGCAATATTCTCGTAATTTGGGGGCTCTGTCTGCTGGTTCAGGAAGAGTGGTGGTGATGTTTGTGGTCGACTCGATTTGTATGGTTGGTTTTGAAATTGAACTTTATTTCGACGCGTCCTCACTACAACAGTACAACCAGTTTAAGCGGGCTCAAATTTCCAAATTCGCAAAGGCCTCGACAAAAGATCACGAGCTGCGCTCCTCTCTTTGTTTCGCCTCTATAACCAGTTTACCTGGCTTGGTTTCCCTGTTAGTAAGACCACGACAAAAAATTACGAGCTGAGCTGCGCTGCCCTCAGTTGTTGCTTCTTGATTCTGTAATTTCTGTTTTTGTTCTACTTAATTTGTTTGTTTAAGATGTTAAATTCACTTTTTGAGCTCAGAAGACCCGATGATGAAATACTCATAATTTTATTTAAAAGAGCGCTAACGAGTAAAAGAAGAGCAGAGACAGTTACCAAATCTCCGAATGGCAAGGACACGACCGAGTACCGATCTGCCCAAAATTGAAGTATCGTTTCCTCGGGCAACCAATTACATTCGTCGGCGGCAGGGACTCCAAAGACACAGTTTTCGTCACACCACTGTCAAGCACGATCTTGATCCACTCGACGTAAAACGGTATAGGCGGCATGTATAGTACGGATATTTCGCGTTTAACAACCATATTCTGGATATCCTCAAAATAAACGCTTGTGTTGGATAAGTTCAAGTGCTTCAAGTTCCGCATAGACGGAGACCGGATGATCTCGCTGAATACCGCCTGATTGACGGAAAGGTTGTCGCTGATATCAAGGATACGTATAAAACAGACTTTACTGAGTAGTGCTGAGATAACGGGTACGGCGAGTACCTTTTTCAGAAACGCTTTGGGGAACTCCGGGAGATTTCTATCATGTGCAGCACACCGGGTGACAGGCGCGGTCCAATCAACTTTAACGCCACGCAAGTTCAGAACCTGGGTATGTTGCAACTGTAAAAAGCCCAGAACGCACGAAACATTCTCGTCCGTCAGCGCGGTATTATAGTTCAAATCGAGTTGTTCGTAAATGCAGTTCGTCATACGGGAGCGGATATCCTTGCCGCAAGTGATTCCAGGAGTGTAGTCGCAATTAGCAAGGACCACGCTCTTGTGTCCGTAATGCATCAAGGGCATGAAATCAAGAGTCGTTCCGGTAAGATCGAGAACTTGCAGTGCCAGCTTGTCCAGTTTCAGACGTCGTTTCCTTGGGGCTGTCTGCCAGATATTCATACCTCGCAGAATCAGATGCGTCAAAGCCGGCATTTGTGAAAGGAGAACTTCAAGATTCTCAAGCTCCATGTCGACCTGGGCGTACCCATACTTGCGTTGTGATCCAGACTCGGCAAACCCATACGCCGTGAGCTCGTTGACGCAGAAATCGCGCAGGTTCGGAAACAGAATGGTATCATCGCTCTTACTCAGCTCTGCTTTTGACTGGAACAAAGCTTGGTCTTGGTCTCTCAACACTGGTCCGAAGAACCTGAGAAATTGCAAGCTCCCAAACACCTCATTTTTCGCCATGATGGTATTCAAAAATAAATCCATCGAGCAAATGCTAAGGTCCAACGCATTAACATGATAAATCAACTCCCACAAGACCGTATTCCTCCACCCAGTGCAGATCAAGCTGTTGATGTGCAAATCGATGTCTGCCGCGTTCTTCCAATCATCCTGCCAAACTATTTCCTGCATCGTTTTCGAAACCATGTTCTCGCAATTCGTCAAAGCATCGGAGTCCGAGTCCCCCTCCGCCATCCGGATGGCATGGCAACCCTCAAACACACAAGAAAGCGATACAACCTGCTGATAAACCGAATCGATAAAAGTCTGATAATAAGATCCGTACGTCCCCGATTCCAGATCATACGGCGGAAGCTGCGGCACCGTAATCAACAACACGCCCATACTCGTCTTCGCTTGCCCACAAAGCCATCCGGCCGCCGCTGAACCTCTGCCGCCATTGTATTCAACGTCAAAGACCTCGCCTTTGAAAGGAGAATGCAAAATCAAGTTGTGCCATTCTCGATTCACGCGCATAGTCCGCGTCAAGTCGCGGAACTCGAGTCGTTGGAGTACGGAAAGGAAGAGTTCGGGCGGGAACCGGCGGGCGGGATCGGAATTCGGTTCGTCGGTCGTAAAGGAGCCGGCTTTCGAAGCGGGCACGACGACGTCGGTCGGCATCGCTGCTTTCGTGACGCAGCTAGAAAGTGCAGGTCTGGAGTCTCGAAAGTAGGTCCAAAATTGTTATTTCAAGATAGGTTAAGTTATAGCTACGCTGTGCGTATAAATTTATAACGAACGATCGATATTTTGACGGCCGCGGCATGCACGTGCACGATATCAATCTCGAATCGTGCGAGATTGGACTTCGATATCTCGAGACTTCTCACTTTGCCGGGAGAACCAACTTTTATGTAAGTTACATTCGACTTGAGCTATTTAACCCCGACAAGTGACAACACTGTACTCTGTTGAGACTTGAGTCGTTGACTGTTATTGTCTCTGTAGCATCACAGCCATCACTGACATCAAGTATGGAACACATTATATTGTTGCCCATAAGTAAAACGTAACATAACTAGCATATTGACAACTAATAACTTATTAAGTTATTACGAAACAGAAATCGACTAGGCTTGGCCTCTTACCAGCTATGGGAATGACAAGCACAAGCTGAATCAGTAGACCCAAACTTGACGGCTCTCGTTCGATAGCAGAAGACCCTGTCCGGCGCCATTTCGGTTTTGGCTTTATCCAACAGCTCAATGCATACGCTTGGAATCCCGGTGATCCTACGAAATACAATTGTGTGAATTTTAATCCCAGCTCTTGGTTCTGGCGACACAAGTACCTTCCATTCGTCCGCTAGCTCGTGAACTTCTGCTACAGAGATATTCGAGCCGGACACAATTAAATTCTGTAGAGAATGACGGAGTCCCACAACGCGAAAAATTTCTCTCAGAACCCATCGATCGACGAGAACGTTATTGCCAATATTCAACTCTTGGACATTAGAGGCCGTCTTAAGAATAATCGATATCAAGGTTGTCCTGTCAGGACTGTCATAGATGTCATGCACACCACAGGTCCGCGGGGGCGCCATCCAGTCCACATCAATGTTACTCAAATTCATAACACAGACAGTATTCAATCGCAAGGACAGCAGCGTGCAAAGGATATTATAGCTCCTCAAAGTACTGTTGCTACTTAGATCAATATGACCTCCCATCGTTGATGGAGGATCGCGGCAGCTCTGAGTACAGTCGACTACAGGAGTAATGAGACACCGACTAAGAACCAAAACATCGAGTCTTCCAATAAGCGATGACATACAATCAATCGATTCTTCCTGCGTCTGTCGGCGCTTACGCTTACCGGAAGCTGCCTGGCAGAACTTGATTCCGCGCAATTCCAAACTGGACAGAAGTGGCATGTGAGAAAGAAGCCGTTCAAATGTTTCACGCTCGATCTCAGTCCTTGGATGGCCATAGTCCACTCGGCATCTATAGCGCTTAACGTTATATGCTGCAATCTCGTTAATACAGAGCCCTTTCAGATTCGGAAATAGCACCGTGTCCCGGGCAAGTAGATTAAACTTCGCTTCTGACCGAAATGTGACTGCAACTTGGGACGTCGGGCTAAAAAACTTTAGGTATAGTAAGTTATTTAAAGGCCGCTTGTTCGTTGCAACTGTATCCAGGAATTTATCCATTGATCCCATGCCCAGATATAGCGAGTTAACATGGTATATCAACTCCCAAACCAATCGATCCCTCCTAGGATTACAGGCTAAACTGTTTAAATGCAAATTGAGATCGGCAGCCTCAATCCAATTTGCCCCTCCAGTGACTTCAGCCATTACTTTTGAGAAGTCGGTGGTATCAGAACCCAAAATCTGTCCAGGCTCTGTTTGATTATCATAAATCTGAAATATGAAGGGAAGCGATACCAGTTTTCGATAAACAGACGGTAAAGGGTTGTTCATCGGCAAACTAACGTCTGGGTGGTACCACAAAACCAACAAAGTACCCATACTAAGCTGTACCTTTTCGTGGAAAATATCTCTATTTGACAGTGGACTCCACCATATTTGTGAACCAAAACTCTCGCCTTCAAAATGGGCGTTCAGAATACAGGTGTACCACAGTCGACTGACGCGCATAATTTTGGTCGCGAAGCGGTAGTCGAGATGCTTTACAATCAAGAGAAACAGCTCGGTCGGCAGTCTGCGAGCCGGATCCGTATGTGTTGGGGCCACCGACATGGCGGAGTTGCCCTCGTCGGCTGTAGCGAGTCCGTCCGGCATCTCCAAGATCCAAAAAATGAAATAAGTAGCTATATATCTGATCAATTGAAAGAATCACTTTATCGCTACCAGATGTTACAAGACTAGGTCTTGTAATCGCAGAATTGAGTTCGGGAAGGGTCCAAGGTCTGTCAAGCGGGAGCTTTTCAGATGTCAGGTATGTTCGGAAAAAGTTGTTAATTCTCAATATACATTTAAATACAAACGAGTGCGGAGTGTACCTCCTTATGTCTCTGGTCATACTCATCCGTAATCCTATCACATCACATATCACACGATCATGGAAGTAGTTATCTGTTAGAGTCTTGATTTAACGTAGCAAGGTGTGATGTACCAAAACTTAATTCGGTCGCGTCGACCACGTTATAATAATATGCAAAACACTTTGAAATACTGCACCAACTATGATTTTATGCAAATGGAAAATTGTTGTGATAGTCTTAATTCTGAACCCGCTGGCAATAGACTATAGAGTAATAATTTGTAACTTTCTGTCGGGATACATGACTGGCGAAGGATCACGGAAGAGCTTAGCTGTAGCGCACACCACGTGCAATTTGCGATTCTATGACCAACAGAAGCAGACATCAATATATGTGATGGCGACATCTCGACCGGGACCACGCTTCAAAACTGTCAAGTTCAGCGAACATCATGACGTACATATCTTTGAGACCTCACCTATGCGCAACTGCAAGCCGCGACGGAGTCGCTTGAAGATGGTTAAGGTGCTCTATCAGAAGTACGATGCGGGACAGGTCACGGATGCCATGTTACAAGAAGCCGCGGTGCTCTTCAGCGAGAACTATGATGTTTGGGGTAGTCAAATGGCAGGTAATCATATTGCTCAACCAGGTAAGTTAAACAGCCTCAATATCATTTGAATTAGTCTGCCAACTACAGAAAGGCAGTTGTGTGCGTCTTAGTAAATACCGTCTTCGATCTCAATACCTCCCGGATAATGCCCCATGCTTCTACGTTAGTGTTACTGTCGATGGCCAGCTCGCGGGGAACGTATTTGCCTGCCATTGGACTGTCAATAATAAGACTGTGTGCTGGGTCACTCAGTTAGTGGTTGATCGGGACTATCGAGAACGTGGACTGGCAACAGGTCTCTTGACTCTGCTCAAGCAAAACGATGTCGACTTATACGGCATCATGAGTTCTCATCCTGCTGCGTGTCTCGCAGCTGCGAACGCATTTGGAGGTAAGCACACTTTAACTCTTCTTTAGAACATCATTCTAAATTCATAGACTCTCTCAGATTACTCGATCTTCGTCCTATTGGGAAGTATGCGAAAGAAATCATGGAAGCCTCACCTATAACTTATGTCAAGGATGCCAAACGATTTCGCGGTAGCGTGTTTGACAACAGTGTCACCAACGGCCTTGTTTCGTGTGTTGACTCGGCGTTTTTTGTCGACCATGATGAACCACTTGAGTCTTTAGCATGTGTGCGCGAGGGAATGGAGTGGCCTCTTGGTGAATTGTTCGAAGGACATGAATTCCTCCTTGTTCTTGAACCTAGACGCCGTACTCGATTTAGGTCTTCGTCTAGCCCTAGGTCAAAGTAGTACTTATTAATTCAAATCATTAATTATCTTCAGAACTGGTTGAGTGTGAGCGAGCCTGTGAGGTGCCTCAACTTGACAAAGCCACCATCTGGCCCGACTCTCTATCATACAAATTATCCGTGCCAACCTCGACCTCTCTCTCAACTCTAATCTTCTCCTTACTCCGCTGGTTAAACGAGACGCCGACCACAGCACACAGTTTATGCGTGGCGCTGATGTTCTCGATCTCGAAATCCGGAATCGCTTTCACCACTGGCGCAACTAACTGCGTTAATCCGGCGTGGACTACGCGATACCTTGGGGCGGCGATGTCGGAGACCCGTTTGAGTGTCATGTCTGTGTCTGACTTGGCTAGAGATACTTCCAAAAGGGTGTGTGATTGTGAGCTGGATAGAGGATGTCCTTTAACCGTGCCTTTCAAAAGCGAAAACAGAAAGATCCTGATTGACGTGAGTTCCATATCGATAATTCCTTCAATGAAACTCTGATCCCGCACGCCGATCTCTAGATCCAAATCAACGGCAAACGGACGACCAAGCATGACATGTTGCGGGAGTCTCATCGTGACTGCCAATGGCACACCGACGTACATTGTCGTGGTCAGGAACAGACCGAGGAATGAGCCAAAAGTAGACGCACGCGGTAACGATCCAGGAACGAAATACGAATCAGGCAGTAACGCGCATCGCGCTCTAAAAACCTCTGATGCTGCTGCCTCCGTAGATGCACTGAGGCTCTCGGTCCGAGCGCTGCTGACAAGCGTCGCGGGCACTAAGGATACGGTGGTCTGGAAAGACTTGTTTGATCTGAAAATGCCGGGTCGCGTCGCAACTGCGAAAACTTGATAACTGATATCAAAGGATCCAGGAGCGGATAAAGACGGAGGCATCAGCGGTGCAAACGGTATGTCGTCGCTATGTTGTGATTTTTCTGAAATTTGTGGCGAAACCTGTGGTTGACTGGGGATAAACTGAGCTTCCGAAAACACGGGAACTGCAATACTGAACGGGAATATATTCATTCCAAACTGCAAGGTAAACTTCTCGTTGAACAGGTGGCCCTCCGGTATCGAGCCGGCGTCAAATAGCGACAGCTTGTATTCGTAATGCGTGTGATCTTCATAATGGTGTTTGGTCTTGGTCTGGCCGTTCGTTGTAGTCGACGAAGTGTACTGTGCTCTCGACTTTGTAAGCAGCTTCACGTATATCTCGGCGGGAAGGTCTGCGAGGTCTGTGATGTCGAGCTGGACTGCGCCTTCGAGATAGCGGCCGGCGTAGATGGTGTCGGATTCGACTGTGGGGTTAGCAGTGTTTTTGCAAGATAGATATGGCAGACGTACGGATAATCTGGAGATGCATTGGAGATCAAGACTCGTTAGATAATAGATGCTAGTTGAAAGAAGGTGAAATATATAGCAAGAAATATCAGCTTATATAGAACTGGCTACGTGTTCTGTATATACGGCGCTCCCGGGTCTCTCTCTGCTCGCTACACGGCACTTCCGACGATTCCACTCCACCAAGTAAGTCCCGAGCACTCAGCAGTCTGGTAACCAAGCTCAACAGCAGCAGTTCGCCCGGATCCAGCCTCCGCTAAACAAACAAAATGCGGTTCTCGTGATCCCGCACAGCCTCGAGCTAAACACATGCGGACGCTGACTAACGCGCTCCGCCGAGTTCACGGTTCGACTTCGAGTCTGGACTCTGCCGCGACTACCAAACTAGTTTGCTAGAGTAGTCAGTAGTAGTGAATAGTTGGCTTAGTTAATAGTTGCTGGTTCAGTGGTTTGTCATGGGATAATTAACAGTAGACTCCGCCGACGACGTCATTGTTTACGACCGAGTCATGCCGGTCACGTGCAGCACATCTAAACCTTAATCTGCTTGTGGCGTTCCAGAATTCGTTCCTCGCCTTTGAGAGACTCGAGACACATTCACGAGCAGACCGAGTACAGCCTGTCCATGTTTTCCCGGCTGCTTGCACAAGCAACCTCGTCAAGCTCAAGCTCAAGCAGTGCGCGCAAGGATGTGTCTTCTTCTGTGGCGGCGGTGAAGAGCAGTGGCAGCGACGGCGGTGGCGGCGGTGTGTTGAAGATGCGGGAGAATGCAGGAAGTGGGACGAATGGCGCGGGAAAGAGCGAGGAGGAGGTCAAGAGGATCAAGGAGCGCGCGAGCAAGCTTGCGCTGGCAGAGAATCTGCGTGCAAAGGCTGCTGGAGCTGCTGGCGGTGCTGGTGCTGGTGGAGGATCTGGGTCAAACTCGGCAGATCGGACTGCTACGACAACTACGTCTTCTTCATCTGCAGCTCCAAGAGTCGAGAAACAGTCTTCAGTCAAATTACCGTCGAAAACAGGTACGGCGGCATCTTCAGTTCCCGCCCGGAAGAAGGTTCGTATTATTATTTTACCATGCATAGATGCTAGACAGAACTAACAAGTCCCAGCCGAACTTTCTAGATATCCTAAAGGCGGCGGAGAACGTTGACGCCGAGAAGCTCAAGATGGGCGTCAAAGTGCGAGATCACAAGAAGAAGCCGCTTGCTCGGCCGTCGCCGGTGCCTAGAAGCTCAGATGCTAGAAGTTCAGATGCCAGAGTCCCTGCGAAGATTTCAAGAGAGCCTGAGAGAGTGGGGCGGCCGTCGCCGGTACCGTCGAAGCCGGTGTCTAGAAGTGCAGATGCTAGAGTACCCTCGAAGATCTCAAGAGAGCCTGAGAGAAGAGTAGAGAGAAAGGTACCGCGAGAACCGGAAAGAGAGAGGAAAGCTGGTAACCTGGAACCGCGGAGGGATGTGCGCGACGGTTTCAGCAAGTCTAGCGTTGCTTCAAGTACTGGCAAGGCGTCAAGCGGGAGCAAACTGAACGAGAAGATTTCAACTGGCAGTAGATCAAGCAGCAGCAAGCCAAGCAACACCAGCATCGGCAAGATTATCAGCAGCAGCAGCAGGAGCAAAGCACCGGCAAAACCAAGCAGACCAGAACCCTCAGCCGACAGACGCGCGCCTGCGCCCTTTGCAAAGCCGATGGACGGTCTTCTCCGCAAGCGCAAGGCAAACTACGATTCCGACTCGTCTTTGGACGATTTCATCGTCTCTGACGAAGAAGAGGCTGCTGCTCAGAAGGGCAAGAAAGATCGCGATCCGGGGTACGATCGCGAGGAGATCTGGAACCTGTTTAGACGCGGACGACCGCCTTCTGAGCCAGTCAGGGACGGGTATAGCGATGAAGACGACGATGATATGGAGACGGGTGGGTTTGAGCTGTTGAGAGAGGAACAGCGGAGTTTGGCGGCGGCGAGGAGAGAGGACGAGCTGGAGGAGGCTGCCGAGAGGAGACGGGCGGAGGAGAAGCGGAAGCGGTTGAAGCGTTAGCATGGCGCATGGAGTTTGTTATCGTGCTATTTTACACTTTTGTTCTACTGCTTTCCGGAGTTGTGTTTGTCTAATGCTTTCAGATTGTTCTTCTATTCAATGTTTACTTAGTCATCGCTTACCTCAGCGGCATGACGCCATCGCGTGCGGCTTGCAAGACGTGCGGCGGTCGTTGGGAGTTCAACAGCAGTCGCCATCAACATCCCGTAATCCGCTGCTATCTTACGCGATCTCTACACACTTACTTATATCTTCGCTCTTATAAGCTATACACATATATAGACACATACTTACACAGGTCATCAGTTCACATAAACTGCAGTTAGAAGCATGACCGTCACCAAGTCCTCCGGCTTCGGCACGCTCGCCGTCCACGCCGGCTCGCCCCACGACACAGCGACCGGCGCCGTGATCGCACCGATATCGCTCTCGACGACCTTCGCGCAGTCCTCTCCCGGCGTCCCACTCGGCGCATTCGAGTACTCACGCTCAGGAAACCCCAACCGCACAGCCTTCGAGACCGCGCTCGCAGCACTCGAAGGAGCGCAGACCGCGCTCGCGTTCGCGTCCGGATCCGCCGCGGTGGCGACCGTGGTTGGGTTGCTGGCCAGAGGAGATCATGTCGTGTGCGGTGCCGACGTGTACGGCGGCACGCATCGGTATCTGACCAAAGTGGCTGCGGGCCACGGGATATCGGTTACTTTTGCGCGCGATCTCGCGGGCGAGCTGGACGCGCTCGTGAGGCCGGAAACGCGCATGGTGTGGCTCGAAACCCCGTCGAACCCGACGCTATCGACGACAAGCATTGCGGTCGTCGCGCAAACGGCTCATGCCCGCAATCTCCTGCTCGTCGTCGACAACACGTTCCTGTCGCCGTACATCCAGACCCCGCTCGCGCACGGCGCCGACATCGTCGTGCACTCAGTCACAAAGTACATCAACGGCCACTCGGACGTCGTCCTCGGCGCTGTCGCGCTTAATAACCAGGCACTCGTCGACAGGCTTGCGTTTCTGCAAAACGCGGCCGGCGCGGTTCCGTCTGCTTTTGACTGCTGGCTCGCTCATCGCGGACTGAAGACCTTGCACCTGCGAGCACGCGCGAGCTCGCTCAACGCGCTCGCGGTCGCCAACTTCCTCGCTTCACATAGCAGTGTGATTTCTGTCAATTACCCAGGGTTGGTGTCAAATCCCGGCTATTCGACCGTGACGGAACAACATCGGGACGCCCTCGGCGGTGGCATGCTCTCCTTCCGCATCACAGGCGGTGCGCGCGCCGCGGCAGCATTCTGCTCCGCTACCAAGATCTTCGCACTGGCTGAATCGCTCGGCGGTGTAGAAAGTCTTTGCGAAGTGCCAGCGGTTATGACACATGCTGCAATCCCAGAGGAAGACCGCGAACGCGTGGGCGTGTTTGATGATCTGATCAGGTTGAGCGTGGGTATTGAGGATGTGGTTGATCTTGTCGCTGATGTCGAGCAGGCGCTGGATGCTGCGAGGTCTCTAGAGGATTAGTAGCAGGTAGATGACGATATATATGTACAGCTTTGATATTATTTTGATTTGTTTTTTGTGTACACGAGTAATAATTGTCGAGTAACATCTACTCCGTCTTCTCGCCCTTGCCCTCCTTCTTCTCCGCACTCGGCGCAACGCCAGGATTCTTCCTGATCCCGCCGTCCCGCCTGAACCCGGCTACAGCCTTATACACAATCCACGCGCACCCAAGCAGAATCACAATAACAGTCCACGGCTGCACATACTTGTACGACTCGAGCGGTACGACAGGTATACTCAGCTGTGTAATCACGCGCGACACGTTCCCGGGCGTCGACAACGTTTGGTTCGGGAACATGTAAAAGAACTGAGTACCGGGCTCAAATAGCTGTTCATGACCCAACGCGTTCGCGTCAAATGGGTTTTGCACCATCTCGTGATTAGCAGACACGTTGCATGCCCAAAACACCTCCGGCCACGGCATATCGTGCACGACGGCGGTCGTGTTCCAGTCCGGCACTTCGTACCGCGAATGCATCGGGACCTCGACCTCGAGCTTGCGCATTCCGGCAGACGAGTCCGGCGGAGTCAGTTCAAGCAGCATCGTGCTGCCCCATTTATCCACCATCCACACCGGAATCTCGAGATCAGTCTCGCCCCAGATACCCACTGCGCGCTTGACTCCGCCGGCTTTCGCGTCCGCGAGATCCGAGATCTGGTACTTGTCGACAAAGATAAAGCTCGGTAACGTGTAATATGCGTATAACCCGCACTCAACGGGTGTCACGACCGTCTTCGCCTCGTCGAACGCGCCAGTCTCGGGGTCAACGTACGCGACCACGGCTGTATCTCTAGGCGGCGTGAAGTCGCCGACGATAGACATGGCATGTTTGGGATGTAACCCATACGGATGTCTAAAGTCCGGCGAATAGAGCGCAGGAGCTCGTGGTGCGCGATGCCGCGGCGCGACATCAAACAGCGTCGGCACGAACTGCTCGTTCTCGCCAATAACGGCGATGATCCCGCCGAATGTCATGTCCCCATCGACTTCGTCGCCGACTTTGCCGAGAAATCCGACTTCCATGCGGTAATCCTTGTTCCCGCTTTCGATTGTTTGGGTCCAGTGACCGTAGTACCAGTACGCCTCGGAAACGAGCTTGCCGCGCGTGCGGGCGTCGGCGGTGGTTGTGGAGTAGGACAGGCTGAGGTAGTTTGCCTGTGTGAGGTCTGCGCGCAAGGATTCGTCAAGACCGTAGATTGATGCAGCGTGTGTGAGCAGGGTGGACGAGTTGGTCGAGGATGAGTGCAGGTAGAAGCCGTAGGGCATCTCTATGAACGACTCCTTGCCGACGCACTTTGTGTCGGCCGAAACTGAGGCCGTGATGAAGGCGCAGAATTCGGCCCTGACAGGTCAGTATATCTCCAGTACTATAGAAAAGCAGAATACACACCAGTCAAACTCGGCAGAAGGCACGACAGAGACATGAGTTCCCCAGACGACGGCGCGGTCAAAGGGCGAGATATGAGCGTAGTTTTCGCTCGACGAGATCTCGATCCGCACGCTCTCGACGTTCTTCAACAGCTTCTTCCCCGCCTCATCGTCATCCACAAGTCGTTCGGGAGAAATAACGAGCCGGTCCTGCCGCGCGCCCGGCACGTTCTTCAGAAGCAGATGCTCGAGAGTCAGTTCGAGCGTGTCGGGCGTGTCGCGGAAGGACTCGTGGACGATGAACGTGCGGCGGTGCCGGATTGAGGCCATGGCGGGCCGCCGGAGAGAGCCTGAGGGGAGTATAAGTGTGTGTAAGTATATAGAAGTATATATAAGTATATATAGGAGCGATTGGGCAGTGTCGAACCGGGAACTTGCTGGGCTGGAGAGCTGGATTTGGAGGTTTGGAGATAGCCGGGATTACGACACGAGACCCGCGCTGCTGACAGCTGATTTGAACTTCACCTCGAATTGAGCACTCTTTTCCTTTATAGAACCCCTTCTAGCTCTACAGAACAGACTATGGCCCACCTGGAGCTGCTCGCGAACGCGACTTCAGCGCTCCCGCCCTGCGCTCTCGCCTTCTTTCCTCCAAATCGCCGCTTTCTGCTCGCCGGGACCTACTCTCTCGACGCGACCACGCGCGCGCGGACGGGCAGTCTCGACATCTACCGCGACGACCTGTGTGTTTGTGTTTGCCGATAATACGTCTTTTTAATCCGAACAATTGTTGAGCTCATGTGGTTAACAGCCGGTTAGTTTCCTCGACGGCCGTGCCGGACGCGGTGCTGGATCTCAAGTTTTCGCCGACCGATGCGTCGTTGCTTGCGTCTGCGCATTCGACGGGCTGTGTCTGTCTGTGGCGCGTGAACGAGGGTTTAATTGATGGAGACGAGCTACAGCTTGAGCTGCTTGAACGGTGTCGGGTTGCCGAAGAGGATATTCTCGTGCTGAGCGTGTGTTTTTCGCCGGTTGGTGACACGCTCGTCGCGACTCTGTCCTCGGGCGAATGGTCGCTATGTCGACTTCCACACTGCGAGATCATCAAGACCGAACAAGCTCATTCTCTCGAGTCGTGGACATCCGCGTTTAGCAGCGACGGAAACATAATCTACAGCGGCGGCGACGACAGCCAAATCACGGCATACGACCTGGGCATGGAGTTCCAGACATGGAGCGACAGACGCGCACACTCGGCCGGTGTCACTGCGATCCTGCCAAACGCGGACGGCGACAAGCTGTGGACCGGATCGTACGACGAATCTGTGCGGGTTTGGGATATGACATCGAATCCTGCGCGGCCGAAGCTTGTGGCTGAGACCGGGCTCGGCGGTGGGGTCTGGCGACTTGTTCCGCGGCCAGACTCGGGCAAGGAAGTGCTTGCGTGCTGTATGCACGGCGGCGCGAGAATCCTCGTGCCTGACGAAGCGGGCGAGCCTGTTGTGGTTTCGACAGTCACAGACGGCCACGAGAGTATGGTTTACGGCGGCGACTGGGGCCTCGACGGAACCGTCGCGACGTGTAGTTTCTACGACAAGCAGATCAATCTGTGGCGATGTAGCTAGTAATAACTAGTTATAATTTACATGTAAACTATTTATTTGAACTGCAGACAACTAGACAATCGTCTCGAGCTCGCGCGCATAGCCAAGCGTGTTTTCGATGATATTCTCCATCGCGAGTCCGCTCTCCAGCGCAGCCTCGCCGCCGTCCTGCGGGAAGTAAATCCGTCCATCGCTGACGACCCACCCGCGCTGCTCGACAAACAGGTCCAGTTCGCCGTCCTCCGTGAAAAACAGCAAATGCTTCGCGTTCGCGACCGGAAGCGAAAGATACGCCTTCTCGGCGCAGGACGCAATCTCAGACCGAATCGTGTCGCCCAGGATATCGGCAAACACCGTGAACTCTTCCGCGGGCACCTGACCGCGCTGCGTGGTCGCGCGCCACACGCGATCGTAGGATCCTTCCATGAGCCACCGTTCAAGCATGACCGGGTACCGGATATAAACGTCCTCATCGGCCTCGTCGCCCAGCGTCTCGAGCTCGGTGTGGAACTGCGCGATGTCGTTGCGCGAAAGCAGCAGCAGTAATCGCGCTGCGATCAGCTTCTTCTCGTTCTTCGACGGCGGCGAAAGGGTCTTGATTGCGTAGAACGGACCCAGCTGGGCGATGTAGCGGGAGAACAACACATCGTCGCGCACCATTATCGCGGTAAGAGCGCCGATTTCGAGGATATCGCGCGCGAGAGCGAGCAGTGATGGGTCCGAGGAAGGCAGTGGAACGAGCACGTTGTGCTGCGAGAGCGCGAGCTTGAGCGGCGGGAGCAGCGAGAGGCACGAGTCGTAGTTGGCGGATGAGAAAGCGCTCGCCAGCGCGGCGGCTTGTGATTGCAGCGACATGGTGTTTGTGTGGATTGTGACGGTGTGGGTGGTGAGGATGGGACGACGGTGTTGATATCGGGCTTGATCTGTGGTGAGTTCGGTCCGCGATGGCGACAACCCTAACCGCCGCGGTTCTTAGCGGTTCGAAATCTTTTCCCTCTTCTTTCTCTTCTTGTCACGCCCTTCTCTGTTCTTAATTCACCGAATTGGCTACTTTTTCGGTATAAAGTCTACGTGAACATGTCCTAAACGACGCTGCAATGCGACTTCCGCCGTCGCTGAAGATCGCCGCGTACCGCGAGTCGCCGTTTCTCGCGCTTCTGCTGCCGACTCTTCGCGACCTTCCCTCCGCCCGTCGCGAGCTGCGCTGGCTGCGCGACCACGTTTTCCAAGACCGAGGGTCCCGGAATCCACCCGCTTCTACAACGGAAGAGCTGGCAGTCAAGCTGGGGCAGAAGCTGATTTGGTTGTGCTATTTGCGAGGCTTTAAAGGCGTGCCGCTGCAGTATCTCATCGGAACGCAGCCGTTCGGCGACAAGCTTGACTTGCGCTGTAGGCGTGGAGTGCTCATTCCGCGATGGGAGACCGAGGAATGGGGGATCCGAGTTGCTCGGGCGGTGCGGAATCATGTCCAGTCGCGGAGCAAAGTGAGCGTGCTTGATCTTTGCACGGGATCTGGATGTCTCGCGCTGCTGCTTGCAGAGCAACTTGGTCCGCTCGCCGTGGAGGTTCATGGCATTGACATTTCTCCGGCTGCAATTTCTCTCGCGAACGAAAATCTCGCTCGGAACAAACATATTGATGCGTCCGTCGTGTCATTCTCGCTCGCAGATATCTTCGGTAATGGCATCTTGAACTCGAACAAGGCCGATCTCGCTGTCGCGAACCCGCCTTACATCTCGCTAAAGTCCTACCGCACCAACACCTCCCGCTCCGTCCGTGCTCACGAACCATCGCTCGCCCTCATAGGCGGCCTTGAATTCTACTCGCGCATCTTCTCCATCTCTAGTTCATCTTCCTTTCCATGGTCACCGCCGACCACCAAAGCCGTCGTCTGCGAAGTCGCGGACCTGGCTCAGATGCAAGAGATCGTGGAGTCCGGCTGTACTAATGGCTGGAACGTCGGCGGTATGCGCGACGGCGCCGGGATTCCGCGTGCCCTTGTTGCGTGGAAGGACGAATGGGAGTTTATGCGGGAGTTGGTTGATGTTGACTTGTTGACCTAGTAATACAGATTTCGAACCTTTTCTCGCCTGTGCATCTTTTTTTAGACATAACGGCACTCCCCCTTCACGCAGTCGCCATATTGGTATATCCGCGTAACTGATCTTCTGCAAGTGGATTTCGGTATAGCAAAGGACTTTGGGCTTACGGGCCCTCGACAGGGAGAAGAGCGAATTCAGATTCCAAATAAGCCGGAGCGTTCCCTGATTTCTTCATAGGGTTGGCTTGACATAGCAGGATCTTACATTTCTCTTTTTATAAAGATTAGTTTAGCGAATATAATTGTAACAGCTAGTAAATCTACATGGATTTTGACAACAGCAAAAAAAGAGAAATCTACATGATGATCTCGTTCTCGACGTCACTGCGAATGTCCTTATGCGGCAACACGACACTGTTCTGCACACGAACCTCGTCGCCGACATTCACATCCTGCGCCAAGATCGCAACACTCTGCACTCTCACGCCGTCCTTCAGCGTAACAGTCGAATGCTCATCCGCCGTAATCGGGCTTCCCTCGATTCTCGCCCACGCGCCAACCTTGACTCCACGCGCGAGAATCGAGTACCGGACACACGCATCATGTTTAACTTCAACATCCTCCAGTAAAATCGCTTCCTTGATTCTAGCGCCCGGTCCGACGCGAGCGCGCGCACCGACGGATACGTTCGGTCCGAGTTTGGCGGTCGGATCGATCGACGCGGACGGGTGCACAAACACGGGAGGCAAGATGAACGCGGAAGCCCTGGCGAGTCCCGGTGATTCGATGTCGGTCTGGAACAGTTTCTGGAGGTAGAGCGCGTTCGCGGGGACAGCGCTTCCTGCGGTCTTGATCTGGCGCCAGAAGCCGCGGGTCTCGTAGACGTAGAAGCCGTCGGTCTGCGCGAGACGGACGAGGATGTCCTGTTCGAGACGGAGGACTTCTCTCGCGTCGTCTTCCTCGTCGAGAACAGTCACTGTTTCTTCGGCCTTGCTCAGACGCGCGGCACGGATCACGTCAAAGATCGACCGGTCAAACAGGTAAACACCGGCGTTGATCAGGTCCGAGATATGCGTCTCGGGCTTCTCGACATAGTGAATCACCTTCTTCGTCGCCGGATCGAGCACGATGCAACCAAAGTTCCGCGCAGCTTCCTTCTCAACATGCGTTCCCAGGATAACCGCCTTGGCTTCCTTGTCGTCGTACATCTTGAGCATTTCCTGCAGCGGGAACGACGAGCACACGTCCGCGTGGATCACAAACAGCCGGTACGGGTTTCCCTTCAGGATCGCGTCTCTGAAATGGTACAATCCACCAGCGGTTCCGAGCGCTCTGTACTCGCGCAAGTACTTGATCGTGAACTGCGGGAACTCAGTCGCGGCTTCGGCGAGAAAGTCCTTGAACACACTGTCGTCGTAGAAGCCGATCAGCAACACTTCCTTGAGCGACGGAACCGTCGCGAGCGCAGACAGCGCGTGCGACAGGATCGGACGCCCGGCGACCGGGAACAGGACCTGCAGTCGGTCAGTATACTAGAATATACTATACTATCTATCTGTCTATACTGAGATAGAGTAGAAGATCACGCACCTTGGGAATGTCCAGCGACAGAGGCCGGAACCGCGTGCCACGCGTGCCGCCGCCAACCTGCTCGAGTCAGACATCGTCGTGAATACCACACAGCAAGTCCGGTCTTACCAGAATAATAGCCTTGGAGCTCATTGTATCAGTATATCTGTGTATATGCCGTCTTGCTGGATCTCTAGAGTGTTGGAGACCGGATTCTTGGATCAGGTAGCGATCTTACGAGCAGCCCACCGTCGTGACGTGCAGCAATTCCGCTTCGGGACTAGCGCTCGCCGCACGTGCTGTTTACATTTACCCGATTGGTAACTTTCTGGGTTTTCCAGGGTTTTCCAGGGTTTACTACAAGTATCAAGCACATCCATTAAAAATACCCCCTCCGGTTCTCCCTATAACAATACACTCCTAGAATCTAAATACTAAATTATTACACAATTCCTGCTTCAGTTAGTACTGCACCAGTAAAGCAAAAGGATCGTAACAACTACTACTCACCCAGCACTATCATGAACTTCAAGTTCACATCTCCCGCACCCTCGCCCATGGCCTGCTGCTCATCAATCGCGGAGCACAACGTCGTACTCTTCCATCCCTGTTCCCAGTCAGCTCCGTATACTCTTCCAACAACAAATAAAGAAAAGGAAAACTTACCCAGGACTGCGACACGCTGAACGTATCCGGGCTCGACGAGAAACACGTAATCGCGTGCTTACCCTTCCGCGACTGCGTAAAGATCTCGAAATACGTCGCAATTTTCGGCCGCGCGTCAATGTACTCTGGAAGCGTCATCGAAGACCCGCTTGGGCTTGAATTCGCAGCCTTTGTCGGCGTAGCTAGATGAGAGGATTGCGTCGGTACAGCCCATGACGCTGAACCTAGCGATATTTGTGGAAGAGGTGTTGCTCGCGAAAGGTAGTCTGGAAATAAATCTGTCGTCGTGCGTTGCGGCGAGTTCATGTTTGGCCAGACCGTCGAGCCAAATGCCGTTGTCAGCGCCGTCACTTCTTCGTCTTCCTCTTCGTCGTCCGCAAACATGGAGTTGCGAAACACGTCCGGTAGTCGATGTCCATCGCGTTCTGGAGGGTATGCTTCAGGTACGCTGGCATTCAACGTAGCCGCCGCTGCTGCTGCTGCTGCCGCCGAAGCAGCCACCGAAGCAGCTGTCGAAGACTGTGAGGACGAAGACGCGCCAGATTTGGCGCGATGCAAGTATACGCCCATCTGCACAACCGACTTGCGCTGCTTCACTTTCTGGATATAGACATTCCAATGCGACCCCGCATACCAAATAGTCTCTGAATACACGCGCTTGTCTTCGCGCAAGTTTGCCACGTTTTTGAAATCCAACGCAAACCTGTATGGCGGATACTCGGACCATGAATACTCCTCATCCGCATCATTCTCGTCCTCTTCGTCGTCCGAGCTGCCGATGATCTTACTTGAGACCACAGACGACATGATTGCAGACGACGCACCGACGCCGACTGTCGTTTCATCCGACATTGGAATGATATACGCCGGTCGTCTTCCGTTCTCGTCGGGCGGCGGTAGCGGTCCGCGCTTGATGAACCCAAGCCGCTCGTTCTCGGTGGGACTGTTGACTACTTTCTGCCGCAGCGTGAGACTTGTCCATACCGCAGCACGCAAAGCTTCCGCGCTGACGACTCGCTGTCCTGAAACGTCCAGCATGCTTTCCAGTTGCGTGATCTGCTCAAACGAAAAATGCACGTAATGAATTCCGCTTGCCATTATCCTCCGCAAGGGCGCCAAATCATACAATCCTCCTTCGTCGTCGTGCTGCTCTGCACCGTGATGCTCGATATGCCAGTTAATCAGCTCGATCGCGAAAATACACCGGTCCCATTCGGACCGCACGTAGAACGGGTTCCCGCACACAATCTCCGCCGCAATCGTAGTCGGAATCCGGTCCCAGGCTTGCACGCCCATTTCCCATCCGTCACAGTACAGAATATTCTTACAACTCGTAACTAGCCGCCTGCTCGCGCCTCCGTAGTCGTTATTGAGCGCAAAATGCAGCACGTCTGGTAGATTCTGCGGCGCAAGACTGTACACAATCTGTCCGACGCTGGATTCAACTAGCTCCTGCATGTCGAGAAAGGACGCGACAGCGAGCAGCGACATTGCGTGTTTGGCTTCCGCGTAGGCGTCGCAGTGGCCGTACAGGCGCGAGATTGCGAGTTCAAATGCCTCGACGGTCATGTTTGGGTCGTCTTTGAACGACAGATCAACCACGTCACATCGCGAGTCACTCCAGCGTCCAGAGAAAAGCTGTGAGAAGAAAGGTGAGCGGTAGAGAATGATCCTGTGTAACGCGTATTCCTTGCCAAACGCACGCAACGTGATGTCATTGCATTCTCCCTGCAGAAACCCGTGGGTGTACAGAAAGCTGGCTAGAGAATCCTGGATTTGAGCAGGACTATTTGCCGCAAGAGCAGAGAACTGCGGTGAGGAGCCGCCGCCCGTCGTCGTCAGGTCGTCCTTCGAGGCTCGTTTGGGGAGCAGGCGGGGCAGCGCGCCGGGGCGGGATGAGGCGAGCGGGGACGAGAACGAGCGGCGCGCGGCGGTCTGCTGGCGGGTCGGCGAGGCCTGAGGCGCGCTCATGATGCTCACTGTTCGCCTTAGAGTATTTCTGGTATTCAGAGGATGGAGTAGGGCCGGAAAACAGGGATGCAATGGCGGAAGTCGCGGCGTGATGGCGGAGTGGATTCCAGTTTTGAGTGGCAGAGGAGGCTGGCTGCGATTAGAGTTCCGGCGTGCGGCGCAGAAGTCCCAGCTCGCGTAATTAGCCCGAAGCGGACGGCGTGATGGATGAAATCAAACACTGGTTCTCGCCGGAAGCGGAAGGCTGTAAATACGGGACTGCTGCTAGCAGAGCTGCTAGACTGTATGTAACTCAGAAGACGGTCGTATATTGTGCATCAGCATGAGAAAACGCGTCAAAGACCCGACGCGGTGATTCTGACGACGGAAACTCAAGTCCCAACGCGTAGATGCTTCTCGAGCCGCGCGCTAGCCGTGCTTCCCAGTCTCTACGCGCAGCTGTAGCCCTCTATATTGGATACAACACGCAATGGCGACCTACGAAGGTACATATACTATACATATTTGATGTCTGGTTGCAGAATACTAACTGCCACAGACGACCACAATCTGTCCAGCGCCCGTCCGCGCCCAGCGCACGACGGCGAGCGGCCGACGCTGCTGAACATGAACCCGGACCTCGCGTCCTTCTTCTCGACCGACCGCGCCGCTGCCGCGCCTCCGTCCGACGAAACTTACCGGACTCTAGCCAGGTTTGTCTTCTCTTAATTGCATCTACATATCAAGTTACGTTCGGTGAACACTGACGACCAAGCGCGTTCAACGATATGGGCGACACGGCGCTGCTGGAACAGCTCTCGGCGCAGCTGTTCGCCGACGCTGAACATCCTCCACATGAATCCAAGGGCGTTTCCCAGGCGTTTCTGGACGCGCTGGATCGAGTTCCGCGAAAGAAACTGAAACCGGAGGATTCGTGCGCGATCTGTAATACATGCTATCTGGAAGGTAAGCCGTCCTGTGCTGTTGTGGCTAAGGCTTTAGGCCGAAATTGCTGACGCGGGTGAATAGATAAATATCCGCTTGTGGTTAGATTGCCTTGTAATACGCTGCATCACTTTGATTTGGAATGCATTGGACCGTGGTTGAAGCTGGTGAGTTGCTGAGTTTTCATTGCTTGAGAGGGTGGTGCTGACGTTGGACTATGTAGCACGCGACCTGTCCGCTGTGTAGAAAGGACTTGACGAAGAAGAAGGAGCCTATCGTTGTTGCGGACGATGAGGAGGAATGGGATGATACGTTTGGTTAAACTGGGTGGATGTATTTTACGACTAAATAGAATTGAAGAGATATATCAGATTGTTTGCGCGTTAATTGCGCCCGGTCCGAATCAAAATCCACAGGATCAAAACTTCCGCCGCGCACTGCGATCTCGAACACTCATCTCCATCCAAAACTTTCAGCGCAATGGACTACCACAACCGAATGGACGATTTTCGAGGTTATTCTTATGACGGTACGTCTCTCTCTCTCCAAGAGCCCAATTATGATGTTCAACTTCGTTAAGAGTAGACACTAACTGATTCAGAGATTACGGCCTTGGACCACTGGACTACCAAAGACCTGGACTGCTTCAAATACCACGTCTGGTCACTCGCAGTAATCTCTCGCATGTTCACCTCCAAATCCTACCCGCTCTGTCTCAGTTTCTGTCACCAACGCCTTTGCGCACCCTCGAAACAGCTATATTCCCCAAGCAAGACCCCGCGTTATCTCAAATTCCGCCAGACTGTCGCTACGCCAGTCGCAGACTGCGCCGTGCCGGATTACTTTAAAACAGGGTATATGACCCATCATCTGTTCTGCAGGATTAAAATGGGACAATACGCGTTGGCTGCTTGCGAAGCTGTGCATGTTGTGTCGCTGGTGCAGAGTATTCTTGACCGTGTGCGCGAAGATGATGGGTATATCGTTGAGTTTAGCAAAGTTAAGCAGAGAGATCTTGTTGGCGTGCTTCAATCTCGACTGGATTCAGCAGTGGACGTGTTTGTAAGTGTTTTCAACGGGCTTTATATATCATGTCTTTATACCCACAAGCTAACCAATTTCTGTTCAGGTGGATACTTGCGCGTTGTGGATGCGGACTTCCGGTCCTACTTTTTTCGTGACATATGATTACCTGTTTGAGACAGTCCATGCATTATACAAGTGCGTCCTGTCAAAAACTATTCATCCTCTGCATCTAGATACCCTGATCGCCGCTATCTTCTCGCAACCTATATCCCCCGGACCCGACGCTGGCGACATGAACATATTCCCCGTCTGTCAAATCTCAACTAGTACCCCCGCCTTTGACAATCTCAAGGCAAAAACTACTGGTTCTAGCCGCCTTCTCACAGACTTTTGGCACGCTCGAATGCTCATCTTTAGCGCGGCTGCGTACGTCGAGATAGGTGCACTTGAATGTGCATTAACCGCACTCGGCCCCGCCATCCTCGCATTCGATAAAATCTGCGACCAAGTTAAGCCGCCAGAAGACGACGACAGCTGGAAACTTTCTGGCTGTGGCGGACATGACGCGGATACTTTGTTTGAAGAGATGGATTATTTCTTGTTTAATCTAGATCTTAGTCGACGAGGGATTGAAGGCGATATCGTGGATGCGTGGAGGATTTGGAGAGAAGCGGAGAGCGTGCGGGAGATGTTTCGAACTTGTCAGTTACTCTTTCGCAGCGGATCCTTCTCAGAATAGTGATAGGTTCATTAAATTAATTTTCTTAAACACCAAGTACAAAAGCCCATTATCATATACCGCCTTCAGTCGCGATCGAATCTTACAACTCGTTCGATATTAAGCCATCTAAATCATCCCGACTCTATCATTCACAGACAGCAAAAACCTCCAATGACGCAGTCTCTGCTTGATTCTCTTGAGTCCATGTTTCTCCAGCAGCGGCTCCATCGAAACCGACGGGTCGCCGCTCTGGGCCAGCAAATCATCATCCTCGATCGTAAACGCGCCTGGCAAATCCCTCGGAAATCCAGTCGTATTCAAACCCGGTCTGTATTCTCGAGCCTTCATTTTCCGTAAAATCTCCTCCGCTAGTTTCAAGTTGCCATTCGTGCGATGCAAAATACCGAGCATGAGAGATGGCGCGTATCCATACGCGGCTGTCCATCTTTTGAGTATATCTGCAAGGTAACCTTGAAACGCGCGTACTTTCTCGTCTGACTCGCCGGCCCAGGACAGGTGTTGCATCTTTATCTCTGCAATCTGTTCGATGTTACTTCGTGATGAGGGATTGTTGAAAATAGGATACTTGTGTTCGACTTCATCATCTGCTTCTTCCAACTCTTCTTCTGATTCTTCTACTTCTTCTTCTTCTGATTCTTCTTCTGCTTCTTCTTCTGAAAGATCGTAAATCGGCTCACAGTCCTGATAATCACTACCCTCGGACTCAGGTACCGTTAACTTTCGCTTCTTGATTGGTAAAGCCTGTATTATGCTTTGCCTGTTCACCTTCCGCGGAGTACGCTCACTATTCGCAACATCGTCCCGCAAATCCTGCATCGCCTTCTGCTGCGCCATTGTAAATTTCAGTCCTTCTACTCCCAACTCTGGCGCATCCAGCTGCTCAAATAAGTCCTCGCCATCCAAAATCCACTTCGACGCTTTTGCTTTTCTGCGTGGATTCCATACATGCGTATCTTCTTTAGGACCCAGATCAGCCTTATAAAGTGCAGGTTCTATATTATGCCCAATATTCGCAATGACTTCGGCTCTTGATAGAGTCGTCTTTGCTGGTGTTGAAGCAGAAGCAGGCTTGGGTTTAGCCATTGTCGGACGCGCAGAAACTGGGGTCCCCTTCGCCGGTGTCGGCTTCACAGGTGTCGCCTTTACTGGAGTCGTCTTCTCGCTCACAAAAATCACATCCTCCAGAGAGTCAGGGATTTCTAACGGTGCCTCGTCCTCATCATTGTCTTCTTTTCTATTTCCAAATCAGTTAGCACTACATTCGACATATCCACAAGCGGTCCGGAGAAAAAAATGACATACCCGTAAACCACAAAGGCGTCTTCATCGTTGAGTTCCCGATCCTCAATCCAGGCGTCAATCATGGCCACATTATACCTGAAACGTCCCGTTAGGCAGAGAGTTACGACGGATGCAATATATCAACTTACATCATATAATCTGTAGTAAGCTCGTCTGTCGTCCCATCCTGCGCCAGTACATAATCCGCCTTCTTTGGATTATTCGCAATCAAACCACCATTTTCCTATATCAATCCATCGTCAATCCTCTGATACGAAAAATCACCAGCAGCTCAAGTCTCGAGGTACTAACCGTGATCAACTCCGTGTACTTGGCAACTTCCGCGTCTGAAAGATCCGACGCGAGATAAAACAAATACGGCGTCTTTCGTCCAGATTTGCCTCGCACAGTACGTAAAAAGAGCGCGTCCCCGGACTCTGGCTTGCTTCGCAGGTTTGGTGCCATTTTGTAAGTTGAGTAATGTCACCTCTCTTGCGGCCAATAGAACGTAGAAGCGCGGAATAAAACGCAGAGCAATCAATCAAAAAGGCAAGTAACTAAGTAAGATTACACTAAAGCGTAGTATACAGTATATAATTACACAAGGTATACACGTCAATTTGGTAGAGCACTGTAATAGATGTTGAAGTGACGTTGGGAGAGTTGTTTGTTTTTGTTTTGAATTTGACCCGATCGAGTTTTAGGTGTTTCTATAATCACGTGATATACATTTTACTTGCGGAGACCACCATGATCTTTTGTGTTTCTACAGCAAACTGATATAGTCTGGCGACCTGAAACCGAAGAGAATTCGAGATCACTGGCGGTTGGCTACGGTCACTGTTTTTAAGATACATGCTGAGTCATGCTCACAGAGTAACGAGTCGCGGGATGTGCGAGGTCCGACGAACGCGACAACGCATGTGAAGAAAATGTATTTGCTACGCTGATCCAGCTCAGTCGGCCGTTCACGGCATCTCTCCCTGATGTCGCGGGCAAACGCGGCGGAACGCCGACAGCTCCAATACATGCGCCCTTATCAGCTCCGTAAATGCAGTAAAATTCTGCACACCTTACAGAAGAGATAAGGGCGCATACTTCGAGGCCGACGGCGTGTCGCGGCGCAAGCGGACGCGTCGGACGCGGAACTGAGCTGAGTGGCAAAGAGGTCATGCAACGGTGCTGCAAACAACACCCAATGCGGGACACACAAACATAAACACACACAACACACAAAACCCAAGTTACCCGTAGTAACTATATGACAGTATCCAATCAATGAAAACACAATAATACCCATAATACTAACTCCAATGCCATGTCGTTCATTATCCGTCTCAGATGCGAGTCTGTCTTGAGACTTTGATCCTGCGGCCCATATTCAAATGCTCTCAGTCTTGATCGTCAACTATATCGATCCGGATATATGATATGCGAATAGTGTCCAGGAATATGCGCGCGGCATTTCGCACAATCTGCGCGGTAGCCCATTGAATAAGACGGCGCTGGCTTGGAGTGCGAAGCACCAGACAGGGAATCCTGCGGTGCATATGGAACTGAATCATCGGCTATGTCCAAAGAGAACGATGGGTCGGGGGAAGCGGTAGCTGAACGCAAGTGCATGCTTTCAGGCGTCATCAAAACCTCGCTACTTGGCCGCGCGTTGTCGAAGGGGAAATGCATCAGAGAGGCATCCTAGATCGCGTCAGCACTTGCACAAAAGAACTCCACAATGAGATTCCCATCAATATAGAACACTTACATCAGTGGCAATACCAGGACTAGCTCGAGGACTGACGCTCAGCGGACTGAAATTCCGACGTTCACTGCATTCGGATACTTGAAGCTGTTGAATGCCGTGCCTGAGCAGTGCCGGAGAAGCAGAGTAAGAATATGAGAAAGCGGCGCCAGCGCTCGTGTCTGCTTGAGATGACTGTGTCGGGTCGTTGATTGTAGATTGACCTGACCGCGTTCTCTTCTGGGATCATGGGTCAGCAGGGCGTCAAACAAGCTCGAAACGGAAGTACAGAAAACACGTACCTTGCTTGCAGACAAGCTGTCGTCTTCTTGCTCGGGTTTCCGTTTGTTAATAGCGCGTCCTGTAGATCGAGACGGGTCAAGTAAGGATCCAGGCTGTGGGTGCGAGACTTGACTACCGGCCATGGCGGAAGAAGATAGTTGTGTGTTGGAGGAGTTGCGCGGATGATGAAGCAGAGCCATGCGCATTCTGGCTCGGAAAACCACTGATTCCGCTCCACAAGAACAAAAAAGACAAACCAATCACTCTTGTAGCTTCTTAACTACTCAAACAACACCAATAACCAACAACAACCGGCAAACACGCAAACAAACAAGCCGATTCTGCGTATTTCTGGGCAATAATGCTCTCGAGTTTCTCTTTATTTGTGTGTGCGGTGACAGCGCTGACATTCGCGAGGGCTTTGTGTGCGAGTTGGATATCGGATTAGCAACCATCGCGAATTTTCTGATTTGTTTTCATATAAATCGTAAGTTCGAGCGTAAGTGCAGTCTGGCAGTGTTGAAGTAGGCGCGGAGAACAGAGATTTGTGCTATACTTTGAATTGAGAGAAAACAGAGATGGTCTGGATTCCGTTCTGGTCCAAGAAGAGCGACGCGGCGGATGCCTCGGTGAGTGTGCTTGTTTATTCGGGTCGGAAAGCTTCCAGAGACCTATATCTGGTCGGAAGATCGGGTCTGCAGAGGTTTTCTGTTACAGAGCAGTGTTAACATGTACAGACATCTTCGCCGAGTTGCCCGGTTCCCAAGAAAGAAGCAGCATGCCCGGTAGATCACAGCAAGTTGCCACAGAAGCCAGAGTCAGCGTGTCCGGTAGACCACAGCAAGATCAACCCGCTGACAAACATGCCGGCGAATCTGTCTGCCACTCAGCGAGTCCCCGGTCAGAAGATTGATCTTCCGGTAGAACGCACGATGTCGTCGATTCCGCGCGGAGATCAGGAGCAGGAAGGCGTGTGGGAGTACCCGTCACCGCAGCAGATGCTGAACGCGATGGTCCGGAAGGGGCATCGGGATACACCCGAGGCCGATGTTCCGGCGATGGTGGACGTGCACAATTTCCTTAACGAAGGTGCGTGGAGTGAGATTCTAAAGTGGGAGGACAAGTACGCTGCTGCGAGCGGCAAGGAGCCGCGGCTGCTGAAGTTCACGGGCCGACCGAACGATTTGTCGCCGCGAGCGCGGATGCTGCAGTTTCTCGGCATGATCTCGCCGTCGCGGTTCAGCTCGGCGCCGCCGTTTGACAGACATGACTGGACTGTTTTGCGGTTTGGTCCGGGAGGCGAGAAGAAGGAAGTGCGGTACGTGATTGATTATTACTCGGGCGAGCCTGAGCCGGATGGATATCCGACGTTCTTTTTGGACGTCAGGCCGGCGTTGGATTCGGTTGAGAGCGTGATTGACCGTACCGAGCTGTGGAGCAAGACCGTGTGGGAGAAGGCGGCGGGGAAGGGCGGGCGGGTGGAGTAAGAGTGGGATTGTAAGGGCGAGTTGTACATATACGGTGCTCGAGGGCACTTGGAGACCGGAGTAATGCGAGTGATTACTAATCAATATGTTTTTACTATTTGCTGAAACAGTACAGCCTATAAGCAGTGTGTCGTGGATTGAAAGTCCGTTTCTTACATCGAGCAAGCCCCGACAGCTGATAGAGAAACCATGGGAGGCAATTCCCGGTCGTTTCCAGATTTCTCAGAGCCCCATTAATCTCCACTATTAGTTTCTTACATATATATTATTATATCAGACAAATACTCCTTGTAATCTAGCTCATGTACTTCCGCATGCTACTTTCTGAACCGCCTCCGAAGACTTCACCACCAGTTCGGGCTTCGTCTCTAGTTCACAGACTTTTGTTGGTTGCAGACTGCAGCTTGCAGGTTTCTGCTCTAGAGCCTTTGGTGTAGCCTCCCGTAAACCCTTTATCTCATCGTCGTTATTCCTCGGCTGCTTATTCACCTCCAGTGCGGGCTTCGTCGTTAGTTTGCGGACTATTGATGATTGCAAATCCTGGTTTAGAGCTCTTATCTCCCTATAACGCCGCTTCTGCTCGATATAAGCCTTCCGTTGGTTCTTGGCCTCGATGCGGAGTGCTAAAATGTCCCTTTTGATTTCGCGCACGTACTTCCAGTGCTCCTCGAGTTCAGCTTTTTCACGGGCCAGTATCTGTGCTCTATCGGATGCGTATAGCGACTGTACACTTTGCGACTATATAAACGTCAGCTACCACGCAACTTGTCAAGTAATCAATATATAGAACCACTTTACCCTTTTAGCATATTTGACGCCTCCGGTGCGCCTGAGATCTATCGTTAGACTGCTATCCACTGATTACAGATTGCACTTTGGTTTGATTGCATGCTGGTATTGCTCCAAGCCAGCAGCAAACACAAGTCACAGCCAAGCGACATTTGTCAGACCACGTCGATATATACACTTACTTATCAACATATATTTTCGAGGAACCAGAAGTATTGAAAATTATGTCCAAGTCAGGCTTGGTGCGAGGCGTTTGCGTCGCTATATGTTCCAACTCACGACATGCGTCTTCGTATTCCTTGGTTCCAGGCCGCAGGGACATGTTGGTGATTGATCGAGGGCTGCTGTGCTTGCTATGTTGTTTTTGTAGTCTTGTTTACTTGTTGGCAGTACGCGACGCGATTTACCCGGATCGCAATAAAAAAATAATAAATAAAAAACACACTTAAAAGTACAAACCCCTCGCTGCACTTCTGGCTGACGCTGAGGACAGCGCAGCGCCGCTTGAAATGACCAAAACAGCCAAAACAGCCGCCATCGAAAAGACATTTCCTTAATTAGTTTGCATACATATATCCTCGAGGCCGTCGAGCAGTCAAAATTGGTTTTGCGCGTTGCTTGATTTGGGCAATTGGTTCTGTATCTGGTGCGTTGTTCTGTGCCGCGTTTGCTGTGCTTTTTGGGGGTGTATTGGGGCGTGTATTGGTTGGCCCCGTGCTTCGAGATGCATCGGTCGAAGATGCATCCTCGGGCCGTATTGGACTGTCGAGACGGAGTGCGGGAGACGAAAGCAGGATTCTGACTGGTTAGGATACAGGAGAAGCGCACGTGTACATAGACACCGTCTTTCGACAACGACGTCGGCACTTTGAGTAGCGTATCAACTACACATACGCAGCGGAGACCCGCCGAGCACATACAACAAACACAATGGGTGAGTGTTGTCGAGTTTTGACTGGTGGGATAATTGCTACGGATGCTGATATTGAATCAAAATAGGTCAAGTGTTTGGACGCATCTTTTCAAAACTCTGGGGTGGCGACAAGGAGATCCGGATTCTCATCCTCGGTCTCGATGGCGCCGGGAAAACCACGATTCTGTATCGGTTGCAGGTATGCGGTTTTGTTGATTTGTATGACGTGTGCGGGGATTGTGTGCTGACGACGTGTTTTGTTTAGATCGGAGAAGTCATAACCACAGTGCCGAGTGAGTATAGGAGTAGTCTGGCCAGACGGGCGGCGAACGAGGGAGCTTACTAAAATGTGCTTTCAGCTATTGGATTCAACGTGGAGACGCTTACGTACAAAAACCTCAAGTTCAACGTTTGGGTACGTCAATGACGCGTGACCTAGTATTTCAAACTGCACCGTTCTAACGCGATACCAGGATCTGGGCGGCCAGACGAGCATACGGCCGTACTGGCGATGCTACTACACCAACACAGCGGCCGTGATTTTCGTGGTGGACGCGACGGACCGCGAGCGCATCAAGACGTGCAAGGAGGAGTTGACGGAGATGTTGAGCGAAGAAGAGCTGGCGGACTCGGCGCTGCTCGTGTTTGCCAACAAGCAGGACCAGGTGAGTTAGGTTGCATGGGAGTTGGTTGGAGAGGACTAAGTATACTGACGAAAATAATCAGCCGGGCGCGATGGCCGCTGCGGAGGTCAGCGAGGCTTTGGGACTCGTGGGAATGAAGGACCGGAGTTGGAGCATTGTCGCGTGCAGCGCGATACAGGGCGAGGGCCTGACGGAGGGTCTGGACTGGTACGTGGAGTGTGCTTATGAGAGGAGGAAGAAACGAGGACAGAGCTAACTTTGCAGGCTGGTGGAGGTGATCAAGGAGGAGCAGATGTGAGCATATGTACAACAATCTAGCACATAACCATGACGATTATGATCCGAGTGATCTTATTCTTGAGTGATCTTGACTGATCTGGGGTCTAGAGTAGCCAGCTTACGAGCTACTACGTCAATACCCTACTATATCCGTTCTGGTCACCGCTCCAACTCAATACCGAGTGAATGCCGTCTTGGGCAGTACCACAACAGCCCACAGCACGCCATCGCTCTCTGTCCGCTCACCGTGTCTCTGTCAGCGCGGCCTGGCCACTCGGCGAGCGCGTGTTTACTAATTCGGCGGGCAACTCAGATAGAGTTCCGAACAAGGTTCTGTCGCCGTGACGTCACGTGCACCGCCACTTTGAACTTTATCTGCACCGCCGCTGCGGCGCGCCGGGCGTGACGGCTGCGATCGTTGCTGTTTACGTCGGCTTCGCGCCGTATCTGGTCGTTGTTTACGCTTTCTGGCCGGCCCGCGCAGATCGAGCTTCGATCGCCGAACCGCTGACAAAGTGCGCGGATTCATTGGCGGAGGAGCTTTTATGCGATGGGCTGGTCACACCATGGCGCGTCTATAAGAGCGCCCGCTTCCCGATCTTTCCTGCTATCCAGATCCTCCAATCCCATACCTGCCATACCAATTACCTACACAATGGCCCCCTCAGTCCTCCCACAGCCCTCCGTCGTCTCCGACAACGCGGACGCGCCGACCTACACGGCCTCGAACGGCTGCCCGGTCTTCAACCCGCGCGAGGCCACCCGCGTCGGCCAGGACGGCCCGCTGCTGCTCCAGGACTTCCACCTGATCGACCTGCTCGCGCACTTTGACCGCGAGCGCATTCCCGAGCGCGTCGTGCACGCCAAGGGCGGCGGCGCGTACGGCGAGTTCGAGGTCACGGACGACATCTCGGACCTCACGGACGCCAAGTTCCTGCGCATGGGCACGAAGACCAAGACCTTCACCCGGTTTTCGACTGTCGGCGGCGAGAAGGCGTCGCCGGATACGGCACGCGATCCGCGCGGCTTCTCGACCAAGTTCTACACCGAGGACGGAACTGTGGACTGGGTGTTTAACAACACGCCCGTCTTCTTCCTGCGCGACCCGTCCAAGTTCCCGATGTTCATTCACACGCAGAAGCGCAACCCGCAGACGAACCTCAAGGACGCGACCGCGTTCTGGGACTATCTCTCGACCAACCAGGAGTCCATTCACCAGGTCATGACTCTGTTCTCCGACCGCGGCACGCCCTACGGATGGCGTTACATGCACGGCTACTCCGGCCACACGTTCAAGTTTGTCAAGCAGGACGGGTCGTTTGTGTATGTCCAGATCCACCTCGAGTCCGACCAGGGCGTCAAGACGTTCGACAACGACACTGCAATCAAGGTCGCCGGCGAGAACCCAGACTTTTCGACCCAGGACCTGTTCGAGGCCATCGACCGCGGCGAGTACCCGTCCTGGACCGCCTACGTGCAGGTCATGACGTCAGAGCAGGCCAAGAACTTCAAGCACTCGATCTACGATCTCACGAAAGTCTGGCCCAAGGCCGACTTCCCGCTCCGTCGGTTCGGCAAGCTCACGATGAACAAGAACCCGCAAAACTACTTTGCCGAAGTCGAGCAGGCCGCGTTCTCGCCCGGCCATCTCGTGCCTGGCATGGAGCCCTCGGCCGATCCGGTTCTGCAGTCGCGTCTGTTTTCGTACAACGACACGCACCGCCACAGACTCGGAGTCAACTACCTGCAGATCCCCGTGAACTGCCCGCTCAAGTCATTCAACCCGTTCGAGCGCGACGGCGGCATGCGCGTGGACGGCAACTACGGCCCGTTCCCGAACTACCAGTCAACCACGAGCCCTATGCGATACACGTCCGGCACATTCAGCCAGCACAAGAATGCGCGTCAGCCGGAAGAATGGGTCGGACCGGCGCTGGACTACTCGCCCGAGATCACGGACCTGGACTTTGAGCAGCCGCGTGCGCTGTGGCACGTGCTGGGCAAACAGAAGGGACAGCAGGATAACTTTGTGTACAACGTTGCGTCGCATCTGAAGAATGCGGATGCGCCTGTTCAGGGGCAGACGTTTACGATGTTCTCGCGGGTGGATAAGGAGCTTGGAGAGCGGATCCGGAATCTGACCACGAAGTTGACGAAGGAGTCTTCTTAGGTTTAATGTTGTTATCCCGAAACGGTTTATTTAATGTACATCAATGACAATAATGCTATACTCCCTGTTCAAACAACTGTTCAAACAGATTTCAAAACCCAGACCATAGATATAATCCAGATCTCTGATTATAAACACCTCAAAAACACCATGTGACTCAAGGAAACGACCGATTCTAGTAGAGGTAATTCTTACACAAGATTGATTACACGACCTAGATCTAGACTCTCTCCGAAAACCCTCGCCAGATAGCCTGCACGGCATCGGCATCCACATCCTCGTTGCCGCACTTGTTCCGATACAGCACCAACTTCTCGCGCTGCCGCAGTTTCTGCGCCAACAGGATCGTAAGCTCCTTCATCCGGCGATGCGCAGCAACAGGCGTAACCCGACTGCTCGGGTCGACACCAATGACACAAGCTGATTCAGCTACCGCGTCGCCGACCCGGTCCTCCTCCGCTCCGGCAACGAGCATTTTGTAGACTTCGAGACCGCGGCCGCGCGTGAGCGTGTTGGATTGCAGGCCCATCGCGTATTTGAGCGCGTAGATCTCGTCCGACAGGTAATCCTCCCATGTGTAGAGATCCTGCTTGCCTGCCGGGACTGCCGGCAGCGGTATAGATGAACTTTGGCCCATGGCCGACTTTCTAGGGCAAGTTGGATGGTTTTGAATGATTTGAGCGATATCACGAGATGTCTGCAGAGTCTGGCCACGTGCAGCACTGACGATTCGAATACAACTATTTCAGAAGCAGCAAGCCGGGAGAGCATGCCGACTTATATAGAACGACATGTGGCGACCTGATTATGCGCAGGATGGGTGGGCTCAGCTTACGCAGATGGCACGCCTAGATCAGCGCGGGAGCACGGGCCGGTCGCCTAAACAAGCAGGAGCACGTTTATGGGAACAGGCCTGGCGGGCAACTGTTACGTCGTTGAGGGTGCTGGTTCGGGCAATGATGCGAAGCGCGCGCGACGCGACGGAGCCTCAGCGGAGCGGCAGGGAAATTGCAGGGCCCAGCGGCATTGGACATTGCGCGCGTTATGCAGGAACGCAGGGAACCGAAACGAGAACCGTGAGTTGACAGATATCGGCTTTGATCGGCGGATACTTCGGTTGCTGGTATGATTAATGAACACAGGACACGTAAACAGTAAACACCACTGCAACAGTAAGTATTAAGTAGTAACATTGTTGATTGTATCATTGTAGCAACAGCACTTCGCCTTTCTTGTCAAATAATGAGAACCTCCGTCGAGAGTTGCCCCGCCGGAAATCAAAACAAAGCCACGCGCGAAGCAAAGAGAAAGCTAGTTGAGGGGAGAAGTGCGGGTTTGGGCTCGCGTGGTTTAAAGTGAAAACGAAAAGTCGCGCCTGACTTCTGTTCGCAACTCTTTTTCCGCGCGTGGATTCGAAAGGATCCTAGATGCTCTTAGAAGTATTCTGTATTTATCCAGAATTCTCAGTCCCGTGGGCCGTGTGAATCTGATTACTAGTATTGCATTCTATAGACTATCTTGACTCGTTCCTGAGTAAGTCCTAGTGAGAGCATCTGGTGAGAGAAAGATCGGCACAAGCGTTGCGTTCTGTCGCGTTTATGCCGCATCTGCGCCGCGTCCGCTGTTTGTTTACCCGCGTCTGTAAACAACAGCGACACGTCGCGCTCGCCCTTTTCCCAACCATCCGCCCTCGTCCTCTTCTTCCCTTTCTCCCCTTCCGCACCACCGCGCCCTTTCCGTCCTTTTCCGCTTTCCACGCCTCTGCTTTTGGTTCACGAGCAGTTCCGTCTTCGCCTTTGTTTGACAAAATGGCTCGCGGTACTGTGTTCTCTTTGTCCTCGGACGAGGAGGACTTTGATATGGAGTACTCGCCCGTCTCTTCGGTATGTTTTGATTCCCGCGTCTCTTCTCGTCGCCTGTTTGATTTATCTAACTCGATTTATAGGCTAAGAAGTCTCAGCCTCAGCCGCGTCGTGCCGCTGCTGCTGTCGGTGCCGCGTCTCTCAAGCGATCGTACGAAGACTCGACCGAAGTGTTTGATTTCGACGAGCCCAGCGACGACGATGATTTCGAAATGTCGCCACCGCCCAAAAAAGTCGTTAAAGCTGCACCAGTCAAGAAGGCAGCTGCCGTGACGAAGAAACCTGCTGCTGCTTCTGCTGCCACGACAAAGAAAGCTGCCGCCGCGAAGCCCAGCAAGTTCTCTGACAGCGATGATTCGATGGACGACTTTGAAGAGTCTGACTTTGAACCCGAGAAACCAGCCGCGAAGCCCAAGAAGGCGTCTGCTGCTGCTGCCGCGAAGCCGAAAGCTCCTGCGAAACCAAGGGCTCCCGCGAAACCGAAAGCAAAGCCCCTGGCTCCGCACGACAATCAGATGGACAACGTGCCCAAGACTACTGCCGCGTCGAAGAAGACTGTTGACGTTATTGATTTCGATGAGATTTCGTCGCCTGCGCGTATTCCGAGCTCGCCGGCTAGAGAGGCGATTAGTGCCATCACTACTGCTGCCAACAAGAGCAAGACGAGCTCGGAGACGTATCAGAAGGTGCGCGAAGGGTCTTTTTTTTGTATGTTTATGCGTGAGGGGAACTGACGCGTTGTTTTTAGCTCACTCAACTGGAACATATTCTGAAGCGTCCTGATACCTATATCGGATCGGTCGAATATACCGAACGGCTCATGTGGACTTATGATGCCGACTCAAAGTCTATGGCATACAAGTGAGTTCCAGTTTGTATCTTCATGTTTAGTGACGAATCTGACATCTGATTAATCTAGATCTGTCCGCTTTGTCCCTGGTCTCTACAAGATTTTTGACGAAATCTTGGTTAACGCCGCCGACAACAAGATCCGCGACGCGGCTATGGACAGTCTGAAGGTGACTATCGACAAGGACACCAAAGAGATCGTCATCTACAACAATGGTCGCGGTATTCCGATCGAGATGCACGACAAGGAGAAGATGTACATTCCCGAGCTTATTTTCGGTAACCTGTTGACGTCCAGCAACTACGACGACGACGAGAAAAAAGTCACTGGAGGCCGAAACGGATATGGTGCCAAGCTTTGCAATATCTTTTCCACGTCCTTCACTGTCGAAACGGCAGACAGAAACACAAAGCTGAAGTACAAGCAAGTGTGGTCTGCCAATATGTCCAAGGTCGGTAAGCCGAAGATTACTCAGAACTCCAAGGGAGAACAGTACACGCGGATTTCTTTCACGCCTGATCTCAGACTATTTGGTATGCAGGAACTGGATGACGATCTCATTGGACTCATGCGACGACGTGTTTATGATTTGGCGGGTTCGGTCAAGAACATCAAGGTCTACTTGGACAATGATCGTCTTATGATTCGCAACTTCAAGCAGTACATGGAGATGTATGTGAATGCTCTGTCGGACTATGTTCCCGAGGTCAAAGCCGAGTCCGGAATCAAAAAGTCAGAGTCTGATGACGAGTCGACTCCGGCTCCTATTTCAGCTCCTGTGGTGCCCAAACCGACTATTGTTACCGAAGTCGTCAATGACAGATGGGAAATTGGATTCGCCGTATCTGACGGCAGCTTCAACCAGGTCTCGTTTGTCAACTCGATCGCTACGACGTCGGGAGGAACTCATGTCAATTACGTCTGTGACCAGATTGTTTCCAAGCTTACCGATACACTGAAGAAGAAGAGCAAGTCGAGCGCCGTCAAGCCTCAGCAGATCCGGAACCATATTTTCTTGTTTGTCAACTGTTTGATTGAGAACCCTGCGTTCACGTCGCAGACAAAGGAGCAGATGACGACTCGCTCTAGTGCGTTTGGATCCAAGTGCATTCCATCTGATGCATTCTTCAAGAAGGTTGCCAGTTCTAGCATTCTTGAGAGCATCATGGATATCGCTTCAATGAATGCTGATAAGCAGCTGAAGAAGACCGATGGGTCTAAGCGAAACCGTATCACTGGACTTGTCAAGCTGGATGATGCGAATAAGGCCGGAACGCGAGAGGGACACAAGTGTACTTTGATTTTGACTGAGGGTGACTCTGCTAAGGCTCTTGCTGTTGCTGGACTTAGTGTTGTCGGTCGTGATTATTACGGAGGTATGCCATATTTTTTGCTTCTTATGAAGAAGATCATAGCTGACGTGAATAGTGTATCCCCTGCGAGGTAAATTGCTGAACGTGCGTGAGGCATCACATGATCAGATTATGAAGAACGCCGAAATCCAAGCCATCAAGCAGATTATGGGGTTGCAGCACAAGAAGCATTACGCGCATACCAAGGACTTACGATACGGACATCTTATGATCTTCACTGATCAGGATCATGACGGCAGTCATATCAAGGGTCTACTTATCAACTTTCTCGAGTCTACTTTCCCTGGATTGCTGGAGATTCCCGGATTCTTGATTGAGTTTATTACTCCAATTATCAAGGTCACTATTGCCAAGGGGAAGAAGGAGAAGATTATCCCGTTTTATACCATGCCTGAATATGAGACCTGGAAAGAAAGTGAGGGAAAGACATGCACTTGGACACACAAGTATTACAAGGCAAGTTTATACTTTCAGATTTGCGCTGATTTCTGTTACTGACACACTTTTTAGGGTCTGGGTACATCTTCGCCTGCCGAAGGTCGCGAGTATTTCAAGCAGTTGGATCGCCATTTGAAGAAGTTTCACACCATGGAGGCTGAGGACAAGGAGCTTATTGACCTTGCGTTTTCCAAGAAGAAGGCCGATGAGCGGAAGGAGTGGCTCCGGCTGTTCAAGCCCGGAACCTATCTGGATCCAGCGTTGCCCGTTATTCCAATTAGTGACTTTATTAACAAGGAGCTGATTTTGTTCAGCATGGCTGATAACATTCGATCGATTCCTTCTATCGTCGATGGTCTCAAGCCTGCTCAGCGAAAGATTCTGTACAGTTGCTTTAAGCGAAACTTGAAAGCTGGTATCAAGGTTGCCCAGCTTGCCGGATACGCTTCCGAGGTTACTGCGTACCATCACGGTGAGCAGTCTCTCGTGCCCACGATTGTTGGTATGGCACAGGACTTTGTTGGCAGTAACAATTTGAATTTGCTGCTGCCAAAGGGAATTTTCGGAACTCGTGCGGCGGGTGGAAAGGATGCGTCTGCGCCCCGTTATATTTACACATCGCTGAACGCGATGACGCGCATGGTGTTTCATTCCGATGACGACGCGATTTTGAATTATCTCGCCGAGGAAGATACGAAAATCGAGCCTGAGTACTACATGCCTATCCTTCCCATGGCATTGGTTAACGGTGCTGATGGTATCGGTACTGGTTGGAGTACTTCGATTCCGTGTTTTAACCCTATGGATCTTGTTCAGAATATTCGTCGCATGATGAAGAATGAGGAACTAAAGTCGATGGAACCTTGGTACCGCGGATGGCACGGCACGATTGAGAAGGTCGAGAGCGACAAGTACAAGGTTTCGGGAATAATTTCGCAGACTAGTGATACCGTGCTTGAGATTACGGAACTTCCGGTGCGGCAGTGGACGGTAACTGTGAAGGAGTTTTTGCTGGCTGGTATGGCCGGAACGGAGAAGACGAAGCCGTGGATTAAGGATATGACTGAGCAGCACAAGATGGATATCAAGTTTGTCGTGCATTTGTCTGAGGAGGAGATGGCCAAGTCTTTACAGGAAGGTCTGTTAAGCAGGTTCAAGCTGATTGGGTCAATCAATTTGAGCAACATGGTCGCGTTCGACGCCTCGGGCCGAATCAGAAAATACCAGTCTGCGGAAGAGATTCTCAAGGAATTCTATTACATCCGTCTCGATTTCTATCAACGCCGGAAGGACAACCTCGCGAACGCGTTCACGGAGCAACTGGACAAACTGAGCAGCCAAGCGCGCTTCGTGAAGCTGATTATCGACAAGAAACTGGTGATTTCGAACCGCAAGCGTGCCGAGCTCGTGTTGGAATTGAAGAAGCTCAAGTTCCCGCCGATTTCAAAGAAGAAGAAATTTGGCGAGTTGTCGCCGGAGGAGATTAATGCGGATGCTGCTGAGGCTAGCGAGGATGATGACGAGTCTCTTGAGATATCGTCGTGGGATTACTTGCTCGGGGTAAGTTCTCTTGATCTCTCTGCCACTCTGAAAAAAAAGCTTTACTAACAGATCACATTTTAGATGCCGATTTGGTCGCTGACTCGTGAACGGTACGAACGACTGCTGCGTGAACGGGACGGAAAGGAAGAAGAGCTGAATATCTTGCTCAAGAAGAGCGCGAAGGATATTTGGTCGCATGATTTGAATGAGTTTGAAAAGGGCTGGAATCAGGCTCAGACGAATTATAAGACGGAACGGCCGGGCGCGTGATAGATTGTGATTTTGCTATGGAGTGCTGCTATGTGATGCTATGATTTGATATATCCCATGTATTTTTAACGGTCGGAGAAATTTACACTCAACTTATACAAAGGCCAATATATTCTGCATAGGGTTAAACGCAGAGCGTCCTAAAATTATTCGATAGAATTATGAATTCGATAACTAGGTACAACGAACCATACGTTACAGTATAAAATCCATGCATGCAATAATGTGCAAACAAAACAAAAAATGATGGTAGACGCGATCTCTTTTCATTCAAAAAAGTAAAAGACAGATATCATCGCACGAATACATACACCACCTCAACGAATCCCGCACGCTATTTTTTCTCCCTCTTCATTCATTTTTGAACTCCTTCTTCTTTCTAAACGTCGCTAGTTCACCTGTACTTGTAGCTATCGAGCAACTGCACAGCCTTATCCGACAGCGCGAGCGCCAGGTTCTGCAGCCGCGAGTACTCGACGCCGGCCGTGAACACGACCGCGTTCGTCTTCTGGTCCAAAGCGGCCGCGACCTCGTTATTCGAAATCATCTTGCTGACCAGCGCCGTCGCCTTGCGTTCCGAGAGATCAAACATGCCGGCCAGGTTCGAGATCGCAAGGGTCTCGTAGAAGGGCGCGTACGTGAACAGGTACGTCCGTAGTCCCTCTTCCTGGATCTTCTCACCGAGCATGTCCCGGATCCGCTCGGTTTCGGGGATCAGTTCCCAGATCTTGATCGCGCGGATCAGGTCACGAGCAAGAGCCCAGTCGCCGGTCGCGAGTGCCTTGGACGCCTGCATGATGTGGTCACGCGTGTTCTCGGGCGGGCCGGTGAACACCTGGCGTTCATGGTAGTCGAGCATGCGGCGGAACGGCTTCGAGATTGTGCGCTTCTTGGCGTCAGGCGCGGAGCCGCACTGGGCCATGAATGGGATCTCGAGCAGCATGGACGAGGTCAGGTAAACGCACTCGAGCAGTTCGAGGTTGATGTGCTCGTGGAACGGGATCTGGCGCTGCTTCTCGAGCTTTTCCTGCTCGGGACTGGTCTGCGTGTAACGAAGCATCTGGATGCCCTGGGCCAGCAACTCCTTGACACGACCGGTTCCGCAGATCTCCTGCAGAGCCTGCTGAGCCTCGGAGATCATGCCTTCGCGGAAAGCGCAAAGACCGACTTGGACCAGAGTTCGGTTGTATAGGATCTGGGTCTCGATATCGGCAGTGTGGATCGTGGCTTGCAGATGCGACATGAGCAGCAGGTCGCGAGCGTGGAAGTACCGGTTATGCAGAGCATGGTGGTAGACCTGGCAGAGCATACCGCGGGTACGGAACAACCGGTTGTCCTGCTTGTACAGCTCCGCGCAGATGGCGTGGATCAGAGCCGACGGGGTCTCGGATTCAGAGTACGGCGTGATGGTGGAAGTAACCGTGCTCGGCAGCGCAGACCAGGTAGCCTGCTCGGCGAGCACGATAAGCTGCTCGGGCTTGTAGTAAAGCAGTTCCAGACGACGGATCAGGACCCGGCTGACGCTGGCGGACAGCTTGGCGCGCTCAAAGTACACCTGGGCACGAACGATGAGCGTGTACAGCGACGACTCCTCCTTCAGACGGTCAATGTACTCGGGAGTATGCGGGTCAATGTTCTGCAGCGACCGCGTGAACTCGTCGTCTAACCGCTCGACGAGCGACACAATGCTGCCAAACACCTTCACGACCTCGCCGTCCTTGGTAGTCGGCTCGGGCTTGCCGTCCTCGTCGTCATGGTCCTCAGCGGTTTCGGTGATCACGAAAAGCGGGTCTTCCTCAACGATCACGAGCAACTTGTCAATCTCCTGCAGGGCACTGTTTTAAAACGTTAGTCACAAATCCATGGTTATAAAGAGCAAAAAACAAAAACATACGCCTTCCACTGGGGGATAGCCATATACGTAGCCGACGAAGTCGTAAGATCGAACCGCGTCGAAATCAAGACCAGCAGCACACGAATACGCTGGTACACAGTCGCCGAGACATCAAGCATCTTCTCCATTGTCCGGATCTGCTCCGTGCGGTCGGTATTCTTCTTACCACGCGCCTCGACGATTCCTCTCAACTGCTTGAATATGCTCTCGGCAGTAACAGTCAACGTGCGTCCACCACGTCCAATCGTCGAGAACTCGGCCTCGGCAGCAGGTTCGTCGGCGCCCTGGCGCGCAGCAGCAAACGCGGCCGCGGCTTCAAAGTCGGCGCCCTTGCGCTTCGGCGCCGGCGGCGCGATATCAGCAGCCGTCTCGGGCTCGGTGTCAAACAGCGCAGGGTCTGCGTGGAATTTGGCAATCTGGTCTTCGAACGAGCGGTTGTTCTTGCGGATGCGCTGCTTGATTGAGTTCAGCGCGCGCGCGTTCGTCGCGTTCATCTTCTTCTTGGACGCCTTTTCGCTCTTGATTGCCTCGTTCATGAAATCCTCGAGCTCGACGATCGCCTTGATGTACATCCGCGGCGTCTCGCCCTGCTGGCTCGCCTTCTGCACGACCTTGTTCAGCTTGTCGAATTCTGCATGGCCCTCATGTTAGCATTGTCCTGAGCCCATTGTTAAGTCCACCACACTCACCATTCGAAATCAAGACCCAGTCGTTGATCTTCTTCGCGTTCTCAATCGTGCGGATGATCGTATCAATCTCCTCCAATCGCTTGTCCTTCGCACTCTTAACCACACGCTTCGACTCGTCCTCCTCACTCTCGTCACTCTCCTCGCCGCGCAAGAATCGCGACGCACCCGCCTTCGCGTCCGCTTTCAGGAACCCGCGGCCATCGTCATCCGAGGACTCGTCCGAGTCCGAACCGTCGTCGTTGGCTTCAGACGATTCGTTTTCAGAGTCCTGTTCGGACTGTTCGGCCTCGGAATCGGAAAACAGCTCTTCGTCAGACGACGACGTGTCGCTGTCTGACGATCCACCGGCAAAGAATCGCGACATGTTGGCGGACTAAAAGAACACGGGCAACAGTAGAAAGCACGAGAACGCTTTCTCTGGAATAGATGGAATAGAGGATCAGACCGGCACAGCGGGTTGCGGGTCGTCGTACGGGAACTGGGTCGGCCGCTGGTGGTTTGCACTGAAATCCGCGTCTCTGCCCGTCTCTATTTTTTGGCCCACAAAAATTTTCGGCGCGCGTGTCAGCGCGAGGCGTTCGTACTCCCCGTGCTCAGAGCTGCGTATGCCTCAGCACGTTTCAGCACATTGTTGACATTTATTCTACAAGTAGTTAATGCAATTGGAGAAATCTACATTCTTGATTATAATATAGCCTGCAGTCGTGTACGTCTCGTATTGCTAATTGTGCGTTGCAGCACGTCGGCGGTGTGTATAATGTGCGCGCTCGAGCTGCCGTCCATGCCACCCCTTTTCCTCCAATTCATCCGCCAGGAAGTAAACTCCATGATAACATCCTCCAGACAACTAGTGTTGAATCTTGAGTGATGCTGAGCACGCTGCAAAAAAAGCTCCAATCTCGAGTTCTTGACAAGGTCATCATATAATCATCGAATGCACGCGATCGACATGCACACGCGTATGTCGGCCGCACAATCTATGCATCAAAAACAAAAAAAAAAAAGACAAAATCCCTATGCCATGCCCGCTGGCACAAAAAGCAAAAGACCCATAAACAGAGGACGCCAAAAGCCCCAAAGCACTCGCACTTCACTGTTCCCAATACCCTCCTGACAACCCGTCTTCCAGATTCCGAATAACGTCACCGTTCCCACCTCCTCCGCTGCCATACTGCGCGTTTCCGCGTCGCCTGCCGCGGCTGCTGCTGGAGCCGGTGTTTTGGTCTTCGTTACTGTTGTTGCTGCTGTGGTTGTATTGATCGAGTTCGTTGGGAAGCGGGTATGCTGGCGATGGCGCGGCGCGGATCGCGTTGGATGGATCCATTAGGTTTCCAAGTCTCTGTAGCTTCGGCGGGATCGGATCCATATGCCCGATCGTGACCGCTCGCGGCCGTCCTGATCGGGAAGAGCCCGTGCTTTGTTGCTGCTGTGGTTGTGGCTGTTGCTGCTGTTGTTGTGGATTGCTGGTCATGGACGCATACATGCCCTGCTGAGGCGGGTACGGATTCGAAGTCACTCCCAGTCCCGCAGTGCTAGCAGCGCTATACTGCGCCGGTGCATAATACTGCGTTTCCAAAGGCTTCGTGCCAGCCGTCGGTAATGTAGCAGACGTATGTTGTGCCAACGAAGGATACCCATACCCCGACGTTGCCGTCCCTGGCGCCGACATCGGCACCGACGCATCCTTCCCTTCCTGACCGCCGCCCAACACAGACGTCGCGACCGCATGCGCAGCCGAGTTAAACGTCGACGACTTCTGGTTCGCCACGAAATGATGCATCTTGGCCTGCTGTGGCGTCCACCGCTCGACGGGGTTCATATTCAGTAGCCGCTGCACGAAATCAATAAACGCAACCCGATTCTGCATCTCACGCTCAATCTCGGCCGGTTTCATGTTCCGCTTCGGCATCGGGTACGAGGTCACTATATCTGAAAACTTTGTGGCCGCGAAATACCGCTTGCTGGGAGCTTCCTTGGTCTTGTGCTCGCGAGCGTACTTTTCCATGCTTTTAAGCCGGTACGACTTTCGGCCATACTCGTCCGTCACTTTTTCAAAAAATTCCGGCGATTGCTTGCCCATCTCTATCATCCACGTCGGCGGCATTCTGATGCGATGCGTTAGTCATGGACTCTACTTGCATTCAAAGTTGTAAACCATAGACTTACCCGAGCATCTCGATAATGCGCGACAGCTGGTTATACTCTGAACTTCCGGGAAATAGCGGCAGTCCTAAATATAATTCTGCAAGGATACATCCCAACGACCACATATCGATCGAAGCCGAATATCTAACTCACAGTCAGCCCACTGCTCCACTATAAAAAAATTCTGAAAAGAGCACATACGGAAGTCCAAGAATAACCTCTGGCGACCGGTAAAACCGGGACTGGATATACGTATACACAGTCTGCCGTTCATGGCACGCAGACCCAAAATCAATAACCTTGATAACGGGACTCTCCAAACTGCGACGATGGTTAGATTTCTTGATCCCCGAGTACATAACACCATTTCGGATGACGACTTGCTTTTTCAGGAGAATGTTCTCCGGCTTGAGATCACAATGGATCAATTTGGCGTCTTTCAGGACACATAGCGCGTCTAAAAGTTGCTGCGCAAAGACGCGGACCAGGTTTGTGCTGAGACCGCGGAATTGGTTTTGTTTGATGAGGTCGTAGAGGTTGCTTGAAAGCAATTCAAATACAAGACACAGATGTTCTCGATGGATGAACTTGTCTCGTAGTCGCAGCAAGTGATGCTCGTCCTTTCTGTCGACCGACGTGTTCAGCTGTTTTGTCAGTTGCGTTCAAAACAAAATAGCAAAAATTAGAAGGAAACTCACGTGTTCGAGAATGGACACCTCCATCATACTCTGATTAAAATACGCTGGCTTATTCTTAATAACCTTAACAGCCACGATCTCCTGCGTCTTCAAATTCTGACACTTGACAACCTGTCCGAACGTGCCCTGGCCCAGGATATCAAGAATCAAATACTTTGCCTGGTCCTTACCGCCTCCGAGAATGTCATTCACGTAGAGAATGTAATCGCTGTCGTCATTGTCGTACCCGCTGTTCATGCTGCCTTTGCTCGGTTTCGTGAGCACGCGGCGCGGATTCCGCGAGGACTCGTACTTGAATGAGGGGTTGCATATCCGATACGTCGACGGGATATGCACAGTGAGCGCTTGCAGTGGCTATACTTGTTAGAAAAATCTACACCAATACAATGGCATAAAAATAGAAAAAAAAAAAAAAAAGAAAACATACGCTCATAAACCCGCCATCCGGATTCGCCCGTCTAAACTGCGGTTGCACGTTCTTCTTCGGCTTCAAATCAGTCCGCGATCGAACCTCTGTAAACGACGGCACGACAGTCGGACTCTGCATCTGTTGTTGTAGCTGCTGCTGCTGCTGCTGATAATTATACTGCATCTGCTGTGGCGAGGGTTGTCCCATAGCCGGCATCAGAACCGCTGTTGAAGCGCGACGGCCGCTAGAGTCGACGGTCATAGACTGAAACTGATTCACTGAGTCAAGACAATAATTAGAAACTGTATGAGACGAACTTGCATCATCACCAACAATCGCCATACCTAAATTAGGCCGCGCAGGCGATGATCCCACAGGTGGCACGCCGCCGCCGCCGCCGTACTGCATCTGGGAATGATGCATAGGCGAAATATTTAGCTGAGAGTAATACTGCGTGGGCGAGTACTGGACAGGCGTTGTGGTGCCGTAGTGATTCCGCGTCGGGGGTTGATACGGGGACGCTTGCTGTGCCATCGTGTACGGCGAGATCGGGAGCGCCGTGTATGGCGGCGCGGGATGTTGCGGTGTCGCGGTGCTTTGTGGTGAGTAAGCCGGCCGGTACTCGCGTGGTCTGTCGCGCGGACTTTCTTGCTCTGACGACGACGATGACGACGGCGGTGGTAGCGGCATGTAAAGCGGTAACGCGGAGGGAGAGCGTGATGGGTCGAGGGACTGGTTGTAGAGCATTTGCTGGTGCTGCTGGTGCTGGTGCTGTTGCTGTTGCTGGAGCATTTGCTGCTGGTGTTGCTGCTGCGTGATGGAGAGCGAGGAAGGTTGGCCGCCAGTCGAGCGGCGAGAGCCGGGGTTCTGAGAGGTCTGGTATTCCATTTGCAGATGGTGATGGGATCCAGGGATCGCTCAGACGGAACGCGTGGGCGACTGCATCAGCTCTGATCACTTCTGATCAGCTCTGGGTGACGATCTGTATCTAGCACGCCTTTCCCGCTCAAGAAATCCTCGCAAGAACTGTAATCCACAGCAGTGATCCCGCTGAAGCACGAAAAACAGCCGGATCAAACCAAACCAAAGCACGACACGACACGACGCGCAACAGGCCGAGAGAAGGCAGCCTTCGTTCTCTGATCTCCTCGTTCGCACTCGGCGCGACTCTGCGCAGACAGCGCGTCGACTTGACAAAGTGACAAAGCGCCGACCGGAGCGCGAGAACCAAGAACCGGCTGCAACGACGGGGGTGGAGGGAGAGAAAGGGGAGGAATGTCGTGATGGGCAGAGGCTTGTGGGGAAGGCCTAAGGCTCTCGAGACTCGTGTACTGTGGCGGAGGCCCGGCCGCTTGGAAGGCCCTAGCCCTAAGAAGTTGTGGTGTAAGTGTCGCGCGGTTCGGCATAGGGTTTATGGGGTTTACGCCTCAGGGTTTACAGGGTTTAGGATTCCATAGGGTTTGTAGGGTTTGATGACTCAGGGTTTGCAACAACGGCTCGGCCGAGTGCCGTGACTCATGTGGCAAGTCATCAACAGCCGGGCCAGACTCAGGGGTCGCGCCGCACGAAAGTTTCAGTTCGGTCCGCGGGATTGCGCTGTTTACAAGTTTTGTTTTCTTACGACTTCACTAATTGCTACCGTGGATGGGATTATAAACGTATTAATTACAATATTCACAATATTAAACAAATGCCAGACCTCTATAGAAAACAAGTAAAAGTATGAAACAAAGTATGCAGGAACAACAAAGAAACAGAAGACTAGTACACCTTGTTGAGCTTCCATCCGACCTTCATAACCCGAACAATGGCCATGACGCCCGCGCCGAGGAGCATGAGAGCGCCGCCAAAGGCCATCATTCCGGCCCACCGCGCCTCTGAGGTTCCGTCGCCGACGATGGCGCCGGAGATAGGGATTCCGACGAGCACGGCAAAACTGCCGAGGGCGAAGAGCAGGCCGACGCGGGTGCCGATGTCTGAGATGGCAGAGATCTGGGCGACGCAGGGCGGGGCTACGGAAACGAAGGCGCCGGAGGCAAAGCCGTAGATGAGGGCCATGACGATGTAAGGGGCAAGACCGCGAGCTGGGATCCACAGGGCGAGGGTGACTGTGGCCGAGGCGAAAACGGAGACGACGACGACGTTGAACTTGCCCAGATGGTCGGCGATGAAGCCCATGAGGATACGGGAGATTATGCTGGAGCCGTTGAGGATAGAGATGAGGTAAGTCGCCATGTCAGTGTCGATGCCGTAGTGGACCGCTGAGGTGGTGAGGAAGTCGATGGGGATGAAGATGCCGAAGAAAACGAGGATTCCGGCCATGCAGAAGGTGAGGTAGTAAATATCCTTGAAGTGGCCGGCGAGGACGCGGAACTGCATGGGTCGCAGTCCGTGGTGCTTGTTGTTGGAGGTCACAGTAAGAGCAGCAATAATGAGCATGCCCAGGATGAGAAACGCGCAGGCGCGCATGGTCCAGCCGTAAGTAGTAGAGCGGGTGAGGCGAGTGACGATGAAGGGGAAGACGGTACCGCCGAGGGAGGAGCCTGAGGCGGCGAGACCGGTCGCGAGGCCGCGACGGGCGCGGAAGTGGGTCGGAACGGCGGAGACGGCGGCGTAAAAAACAAAAGCAGAGCCGAGCGGGGCGACGATGCCCTGCGTGACCATGATGGCGCCGTAGGAGGTGGAGATGGAGGCCATCATGAGGCCGAGGACCTCGAGAACGAGGCCGACGAGGATGAGCGGACGCGGACCGAGGGCGTCGAAGAGGTGGCCGATAAAGATGCCGGAAAAGAACATGATAAAGACCTGTACTGAGGGAATCCAGCCGATGGTGGAGGCCGAGTAGGCGGAGAGCGTGTGTTGCTCGTAGTAGTCCTGGAACACGCCGATGGCGTTGCACCAGCCGAAGGAGCAGAACATGCAGCAGAAGGCGCCGACGACAGTGAGCCAGGCGCGTCTGCCACCGTCGGTAAACTGAGAAGGAGGAGGAGCAGGAGCAGGGGTGTCGATTTCGCTGGCCTTTTCTGAGGTCTGCGAGGACTCCGAGGGCTCTGAGAACTCTTCGGCGGGCTGTTCGAGGCGGCCAGCCTTTTCCGAGAGGTCGGTCTTGCCGGACTCGACGTCCACGTCGGTCGCGATGTCGACGATGTCGGGCGAGGCCATGCTGGTGTTTCTGTCGCTGGTAGAGGTGCTCAGTAGCAGTAGCAGCAGTCGACTATGCTGTAGAAGAGGTATATACGCAGCGGGTCGTCGAAGAGGGACCTGCGCAGTATTTATTCCTCAGCCCGGCGCCCGGAGTTTACTTCATTCGGAAAACGCACGTGACAAGCCCTAGCCCCATGAGCTACCCGGTCTGGACTTGGGTTTAAGTCCACCGCGAATCCACCGCGGACGGCCAGCCCGGGAAACATCACGGATCTCCACGTGTATAGTCCACGATATATACACAGCATGGTCGACGTGATCCTCGGCACTGCGGGATTTGGCGGACACGGCCGCGTGACGACGGCGACGCTTGCGCGCGAGCTGGTCGACGCGTTCTTCGCCGCGGGCTACACGGTGCTGGACACGGCCGACGCCTATCCCGGCGGCTTTCGCGGCGAGAGCGAGACCTTTCTCGGTCAGCTGGGTCTGGGTCTGGCTAGCAGTAGTGGAGTTGATGTCCAGATTGACACGAAAGTGCGCTCGTTCGTGCCCGGCGCGCACTCTATGGGCGAGATCACGAAGTCCGTCGCGGAGCAGCTGCGACGGCTCAAGGTCGATCGCCTGCGCACGCTGTTTCTCCACGGTCCGGACCCATCGACGCCGCCGGAGGAGTCATTACAAGCCATGGACTCGCTCGTGCGGACCGGGGTTTGTCGCCAGATCGGGCTGTCTGGGTTTTCTCCCGAAGCAGCGCTGCTCATTCATGACATCGCGGTCATGCACAACTTCACACGGCCTGCGCTCGTTCACGCGGCCTACAACCTGTTTGCGCGCGACTGCGAAATCACACTACTTCCAGCTTTAAAAGCCCGATCAGTTACCTTTGCCGCTTTTTCACCGCTCTCGACCGCGGTTTTCCGAATGCCGAGCACACCAGACTCACCACTCGGTCGTCTTCGCGGGCTCGCGGCATCGCGCGGCATCTCGACCGACGCGCTTGCGCTGAGATGGCTGCGGCATCATTCTCAGCTTGCGGACGGAGACGCGATTATTCTCAACGCATGCTCGCTGTTACAGCTCCAGGACAACCTCAACGCGCTCGCGGCTGGGCCGCTGCCGTCGGATGTTTTGGCGTTGATTGACGTTGTCTATGTCTCCCTGTCCAGTTGATGTCTTGGACTATGTTTATTTTATCATCTCTTGTATATTATGTCATGCTTAATTCTCGCTGTATCATACACTCTCTGTCTTAATACACTCTCTTAATACACTCTCTTAATACACTCTCTTAATACACTACATATCAGCCATCTCCTCCCGCGCATCCTGCATCGCCGCGTTGATCTCCTCCACCAGCTCCCTCCGTCTATCTATTAGCATCGAACGCTCCAAGTAACACTCAACGAAGGCAAAACAAAAAACTTACCTGCCCTCACACTCTTCAATCTCCGCATCAAACGACACCTCGCTCTCCGCCTCGGTCCCAGCCCGCACCCGACACGACAATAACCGCACTGTAACCTGTAACTTCTCCTTCTCCAGATCCTGCACTCGCCGCACAATGCTCGATAAAGAGTCGTATCCTGACTCGGCTAGTAGCCGTTCCTGCTCCACGATCTCGCTCGACACGTCCTGGAACCCTTCCTGTGCGATCCGAATCACCTGGCTGATCTCGGCCGTGGATATCCGGCCGTCCGCATGCTCGTTCAGCGCGCTGCTCTCGTCAATCCTCTATCATACTGCATACGTTCATACAAGAACACTGGTAACGCACCTCTCAAACTCGTGATAGATCTCCGTCCGCGTACCCTGCGCCGCCGTAAACGTCTGCAAAACACCAAGTCAGCTTAAATCCCACTCACTCGCTACGTGCTCGCTCACCTTCATGTACGCAAGCGCCAGCTCGTCACTTTTAGGAGCAGTCTGCTCGGCTCCGTTTGTATCTGCCGACATTGCGTATGGACTGCAATTCGGGTACTGATGGGGGATTTTGATAATTTCTCGAATAAATTGGAATTTCGAGATCGTGCGGCTCATCTATAAATGATGGCATTTCCATCCAGCCCAACTTCCGCAATTTCCATTCTCGAGTTGGTTCTACATATATATAGATCGTGTATATATCCGTTTCGTTCCGCTAGAGATAGTGACATACCCGAGGGGCGAGGAATAGTCAATAGGGTTTAGTGGATACCCTCATCTCGCAGTGACATATGTCGAGATAATGTTACACAACTCCCTACGCACCAAGATGTCCTCCATCTTCACCTCCGCCCGTCGCCTCACGACCTCTTCCTCCGCCTCGACCCTCGTCGACCCAGCCGATCCATTTTCAGTTTCAGTCTCTTCCGCACCAGATAGCTCAGCTGCTGCGACTCCCCGGAAATCAACTTTCGGACTGTTAACGTTGAAATCACCACCGGTTCGACAAGCAAAACTGACCAAGCTTGCCGTGCAAGCGATTCCGAAATTTGCTCCCGGCGAACGAATCGCGACGTTTTTAGCAGGTCTTCCAGCAGATGCACCGAAAAATGTGACTGAGATCCTTTCATCACCGCTTTGTCAGAAGATCGAATCCTTGTTCCATGCGACCTCTGACCTCGAACCATTCCTCGATATGCTCCACGATCCAGCCTACGCCTCCCTTTTAATCACAACACTCGAGATCATCGCGCCATCTCGCACCGAAGCGGAAAAATTAACTGATCTGGATTTAACCCTTCATTTCCTTCGTCTTGTCCGAAAGGACAAATACACGCGCGCCTGGCCTGACGAACTCGCAGTCTCAATCTCCGCGAACGCGGTGAGGGGGTTACCCGTCGTTGTCAAACAACTCGTGAAACACTCGGGCGTGGCAAGAGCTGTTCCCGTACGTATCGCGAATCCCGGAATGTTGGCGCATATATTCGGTGTTCCTCCTGCCGTTTACGCCAAACTGCCCGCGGCGCGTGGAAAGAATGGGTCACAGCAGCAGCAGCAAACGGCCATGGGAGCTGGTTCTGCGTCGAATACGTTCTTGGATGAAGATACACCACTTGCGAAGAAGATTGTCGCCGGGGATATGAATCCGGGTGAGTTACTCAAATATTTCCAGTTGTGTATATTACAAGAACACGCGCCGCCGCCTGGTAGTCGCTGGAAATGGTCTGGACGTGGGAATAACAACTTCAACTCATCTGACGGAGCTACCACTGCTGCTGCTGCTACTACTACGGGAGGTACTGTCACTGCTGGTACGACAGAGAAACAAAGTATCAAGTCGATGGGGAGGTTTGGAAAGTCTGGGACAACGACGACCGTGAAGCAGCGGAAGGTACCGGATGCGGTCGCGCTTTTGGCTGCGCGGTTTGCCGTAAACCGGGACGAGGCTTTGGTGGTTTGACCAGTTGATTAGTCTGATATCAGTATACCTTTTGATACCGTCAGTGGGGATTGGGATTGGAATGAGCTAAGGCTCGGATACCCGGTTTGGACAGGAAGGAGTAGTAATTATAATTGGAGTATGCGTGTTTGGTATGTTTGTATGCGGTTGATTGTATTAATTATGCTGTTACCATCGTTTTGCTTGCCCGTATGTACGCCTAGTAAAACGCGTTGACGCCGGTAATTTGCCGTCCAAGCGCAAGCCTAGAATTTGTTAGCCGGTCGGTTCCCTTAACTCATCTTCAGAACCAAACCACGGAATCAAAATACGTACGCATGAATATCGCTCTGTCCCTCGTCTATTGTTCCAGTTAGCAGCTGGAAACAGGTCCGAAAACAAAAAGAAGAAAGAAAAGACTCACATGTCTGCGCAACAAACAAGTTTGCTGCGATCCGGCCGATCTGGTATTCATCGCTCGCCGCGTTTCCGCCAAAGATCTCCATCAATCTACTTCGTCAGTGCCCCCATTCGGTAACAAAAGAAGGAAAGAGAAGGAAACTAAACAAAAACGCACTTTCTAGTATTCTCCAGCGCGCGATCGCAGTTATGTCGTTTAATCAAACCAATCATCTCCGGTGCCGCTTTCCCCTCATCCTTCAATCTACCAACTTGCACAGTTGCAATCAATCCATACGCGATATCAGTCAACGCATCCGCCATTTTTTTCTGAATCAACTGGTATTTCGCAAGCGGGTTGCCCTTAAACTGCGTCCGCTCAAGCGCATACGTCCGCGCTATATCCAATGCACCTTCCAATGCGCCCATTGTACCCCACGCGATGCCGTACCGCGCCGAATTTAAACATGAAAACGGTCCCTTGAGTCCCTTGATTTCCGGGAACATATTCTCCTTTGAAACTTCCACGTCATCCATATTGATCATACCCGTGATACTAGCCCGAAGTGCCGTCTTTCCCTTAATCGCCGGTGTCGCGAGACCGGGACCGGCTGTTGCGCGATCGACTACGAACCCGCGGATCTCACCGTCAAGTCTGGCCCAGACTACTAGAAGATCTGCAATCGGGGAGTTTGTGATCCAGTTCTTGGAACCGTTAAGTAAGTAGACGCCTTCCTTTGTCCGATGCGGACGCGCGGTGGTCTCCATTGATCCTGGGTCCGATCCGTGGTTTGCTATTTCGGTTGTCAATGTTCATCATAATTCAAGCTCATCTTGTCAAAGAAAAGAAACACGCACGCTCGGTAAGCCCGAAACAGCCGATAAGTTTGCCGGCTGCGAGCGATGGGAGATATCGCTCTTTGAGCTCGTCAGTGCCGAACGTCTCGATCGGGTGCATGACAAGACTCGATTGCACGCTCATTGCGGATCTGTATCCCGAGTCCACTCTGTTCTCGTAAGCTCTCTATCCAGAGTTATACCAATGCCATGAAGACGAAGTACCTTTCTACCTCGCGCGCAATCAACTATATACACGTTAGCAAGTCCTCACCACTTCCTTCACCCAAAAGATGCAAACACACACCCCATACGCAACACTTCCGACACCAGCACACCCATACCCAGTCACTGTCGACCCCAGAAACCCCAACTCGCCCATCTCGAGCATGATCTTGGGATCGAAGTGCTCATTCCGATACGCCTCTAGGACTCTTGGCTGCAGCGCGCCCTGGCAGTACTTATTTGCTGCTTCCGAGATTGCAAGCTCATCCTCGGTCAGTAAGCTCGAGAGAAGAAGTGGATCTCGCCAGTTGAAGGTCGAGGCTGGACGGTGGAGGGTCGGGAGGGCGCGTGGGAGCGCGATTCGGCGAAGAATGGGAAGCATGATGTCGGCGGGTATGATTACTTGTAGTTGTCGTGTGTATATCGCGTTTAGTTGTTGTAATCAAGCAGATCTAGACAGACAAATGATCAAAGAAGAGGAAATTGAAGAAGAAGACGGCAAATATATACAATTGTGGCCGAAAGCGAGAGCAATTAGGCGGAGTTGCTCGAATGACGCGCTTCCGACGCGTCGGCCCGACGACCGAACGCGGCGCTCGGTAAACCCGGCCGATTTGGGTCACGTGTGGTGGATTTCTCCGTACAATTGCCCTTAATTGATCCAATTACAGAGGAAGAGTCCTACATTTACAAGCTAAAGGGTGTAATCTATTGGGCAAACGGAGAGATCGGTCTCATATGCAAGCATTTAAACATAGTAGAACAACTGGGCGTAAAGAGCGAAATCGTCGCGTGAAAGTGCGCAGGGAAGAGTGGGTGGTGAAGTTAAGTGGATACATCGTGTTCTCATTCATATACCAATATGGCATCCTCTAGCCCGAGTTGTGGACGCCGCTGCTGCCTGTATCGAGTAAACAAGTCAAGTGGATCGATAGCGGATTGGTCACTATAGTCCATCGCTGTGCCGTGATTCCAGTAAAGCAGAGTACTACTGAGCAGAGTACTGACACGTAACAAGCTCCTGGTGACGGCTCCAACGCTCACAGTCAAAGCTTTACTCGTTGTAGCATGCATTATCCAAGCAATTCACGATACGTACAGTCTTGATCCACTGTGAAGTGTCTGTGCTCTGTCCGCCAGAATTGGTCGAGTGGCTCTGGGAGAACGAACCTCCCCTCCTCGTCCTGCGCTCGTAAGTCGGGACTAAAGGTTCCTGACACAATAGGTAATGGCTGCAAGCAAAAGTTGAACCAGCGCGTCGCAGACCGTCATCATGACATGATCTGATCCGCTCTACATCAACCCCTTCCAGCCCGACAGTTTCTGCGCCCAAAAGCTGAAAATAAGACAGGACCCAAGGAATCCGACCAAGTTGTAGAACTAGTACATATAATCAGTCTTCCTGAAATTCTCTAGCAATTGCTCGCCATCTTGAGGCAAAAGCAAAGCATGCTTACCGCGCGTCGCGAGTATCGTCGTTCCTCTTCGTCGGAGCGGAAGGACGCGAAGATGCGTCGCGGGTTGGGAACAGCCTGAGTTGTTAGTAAGCCCAGTCTACACAGCAAATCAACAGAATTGAACTAATTACCATCTGTTTCTTGCTTGTTTCGAGAGTAATTGCACTGAAGATAGCAGTTAGATCGTCGTTGTCGAGTAGTCGAGATACAGAACGTTACCCGGTCTGGCTGGTCTGCCGCTTCGTGGTCGCCTCGACTTCGCCCCTACAAATACAGCTAATACATAGCCATTGCGAGCCATCCGCGAACCCCCGTCGCGCAGCACTTCTTTCCGCAGCTGGTTCTCTGTCACCGACTCTAGCTGTCGGTTGTACCAGAATTGCACCGCGTCCGCTAAAGACAGAAAGAGAAAGATGCAGGCCTCAATCGAGAAGCGCATCCGGAGCGTCTTCCAGGTCCCGCGTAAAGGTGCGCTTTTGGTGAATTGCTTTTAGAAGAAGGGTTACTGACTGTGGTTCAGGAGAGACCTATGAGTTGCGCAGTGGACTGGTGTCGCAGTATGCGTACGAACGGTATGTTGCACTCAATCGAAGGGGGGGAGAGGGCTTGTACTGATTACCCGCGCGTCGTATAGGAAGGATGCAATTCAGCGAACCATTGCGGCTATGACGCTCGGCAAAGATGTATCTTCGTTGTTTCCGGACGTGCTGAAGAACATTGCGACGCCGGACTTGGAACAGAAAAAGCTCGTTTATCTGTATCTGATGTGAGTTATCTCGGATGGGAGGCGGTCCTTAGTTTTGGGTGGTTATTGACTGACCTGTGTAGGAACTACGCAAAGAGTCACCCGGATCTGTGTATTCTAGCCGTCAACACTTTTGTACAGGTATTGTGCGCGTTTTGGTTGAAGTTGTTGATCTGTTATCTCACATCAACTAGGACTCGGAAGATGGTAATCCGCTTGTACGCGCGCTGGCTATTCGCACAATGGGCTGCATTCGGGTAGACAAGATCATCGACTATATGGAGGAGCCATTGCGGAAAACTCTCAAGGTAAGTCGATTATCCCTTTTTTTTTATTGTTCTTCTTGTTTGTGTCTGTGGTGCTAAGACAGATTTAGGATGAGAGTCCGTACGTGCGAAAAACAGCCGCTATCTGCGTGGCAAAGCTGTTTGATCTCAACCCCACACTAGTGGTGGACAATGGATTCTTGACTGCGCTGCAGAATATGCTGAGCGATGCTAATCCGATGGTATGTGACTTTCATATTTTGTGGGGATCAGAGTAGGGGCTGATGAATAGGTTATTGCGAACGCGGTTAGCGCGCTTACTGAGATCCAAGAGGCGGCGCCGGAGACACAGGCGTTTATTGTCAATCCGGATATTCTGAAGAAGCTATTGATGGCGCTGAATGAGTGCACCGAGTACGTCAACGTTTTGTGAGAGGTTTGTCAAAAACCAGAGAAGATTGCTAACAGGGCTAGATGGGGCCGGATATCGATTCTCACGTCCATTGCCGAATACAGAACCGCTGATGTCCGAGAAGCCGAACATATTTGCGAGCGTGTCGTACCGCAGTTCCAGCACGTCAACCCGAGCGTTGTGCTCGCGGCCGTCAAGACCGTGTTGTGTCATTTGCACCTGCTCAACCCAGAACTAAACAAGCAGTATCTCGACAAAATGTCTCCTCCGCTCGTCACGCTCGCGGTCTCGGCACCTGAAGTGCAGTATGTCGCGCTACGAAACATTAACCTGATCTTGCAAAAGTACCCGGATATTCTCAGCAACCAGATGCGGATATTTTTCTGTAAATACAATGATCCGTTATATCTGAAGGTCGAGAAACTGGATATCATGATTCGTCTTGCCAACACGAAGAACGTCGAGATTCTTCTTTCGGAGCTGAAAGAGTATGTTTGTGTTCAAGATTTAACTTATTATGAGGCAAAATTGCTAACTTTATAGATATGCGTTAGAGGTTGACATGGACTTTGTGCGACGAGCAGTTAAAGCGATTGGACAATGTGCCATCAAAATTGAAACCTCAACGGAGCGGTGTGTGAACGTGCTGCTTGATCTGATCGCCACGAAGGTCAATTACGTCGTGCAAGAGGCCGTTATTGTTATGCGTGATATCCTGCGGAGGTATCCCGGATACGAGGGTATCATCCCAACTTTGTGCCAGGGTATCGACGAACTTGACGAGCCTGAGGCGCGCGGCGCGATGATTTGGATTGTGGGAGAGTATGCGGATAAAATCGATAACGCGGACGAGCTGTTAAGCACGTTCCTCGAGAGTTTCACGGATGAGCCTACGCAGGTGCAGTTACAGCTGTTGACCGCTACTGTTAAGTTGTTCCTGCTCAAGCCGCAGAATACTCAGCCTATTGTGCAGAAGGTTCTACAGACGATTACGACTGAGTGCGACAACGCAGATTTGCGCGACAGAGCATACATCTACTGGCGTCTTTTGTCTACTGATCCGCAGACTTCAAAGGAAATCATCATGGCTAAGAAACCTCCTGTGAAGAACGTCATTCAGCATTTACCTGAACCCGTACTTGAGGAGCTTTTGCGCGAGCTGTCGTCTCTCGCGTCGGTTTACCACAAGCCTGCCGAGACATTTATCGGCCAAGGACGCTTTGGCGCTGACGCGTTGCAGAGGAAGGCACTTGAAGAGCAAGCTCAACTTGCTCAAGAAGAACCGATCCAAGTCACGTCACAGGCCGCGAAGGGAAACCTTGAGAATCTGCTTGATATCGATTTTGATCTTGAACCAGTTGCGCCACCGACTGCTGGTGTTGCTGGGATGAGCATAAGCGGACTGTCACCGACGTCGGCGGCGTCACCTTCAGGAACGCCTACTGCACCGGCTGTGACTGCGACTCCGGAACAGTTCCGTAGTAATGTGGAAGATCTTTTGGGTATGTTTGATTAGGGGCGTGCGCGAGGGGAGGGTGGTGAAGGGGATGGGGATGCCGATGAATACAGATAAAATGTATGAATGGATATATGATTAGCATTTGAGAATTATCGTAGTTGAATGCCCGCAGTTGATCCAGCTTCTCGGAAGTTCATATTTTGATAGATTTGTATTGTTACAACAACGTACTGCATCATACAAGTTCTCTCTCCATGCTAAATATATACACAACCAAAGCGTCACTGGAATACAAGAATGGCGCTTATAACATCAAACACAGGATACTTCCGACTGAACAAAAAAGAGCTATACAATTACAAACGCCAACAAAAAACATTCATTGATCATTCCGGATCGTATGGGAGAATATCGCTTTTCTGGATATATTGCAGCATTACGCGCAGCTGCAGGATTAGCAGCAGCGTACGCATCCGTGTCGGCTAGTCGGTTTCAACATAAAATGCACCGTCGTTAGATCATTATCCTCGCCTCGTCATTACTGTCCTTGCTTCTTCGCCCATTCTTCAGGCGTGTAATCTTTCTACAGTCCAAGAGTATCATTAGCCATCACCCCATCACGGTGTCCACCACGGCCTATCGGGCCTGTTGACGAACAAGTAAAAAAAACAGATAAAAACACACCTGAGTAAATGCGTGAATCTTGGAAATCTCGTCTCGTAACGCAGCGTTCACAAGCCGATGACGCATAAGTACGCCCTTTCCAGCAAACGACGGAGACACTATGACGACCTCGAACGCCTGTCCACAGCCGCCTGAAAATGAGCATTAGCACATACCACAGAGCCTCTCTTTAGTCGCTCTTCGGAACTACTATATATTTCGCGACTGCTATATACGGAAAGAAGTGCGCGTTACGTACCAGACATGTCGACAATCTCGACGTGTTGCGCGCTCAGTCGCGTGCGAATGGCTTCCTCGAGGGCCTCGGCCGCGATTCCGTCACTCATTTCGTGTGCGCGGGGGTCTACTCGGCGTCGCTGTGGGCTGTAGGCTATTTCAGGTGCAGGTTGTAAGTATTTGCGGACGTAACTTATGTGTTCAGGTGTAAAGTACTTCGAGGTTGAGGAACAATTTATCAGATTTTATCAGATTATGTAATTTTCACGCAATCAGCACACCTTAAATCCGAATGTACCAGATTTGTATATTTGTATCCAGAAACTTGATCAATTAACTAACTAGTTTTTTGAAAACAAGTATATTTTCCAAGTAACATTTAACAATGTCTATCGCCAGATCGTCCGCCGTGTCCTCGACTCAGGTCATCAAACATCTCGTTTTTGTCGGTACATCATTCTCACCTCAATACCTCAGTCCTGATCTCGTCAACTAACAATTACGCCAACAGTGCAGCGGTTATACCCGACATCTCTTGCCGACACAACATGGGACAACACGGGACTCTTGCTAGATGCTCCGCCATTACAGCAAACAATTGAGCGCGCGAAAGTGTTGCTGGCAATCGATTTGACGACTGCTGTCGTGGACGAAGCGATTAAGACCAAGGCACATCTGATTGTTGCGTACCGTACGAGTTTTCTCTCCTTCTGAACGGTATATGAACGCTTTCACTGACCGATTATCTCAGACCCGATCATAATCCGTGCTCTGAAGTCTCTCTCTATGGAAAACACCCAACAACGATCCCTGATTCGCCTCGCCCAGGCCGGTATCAGCGTATACTCTCCGCACACGGCCGTCGACTCGCAGAGCGGAGGCATGAACGACTGGCTAGTGGATATTGCTTATGGTCGGCCATATTCGACACAGTCGAGAGCTGGGGTGAGCGTGATTGAACCGACGACTGACGGTGCCGAGACCGGGTTTGGGAGAAGTGCCTCCGTGGAAGGGGACAGTTTGACGTTGAATCAAGTTATTGAGAACGTGAAGAGTGGATTGGGTCTGAGTCATGGTAAGCCCCCAGTTATATATTCCCAAGTCACAAATCATATGGAGATCTAACAGAGTTTTGTGCAGTGCAAGTGGCTATTGCGGACAGACATCAAAATATCGAGACCGCAGTCATCAAGAAACTCGCGGTCTGCGCAGGCTCCGGCGGTTCTGTTCTCAGTAAAGTCAAAGACGCGGATCTGTGGTTCACCGGCGAACTCAGTCATCATGAAGTCCTAGCTATCAAAGAGCGGGGGATTTCAGCCATTATTTGTGTGTTTTTCTCTGAGACGACGACGGGGGAGAGTTTGCTTTTGGATTTGGATATATGATTGACTAACGTTGATTCTCTAGGCGGACATACAAACACGGAGCGCGGTTTTTTGCCAATATTCAAGGATGCGCTCAGTTCAGAGATCGGAAAGAGTCTAGAGCTGGGTGACATCAAAGTTGATGTGCAAGTCAGTGAAGCGGATAAGGATCCATTGACAGTGTTTTAGAGACCATCAAGAAGATCGTGTACATATATCAACATTGCAGTGCGAGTTGAAAAAAACGTGTATAGGTGCCATGAAAGTGTACAAACCAACTCTGTTAATACAAGAACCATGCGTAAAGCGAAAAAAAAATCTATACAACCATCACATCCCTAGATGGCCCTCGGCTTCCTCTCCTTCACCGCATCTTTAGACGGCAAGAATTCTGCAATGTAACCAATCTCTTTAGCCAATCCTTCAATCAAATCTCGCGTGGCATATGGATTCAACGGAGCCAGCTTCTTGGGCGACTCAAGACCTACAGGCCCGTCGTGGTTGTAGAGCTCTTGCAGAAAGTCGTCGTAGTAAATCGACGGCCCGGTCGCTTCTTCCCGATCGGCCTCTGGACTAGGCGCAGGAGCTTCAGTCTTCTTATCAGATGCTTTCTTACGTGGAACCCTATCATCGTTAGTACTGTACTGCAATGAAAAAAACAAGCCGGCTCGAGCAATTATCGCACTTACTTCTCCTTGCGCTTAAAGGTCACATCGGCTCCATATTGAAGCCATTTCGCAAGATGCTGTGCGTCTTCTTGAGAATCAATCGAAAACCAGTTGTTGTTATCACCAAGCAGATTGTCATCCGAAAGTTCAGACGAGACCTGTGACAAGGTATCGTCCATCTCTTCGTCAACCTTAGTCTCCACAGCCTTTTCCGCTTTCGGCTCCACTTTCGGAAACAGAATCTTGCCAGTCGGCGAAGGCAGCTGTGCAGCCTTGAAGCACATGATCCATGATCCCCAACTCGTGCGAGACTTCATCCGCTCTGCGAATAACCAATACTGGTTTCCATACACGTCTGATCCCAGAGCCAGATTACGTAACGCAAGTTTCCGCTTTCGCCGAAACATGTCTTCCTTCAACGCCTTCATCTCCTTGGCACAGCGCGCCTGAACCACTGCATAGCGACCTTCCCATTCTGCTTTCCGATCTGCAGGAATTTGTGCAAACGTGGCCCGCACGGCAGCAAGTTCGCCAGCATGCACTTCAGCAAGCTTCTTGATTTCTGGCGCTAATGCCGCAGTTTTCCGCCGCAGCGTCTCGTGGTCGATATCAATAGTCTCGCGAATATAACTGCCTTCCAGAGACAAGTGGATCAGCTTGGTCACATACCCAAGCTTCTCGGCATCTGAGAGCGCAGTCTTGAAAATCGGCTCGTCGCCAGGCGGAGGCGGAGAGCTTGCCATACTGCTAAGTTCTTCTCCATCATCATCTGACAGACCACCCATGACTTCGTCGCTGCTGTCGACCGATGCAGGAGCAGTCGGGGTCGCAGAAACAGTGGCTGGAACAGTCTCTTCCTCAATTTTGGGCTCGGCAGCGTGACGACTATCCAGTATGTCTTTCACTAGGGTCCACATTTTTTCGCTGCTGGACGCAATTTTCTCAACTTCCTTAACAGTAAACTTGAGCAGCTCACTGTCGACGACGGGGTAGTTGTCCGAGTAAATAATCCGGAGGACGGATACAATAACAGTCTTATAAGTCATGTCACCCCATGGCCCGGTCACGTCGTCAATAATGTTGAGATGCTTGTTGGACAAGCTACAATGCTTCTCAAAACGCAAGACATATTCGCGAATAAACAGACGGCTTTGCAGGATATCCTCGTTGAGATCAGTAATCACTGGGTGAAAATCTGGCGGTTCAACAACAGGCAGCGCAACCTTCACAGGCTTTGCGCGCGGCTTTGCAGGCTTCCGTTTAGGCTTCGACTTCGCAGCAGCTTCAGCAGCGGCTTTCTTCTTCAATGCGGCCTTGGAAACTACCTTTGTCTTTGTCTTTGTCTTTGCTGGAGCCCGCTTTTTGGTGGTGCTGGTGGCTGCGGCGGCAGCCTTTGCGCCTTTTGCGCCCTTCTTGGTTTTCGTTGCTGATGCGGCTTTGCCGGTTTTCTTCGCCGCAGCAGACTTCTTCGCGCCACTTCTTCCTGGAGGCTTGACGACAATAGAGATCTTTGTAGTCTTTGGCGTGTCTGAAGGAGGTACTTCGTCTTCGGTCGTGTCTGAATACGGGGTAGCGGGGGCACTTTTATGCTCGTCCTGATATATATGTTAGCATCGATATATACGGTACCAATCGGGCAGATACCCAATCCACGTGTGACAAACAGTCAGCACCCGAATAACTCGCCCCCCTTCGTCCACCACAAAGGCCCAATCATTCGTAATCAAATACTGCAAGACTGCCCAAATTTGCAAATCAAGTAAAAAAAAAAGTAGATGTACCTTTGCCGCGTGCTCGTCAACGCGTGTGTTCTCATCTTCGGTCGCGCCGAGGGTGTCTGAGATGAGGTCCGGGTGCGAGATTGGCGCAGCTGTGCTCCCTTTGACCCGCTTCTTCACGCGCTCCGAGGCATTGTCCATAAGAGACTGACGACGCTTGCGCATGGACTGGTCCGCCATGTCGTCGGTTGCAGGGGACGCGTCGCTGTTCATTATAGGCGCGACGGACGGGGCCATGAGTGACGATAAGTAATATGCGATGGTTTTCCTCGTATCACGAGAGAAGCGAGAATATAAAAAACGCGTTCACAGAAGAAAATAGTCTCAGTGGCCAATAAAGCGAAGAGAAATACAAGGGAAATGGAGAGAGATTGCAAGGGGCTGCCGGTCACAGACGCGAGTTGGCGTCAAAATAACGCGCAAAAAGCGCAAGAAAAAAGCAGAAATGAACAGAGCAGTCGCACACGCAATAAAGAAAAATGTCACGACGGCAGGAAGACGTGGGTGGACCGAGGGAAACGGGGTGGAGAAGGGGATATGGTGCGCGAGACGCGAGGAAAGCTGAAATGCAGCGCGCCACACGCGTCACGTGCATTGTCACGTGTATATCACGTGAATACAGAGTCAGCAATTACGTAAGTAAAGCTTAGTTGTGAGCCGCACGGCTGCTTGTCCCAAATAGGCACGCCTGCAACACGGAAATAGCGCAGGCGGCCAGTTTGCTCGTCCGCGGCCGCACCATAAATAACCCGATCGCGTCGCTGCACTTCACCACTTCACCACTCCACCACACACCCCAAATACCCTCAAATACCTCTTCTGCCCGCTCTTCTCCCGCAACCTTCCGCAATGGCCGCTGCTCTCCGCTCCTGCCTTCTTCTCCTCGCCGCGCTCGTCGCACTCGTGTCCGCGGCGTCCGTCAACCCCTTCTACTCGCCGGGCAAGGGTGATGTGCTCACGTACGCCTTCTTACATCTTTCTCTCCTAATTCACCCATTTTCCCATACTAACTCCCTACTAGTACCGGAGATCCTTTCCTTGTCGAGTGGACCGCGACGAACAACGACACCATCTCGCTGTTCCTCCGCCAGGGCTCCCCGTCCGACCTCCGCGCCGTCCTGACCGTCATCACCAAACTGCCCAACAGTGAGTTTTCCTCTTGATCGCTTTTGTTGCGCCTATACTAACTATCCGCAGCCGGTGTCGTGCGCTGGACTCCGCCCGCGCGCCTGACCACCGGAAATGACTACGTTCTTCAGATCCAGGACGACGGAACCGGCGAAGTCAATTTCTCTGCGTATGTTGCTCACTCCTTCCGATTATGAATTTGGCCGTACGCAAACGCTAACTTGTTGTAGTGCGTTCACCATTAACGGCCTTCCCCCTTCGTCTACAACCTCGACCTCGTCTTCTTCGTCGTCGTCATCGAGCACCTCGCCCAAGCCTGCGGCGTCTTCCGTGTCGTCGGCCATGTCGTCGTCGGCCACTGCTGGACCCTCCTTTACCAACTCTTCCAGAACCACCACCTCGCCGTCGACTACGTCGGCCTCGCCATCTTCGGTAAGTTTGTCTGCTTCATTAATATCCCCTGCTGTTTTGCTGCTTAGAGACTAACAAATTTTAGTCGAACATTACCTGGTCAAACACCACCAGTGGAGCCAGCAATCTGTCGTCGTCGACCTCGATTGGTTCTTCATCCAACTCTACCTCGACAAGCAGTGGCTCTGCCGCTGGCCCGCTTACCAGCTTTGGCTTGTTGGTCTCGATGGTTATTGGCTACATTACTCTGGCGATGTGAGTTCGCTCTTGGCCAAAGAGGTGTATTTTTATAGCATTTTGGGGTCCTTCCTGGCTGTTTTGAAGGTTTCGTTTGTTCTTGTTTGGTCCCGTCAGAGAAGTGAGGTTTGATGTCTTTGTAATGCCCTGTACTGTGCACAAATGTGCAAGATGCATGCACTAGAACTGTAATTTGTCGTTGATGACTCTAAAAGTGATATTCTTATAATCTTACAACCGCCGATCCGTAAAACTGATCAACTCCACTATGCCCTCAAAATCACTCTTGCCACTCCACTAGTCTTTCCCGACGGTACCTGTCGTACGATTTCCAACTTCGTACCTCGTTGCTCTACTTGCTCGGCAAAGGCTCGTACTGACCCTCCAACGCCAAAATAGATCTCCTTCGCAGCAACAAGACCGACTGGCCTTGATTCTGCAGAGCTGGTCGTGTTCCATAACGCTATCGAATCTAAAAACAGGGGCAGGAAGGCTTTTGTAGATGCGACTGAATATATAGTTTCTGACCCCAATACCGATGAAAATCGTACAGCCGACTGGGAAGTTCCGCTCTGATACCCCAGTATACTAGCAAATCGTGAAGAATCCCACGGTCCAGATATTAGCTTTATGCTGATTTTGTTGTTTTCCAAAAATTCAAGAAACTCCGATACCAGTTCCGGTGTAAGCTCAAGATCGAGTTCGGCGTCAGCGGTGCCCGCTTCTGGTGGCGGTGATGGCTGCTGGTCTGTGAAGTCTGCCGTGCGAGAGCGAATCGCGTTGTGATATGCCAGGATAAAGTTAGGCACGGTCATTAGTCGTAGGACGGAGAAGTTGAAGTCTGAGAGGATAATTGAGACTGGTCGTCGCTCGTCTGTGTGTGATAATGACATGAGGTACTTTTGAAATAAATAAAGAGATGGGAGCGCGCTTCCACAGCCAAGCTATAGCCATTAGTATTAGTATACAGAAATACTTCACGTAAAACGTACCTCAAGAGTACCGTCGCCGAGCTCAATCTTCTCGTCCGCCAAGTACTCTACCAAATCACCCGCACCTTCCCAGCTCTTCAAGCCGCCCTCGTAAAGTTCAGTCCGCAGGTCCTCGGTATTAGACAATAGAATCTGTAACTCCTCTCGTCTAAATCGCTGCTTTGCAGTTTCTGTCTCCCCTTCCTGATGATCCTTTTCTGAAATCGAAGGCAACACGTCTTCGTCCGCCATGATCTGTACTTTGATGTCGAATAGCTCTCGGCGCGGGATCCCGATGGACGTGTTCACCGAGTGTACCGGAAGCAAAGTGTATGATATCCGCGACGGTAAGTTTTGTAACTATGTTATATCGTTAGTACTTCTTCATTAGCCTACACACGCCACTGATCTTACCATTTCGCTGATATCAAAGATCTCGGTCTCTAAACCCTCCGCGACCTGCCCTTCCTCACTCTGTACCCGCGAATCATCGACCTGGCTCTCCTGTACCGGCACGTCCCCCTCTATATCTGAATCTATGTCGTCGCCCGAGAATCCGAATCTGAACATCCCGCTCCCTGTAGTCTGGTGAATGAACTGCTTTCCGTTCACAATCCAAACCTGAGAGCGGATCGAAATTTTTCAGGGGCTAGTTACACATGGTTACGTGAAGCGGCTCAACCTGGCAATTTTCAAACTCCCAATTTTTTGATCTCGAGTCGAAATCTCCGGTTTCAATTCCAATATTTCTAGAAGAAGATTGGCGCATAGAGGATCTCATATTACATGTGTTGAAAGCTGATAGCTACGCTTTTAGTTGTATTGCGGTTTTACAGTGGTCAGTACTGCGGTGCTGTGGCGACGTGCACGCGATCATGAGCGACTACATCTTTGGCCCTCCGCCGCCGCCTCCATCAAAAACCGCATCGGCTCCTCCACCACGACAATCTGGTGCTCAGAATACACGACGATCAGGTCGAGGAGGACATTTTCAGAATCAGCAACAACAGCAGCAGCAACAGCAACAGCAAGGAGAAGGACGACGAGGTGGTAACAGAGGAAGAAACCAAAGGCAACAACAGCCACCACAGCCAAATTCTTATGCTCCGGTATACCAACCCCCGCATCCAGTTGCGTTGACACATACATTTCAACCACCGCCGACTCCTCAGAAGGGATCTGGATCGCGGAATTTTAATCCAAGTCTTGTTCCTACGCAGACCCGGAATGGTGGTCCACAGCAGAGCACACAGTATGGGATTGGATCAAATGTGTATTTCTCACAAGGTCAGTATGCGAGCGGATCCCTGCCTTACACGGGGTACCCTCTTTCGGATCAGTATCAACATCCAGCGACAAATGAGCACCCAGCATATGCTAAACCTCCGCCAAACGATGATGATATGGACGACGAGACGATCATATCAAAATCCACAGCTACGACAACCATCCCCGGAACCACAATCACGCTACAAACGGAAGCCGATATAGCCAAATGGATCCAAGAACGGAAGCGAAACTGGCCAACGGCAAGTAGAGTACAAGCCAAGGCAGACGCCCGAAAGAAAGAACAGGAAGAACATGCCGATTTAAAGAGGAAGCATGGCGGTGAAGCCGTCGGAGGAGAGCCGAAGAAAATTGGAATTTGCAGAGTCTTTGCAAAGACTGGGAAATGCAAACGCGGCAAGAAATGCGTATACAGACACGAAGCTGAATCTGCAGAAGAAGCAGCAGCAGCGAAGAATGCGCCACCGCCGGTGAAGAAGTACAAGAGATTTGAAAAAGCGCGTGCGATGCCGCTTTTCAAGAGATTGATGCAAAGTGATCTGGATAAGGAGAATGAGAGCGTATTGGACTTTATTAAGTTTTTAGTCGATACTGGAGCATTGCATAGGAGTAAAGCTATATAGGTTTTCAAGGCGCTGGATTAGTTGCATTTTGTTTATCTTGTTTAGCATGTGTAAAACCATTAATTGAGTGCGAAGATCGGATCATTTCGAGGCAAGAGTTAAAACTAATAAAGGCTTCTGATACGATTGACTTACAGTACTTTCATAAAAATGGTTATGGTTGCATGCCTATCTATATCTCAGTTCATCATCTTCAGATAGCACCCGCTCATAACTCTCGTACTCGTCGTGCTTCTGTTGACGAGTCCGACAGCCGATCATTTGGCCAAAATACACTTGGAACAGTAGGATCAAGTCACGTAAACTGCTACATCAACTCATTATCACCAGCAAATTAGCGGTCACAGGACTCTACAGACTTTAATCTCCACGAGCTGCTTAACGACAAGTCAATTCGAAGCACCTTCAAGTTTTTTGTTTGACGAGCCCGACAGCCTTTATTTGGCCGGAATACACTCGGAACAGTAGGAAGGGCAGGTGCTATGATTCAAGTTGCCTTTCAGCAGCTTGCGGAGATAAAGCCTGCAGGGCCTTGTGATCTTGCTGGTGATAAGAGTGGATGCGTTAGATGTTGCCAATGGTGGTGAGACTTGGGAGTCGTCTTGTCAAACAAATCAGAACCAGGGCCAGGGTTGAATTCTCCCAGGCTGGAAACCTTAAATCATTTTTTATTCTGATCCCAATCCAATCCCACAAACCGACTCTCCTCCAGAATTTGCAAAGAAGAACCATTTATACTCGTCTACAGGGCTTATTTCCAGCTCAGTCTCTAGACGATAATACAATGGGGCGCAAGCCGCAAGTTGTTCCCGCTACTGGGCGGCGGAATAGCAAGTCCAACGGAGTCAAGCCGAATGGGAAAGCTTTGAAGCGCGCAGCTGCTGAGAAGGCTGTTGAGGCGGAAGCTGCTGGTGGTGATGCTGCGACGGTTTCTATTCAATTTAATGAGGCCGAAGATGTTAAGGATGATGGTCTAAATGGAGGAGGAAAAGAAGACAGCGCGGAGTTTGAGGATATCGAAGATGAGGAAGACGAGGAGCCGAGTAAGGCGCCTGCCGAGACGACGAAGAAAGCAGCAGGAAAGGCAGCAAACGGGACCAAGACCGATAAATCCGCTACTGATTCTGAGTCTTCAGCATCTGCTCCGGTGGTCAAATCAGCTAGCCCTTCGCCAAATATCAACGAGCTTCGCGACCGACTCGCGCAGAAGATCAAATCTCTTCGCGCGCAGCGTAAAGCTCCAGGAAGTGGAATGCCAGGCGCGCCATTATCGCGGGACGAAATTTTGAAAGCGAGACAAGCTAAGGAAGCGCATCGAAAGGAAGCGCTGAAACGGAAACGGACTGCTACATCGGAGGAGGAAGAGGGGAAGAGTGTTGTCAAGATTGAAGATGATGATGGGTTTGAAGATGTGCCAGAGGAAGACGAAATCGATACTTCCGGCGCGATGTTCACTCGAGTCGCGTTAGCTACGGGTGATGAAGTTAGCGCTACGGGCGAGATCATAAGCCGGAAACGAAAGAAAGGGCCGTCGGATCTGCTCGGACAGTTGAAGCATGTGGAAGCAAAGAAAGCGCGAATCGCGAGTATGGACACCGAGAAGCGGACGACGATAGAAGAAAAGGAGAAATGGAAGCGAGCGATCAAACAGGCCGAGGGCGAGAAAGTGCGTGACGACGAAGGTTTACTGAAAAAGTCGTTGAAGAAGCAAATCAAAAAGAAAAAGAAATCGACAAAAGAATGGAGAGAGCGGGAGGAGAACGTGGCAAAGGGAATTAAAGCTCGTCAGAAAAAGCGAGAGGAGAACATTCAGGCTCGGAAGGATCAGAAGAAGAAAGGAGCTGCGAAGAAGGGAAAGAAAGCGCCAAAGAAGAAGAAAAGACCAGGGTTTGAAGGAGGCGCCGGTGCGAACAGGAAAAGCTAAGGAGATACAGGTTTTTGGAAAAGCATTTAACTTCACAATTAGGGAACGGAATCAAAAGTATAATGTAATATAACCACAGAATCATATTTGTGCATATTAGAATCCAGAAGTGGACAAGAGAGTATTTACATGAAGAAACGCTAGATACAAAAACCCCAAACCAGCTAACCCCGAGCAAGCTGTGAGCGCAATAAATTGAGAGAAGCCATACCAGTGAATGCCACCCAAGTCGAAGTGTTACCCATGGTCGATCCAATTTTTTGCACATCTGCGAGCCTCCGATCCAAAAAGTCCCAGGTATTCTGATAGTCTGGTGAATGATCCTGCGACATGTAAAGTTCTGGTCATGGTAAGCATATCAAACTATACATATCACGATCAAAAGTATTACGTACCAGTGGCAGAATACACCGCCGCAAGCGATGCACGCTTCGTGTACCAGTTAAAATCTGACGACTTGTCACCGGCCAAAAACCAAATCTCGTCTGCCAGACTAGCAAGCTCGTGCAGCGAAGCGCTAGCATTAGACGGCATCGCCATTATAGCCAAAGCCTACCGGAATCGTTAGTCTACAGCAACGCACTTGATTTTTCCTCAAGAGTTTTGCCTACTTCTGTCCACCGTGAATTGAGCGGCTGGTTCGCTTTTAACCGCTCTACGCAGTATCTGCGGATCTTCGCACCGGTTCCTTTCTCTTCTTCATCGATAGTCGTTTTTAAATCCGCCAGCTGAGTTCGAGCGGTATGCAGATGATAGGCGATTATATCGAACCCGCCATTTTGGAACACGGCGTGCGTGGTATCACGGTACCCTTGGTCGCGGCAACCAAGCACAAGAGAGTCTGTAGTAAATCCAAGTTCCGGAACGTGTTGTAATGCTGACGAGAGAATGGCTGCTTGGGCGGGCGAATAGACGGGGGCGACCTCGTGGTCGTATGAGTGGTATGATCTGACGGCAGGCAAAGCAGTGGTTGGTCTGAAGACACGGCTCGCGGGCAGCCGAGTGCAAAGTCGTGAGAATTGTCGCACAGGCATTGTAATCTCTGTAGAATCTAAAGACTGGCTTGCTGGCTGACTGAGCTGGGTCTCTGGCAGTATATATCGAATTACAGAGTGTAGTTATCAAAGACCTGTACCGGACGATCAGGTCAGTTTGGATATCTTGGAGTGAAGTACCAACCCCTCAGGGATGTATAGAGCTCGACTTTGAAGGCAAGTAGTCAGCGCTTACGAGCTTCTCGGATTCCTGAGTATATTAGCTACGACCTGAACAGCTTGCACGAGGGAAGTAAAGGGGACATATACTCGAGCTTGCGCATGAGTTGCTGTAGATAGCATCTGAGTTTTTGGACCCCATTGGTCGTGGGTTTTCTGGCTCGACGTCAGCCATGGAGCTGACAATACTCCACTATGTGGTCGCGTTCATCGTGATATTCTCGACTTTGGTCTTCATTGTTTTGTTTGGAAGGCTACCTGCGTTCAAGTATGCTTGGAATAGTAACTCTATGGCACAATTGACATGTTACTTACGAATTATAGGGGTACGGTCGTTGGAAAAGCGCATGTATTTCTGTGGAAAACAGTTCCAGATAAGATAGTCGGCTTGGACCGGGTCCTGACTGGAGGCCGGTTCTGTTCAGCTACTGGAAGATGGTCAAGTCATTTAATGAACGATAAGAACTGGACAGTTGCTGTGAGTTTTTTTCTGTGCTCTTGTCGTGGAAGGTAAAGGCTGACCGGTCAAGATATTCTACCTCATCGTTCTAAGCGTCTCCCTCGTATTCTTCTTCCGCGAGGGATGGCCAAGGATTACAGGTCCCATGCATCGGATATGCATTCCTATCGTTGCGTTCCAGCCCTTATTCTACCTCTACCTATCCGCCTTCACTGATCCCGGCACAATCACAAAGTCAAACGTGAATAAGTACGTCAGCTTGTTCCCGTACGACGACATCATTTTCTACTCAGATACTGCACCGTGCCGCACATGTCATTTGAAGAAGCCGGCTCGGAGTAAGCACTGCAGCGTGTGCAAGCATTGTGTAGCGAAGAACGATCACCATTGTATGTTTTACCAAGAATAAAAACTGTCGCAAAGCATCAACTGACTTGCTATTTCTAGGTGCATGGATAAACAACTGCGTCGGATACTACAATTACAAGTTTTTCCTTGCATTTCTGATCAGTAATCTGCTCGTCCTGATATACGGCTCATACCTCACGTTCTCGGTCCTGCACGCCGAATATCTCCGTCAATATTTCCCCGACGGCACAAGTGCAGCAGGCCGGTATTATTGGGCCGATTATCGTCAGTGGATGGTATTAGTACACTCACAGGGCTGGACAGCAACAGTGACTTCACTATTTATGATTGCCACGCTCATGTGCCCTCTCGTTATTGCTTTTTTCGCACAACATTTGCTATATATCCATCAAGGCATGACTACGAACGAGTCTGAAAAGTGGGGCGAAGTACAATACGTCGTTCGTCACGGATCATTAGACATTTACGAAAATCGCACAGATGACAATGTCGAAAGCGGTATCGTTGGCGGCGGCGGCTCAACGGCTGCTCGTGGAATCGGCAGTGGAAGTGATAGTGGCAACGAGAGCGATGGCGCGGCAACCGTTCATCCGCGTTTAGCTGCGTTGCAGAGGGAGCGGCCTCGGGTGGAGAATAAGGGTCGGAAGGTGTTTGTTTACAGGTATAGCGACGGAGAGGTCAATCGGTTACCTCCGCCTGGGATGGTGCGGACGGAGACTGTACCGGATCTTGAGAGCGTTACGAATATTTACGATCGTGGAGGATTGTTTAGAAATTGGACAGAGGTCATGTTTCCAAAGTATGTATAGGCTACAAGTGGGGTTTACACTATGAGCGATCAACCTAATACAGCTGAAATCAATTGCATTTATATGGTCTACGATCAGACGACGTATACACTGACCTCTAGATCTAAGATCCAGACCAATTGCATACCACTAATCTCGAACACTCAATATATTTCCAAGCTTATACATTGTTCTCAGGCTCCAAACTCGGCGAATGTTCTAAAAACTGTGAGTTTTCCTTCTCGTCCATAGGAGCAAGATACATTCGCGCTTCAGCTTCAGCGTCGTCGTTCGTTTTCTTTTCCGCGATAATGAATTCCTCGGGCCGATTCATCTGGGTAGCCAATTTGTTACTGTGAATGAATAAGCCGGGTTTGGTGTCGAAGAATAGGTCGATGTCTTCCAGTGTGCGGTTAGCTAGAAGTTTTTTGCGTTAGTACTTTGAGATGGATGCGTTGAGAAGGTGCGTAGTAAGATGCTTACTTGTTTCCGGATAGAGGAAGTAGGTTACCGGCACGAACGATGCAGAGATACAGGTCCAGACGATCCAGAATCGCCAGCCCAAGTTGGCGACGCCTGGCGGTGTAACTTGTACCACCATATAGTTGCAGATCCAGTTTGATGCCATCGCAATAGCTGCACCTTTGGTACGAACCTCAAGTGTATTGATTTCTGTCGGATAGACTGGTGCAAATCATTAGATAAAAATTCGAGTGTAAATCGAGGATAAATATACATACGCCAGGGAACTCCGAGACAACCGATTGCGAATACGGAAAAGAAGACAAAAAAGAAGGATACAGCGACGATACCAAGTGCTTTATCATTATGACCTTTGTCCATCAACGAAAGCGAGATCGTGATGATCAAGAAACACATGCTAACTCCAGCTGAGGAAAACATCATCATCCGTCTCCGTCCAAACCGCTCAACGGTCCAGTACGCAAGTAAACTGAAGACTAGGTAATTCACCGATCCAGCACAGGACAGGATTCGAGAAAGTAGCTCGGAGACTTTAATTGCGTGAATGAGGACATATGCGAAATAATACGACGTGATGTTGATCCCGCTGAGCTGATTCATGGCTTGCATTCCACATCCCAAGACTAATCTTCGTAAGGCGCCTACACGACCTCGACCGCGAACAATATCCCAAAGCGTGACTTCGGACGCATTCTCAAGTTCGTAAACGGCCTGGATGGCGCGGAATGTGGTCTGCACGCCAGGGTCGTCTGGAGACACGTTTTTCCCTGCAAGCTTGGCAAGAACATCAAGAGCCTCGTCGAGTTTGCCCTTTCGGACGAGAAGACGCGGGGATTCAGGAACAAACGGACAGACGGAGTATATAATTGCGCAAAACGCCATTTGGAAAGCCAAAGGAAATCGCCATGACACACCTCCCTTTAGGAATGAGAAGCCAAAAGTGAGCCAGTTGGAGATCATGAAGCCAAAGATACAGTTCGCCATCTGCAGGATCACAAGTTTACCTCGAGAGCTGTAGCGGGCGGTTTCAGATTGATAAATACCGGCGGTGGAGGTGTTGATTCCGGTTCCGACACCGGATATGACGCGGCCTGCGTACATCTGTGCGCGGGAGTAGGCGGAGGTTTGAATGATTGCTCCTACCAGACTGCACAGGTTAGACCAATCAGGTAAGTATTAACAAATGATTGAAAGTGGGCAACGTACATCCATGTCGTACCGGTCATGAGAGTCTTTGGTCTTCCGAGTTTATCGCCAAAGAAGACTGTAGATAGAGCACCGCCAAAGCACCCGAGCTGCTGATTTTTAGATGTTGTTTCTCAATCTCAACAGAAATTGATACGCACGTTGTAGACTGAGGTCATTGTAGATATAGTATCACTATCTGGATTCTTAAACTGATCAAGAAACGGCTGACCGATAATGACACCACCAAAGACGCCCTGATCGTAGCCATAGAACGCGAGAGTCGTGCATGCTGCCACGGTGATCCAGAAGTTCAGGCCATCGCCTGAGCCGCCGAGATACTTGCGAGTACCAACAGCCATGGTGAAGTTTAGAGCTTATAAGGTCAAGAGAAAGCAGCTTAATATCCAAAGTCAACCAGGAAGACAGAGGTATCAGGATATATATGTGGAATGACATGATTGTCGACTGGTGGGGTATATGCTGCGATCATGATCGATCACCGAACTCTCTCCGTCTCTACGGAGAATCCTCCGAGACTTGGCGGTCAAGATCTTCTGACCAGCACGCATGATTCAAGGATACAGCAATAATGACAGAGTTGTGAAGCATGTCAGTTGAAGGCGAAGATGTGATAGTGGCTTTGCGACTGACGACTGGCGATGACGATATTGGTGGTACTGACAGTACGGATAGAGCTCGCCGCGGAGGGGCATTCCGAGTCAGGAGAAGGTTGCGGTCCGCCGAGACCAACAATTATGGCCGACAACGTAACTGAAGAGCTTCGGAAGCACCTGAATGGGACAAGTCTGGCGGATTCGGCGATGACTGGGAAGTGGGAAGCGGGGGCGTACGGATGGGAAGTGGGGTGTGTATGTACGACTCGATGTGCTCGAAGTGGCATGGCATACTCAGTTCATAATCCTCTGTTCGATGCCCTCATGCTCAATCCTTGATTGCTCAATGGCAATGCTATCTTTTAATCTTGACCAAATAACCAATTTACAATTACCAGAAATTGCAAGTTATCCTGAGTAATAATTATTGTCTAGATCATGGGTAGTATATAGTAGGACCAACCTGACCAACATGTGGGACTTTGCGTTTTGTGCTACCCCGCAATGTCTCAGCAGCAATCACAGCGGAAACTTCCGACTGCAGTTTTTATGTAGAACGCCTTAGACAGTATAAGTTACTACTCTTAAGTCTTAATTAGCTGTAACTAACAAGTAACTGTTTGTTGATCTGTTGGCTACTTGGCTCGTCTGTTTGTTAATTAACTGAAATGAACTCAAACATGGTCTCATTCTTTCCTTAAGGCCGAAGGATGGAGTGTTCTGCCTTTCAGTTCCCGAAGCAGGCAACCCGCGGGATCCAAGATCTTGCTCTTAATTGCCGATCAGCGGGTCGCATTTCCCTCTACTAGGTCTACTCAGTAGATTGTTTGCTGTTCGCGGCTCGCAGTTTTATATTAGTCTCAACAACTTCATCCTGGACCGATTCTTCTTCGCTCAAATCTAACGAGCAAACCCGTCATGACCGTCCCAGTAAGTATCGCTCCGCTACTTGACAAGTAAAATCCACTACTGACAACCTCAGGACGCAAACCCCAGCTTCGTGCTCACGAAAGTCGGAGAATTCAAGTACGAAGACCGATCAATCCCCACACCAACATCGCCAACCGACGTCATAATCCAAATCAAAGCCACCGGTGTCTGCGGCAGCGACGTGCACTTCTACACACACGGCCGAATCGGCGAGTTTGTCGTCAAAGCACCGCTCGTGCTCGGCCATGAGTCGGCAGGAATCGTAACCGCGGTCGGGTCGGCAGTCACGAAGGTCGCGGTGGGGGATAAAGTGTGCGTGGAGCCGGGGATGCCGTGCTTTGTATGCACATTCTGCTTGGGTGGACAGTACAACCACTGCCCTCACATGCGGTTCGCGGCTACGCCGCCGACTGACGGGACGTTGTGCAAATACTTCAAAGCGATTGAAGCGTTCGTGTACAAACTGCCTGCGAATCTCTCCATCGAGCAAGGCGCGCTGATAGAGCCGCTTACGGTCGCAGTGCACTCCGTCAAGCAAGCAGGTGTGCTGCCGGGAACCAGCGTTGTCGTCTTTGGCGCAGGTCCAGTAGGCCTGCTTACCGGCGCGGTCGCAAAGCAGGCGAATGGCGCGGCAAGAGTCGTGCTTGTCGACATGAACGCGGACCGGCTAAAGTTTGCAAAAGACAAGTTCGGACTCGACACGTTCCTTTCCCAACGAGGCAAGACTGTAGCTGAAACTGCTGCCGACGTGATTGCCGTCTTTGGCGACACGGTCGCCGCTGAGCGTGGATTCGACTATGCTATTGAAGCCACTGGCGCCGAGGTTTGCGCCCAAATCGCGCTGTTGGCATTGCGTCCGCGAGGAACGTTCGTGCAGACCGGAATGGGTGGGGACATGGCGACGCTTCCGATCTCGACTATTTGTATTCGTGAGTTGAACGTCAAGGGATGCTTCCGGTATACGACCGACGACTGGATCCACGCCGTCGACTTGGCTGCCCGGGGAGTGGTGGACGCAACTCCACTGGTATCGCACAGGTACGCGTTTGGCCAGGCCATGGACGCGTTTGAGGGTGTTCGGCGCGGAGAGGGTATCAAGAGCTTGATCGCGGGGCCTAATTGAGGGCTGCACTCTATACTTTGATCACTTGATAGTCGTGGACTCAGGGTATCAAACGTCCAAAAGGTCTGGACCTTGTTATAGGAATTAGGATATATCATATTATTCATCAATACTCATATGGGATTGAGATTGTAACTACATGTATCATTCTGAAATGTCCTCTCTGAACTTACCATAAAATAACCGCGTACTAAATCGAGATCTAGCACCCCATACTCGTGGTATAGTAGTCCCAAGGGTCCCATGTCTCAGAATACTGGTCCAATATCATCGGCAAGTATTTTGTGGACCACTCTCCAAATGGAATCACAGTATATTGTGCCTTCCGGGCCTCCCAATAAGCAGGCAACCAGCCTGACTGCTCCCAGTCAACAACAGCTAGAACGCGATATGGACGAAGAGGGGTGACAATGATATTGCTTCGATGGAGATCACCATGAGTAAACTTGATTGGACAGTTGTCAGGTAGATCGTGGCGAAACGGCTCCACTGGTACTGAATACGGGTCGGACATTCGTCTTCGGGGAAGAAACGTGAACCAAGCGTGAAAAGCATGGACTGTAGCGAACGGCCCTGCCTCTGGCATATACCTTATATGTAGTGCTCTGTCGTAAAGAGGTGCTCGTACAATGTTCCCTGCGAAAGAAAATCATGTCAAAGGACAGTAGCTGACAGCAAACAAGAGCGATAACTAACCTACAAATTCGTCCGCTGGGTCCTGTTCAAGTTGGCGTAGGTGGTCAATGATAGCACGAAGTTCACTGCAGATTATAGCCCGGTCGTCAGGTTCCACAGTCTCCCATACTAGCTCTAAAGACTTCCCTGGGATATATTCCATGTAGATATATACTTCTTCTCCATCTTTGCGCCACCCATACACCTCAGGAACTGGTACGCGGCCCTTAAGAAGCCGATTGATTGCATAGAGCGTCAAGGCCTCGGATATAATCACTTCGCTTCCCCACTTAACGAGCAAGCCCATATTTTCAAATAACACGGGTGGTGGCCTGACGAAAGGAGTTGTCACCCGAAAAGTTCTCCTGCTGTCTGGACTGATCCCAATAGAATGTTGAAATTTAGCTTGAGCCTGAACCTCGTTTGGTGAAGGTAGCTGGCTCCATTTTCGGAAGAAGGATGAGTCCTTGACGTCAAAATTAAGTGAGTTGGGGACCATTGACGGCGTAAGTCGGACGTGCTCGTCTTTGCTGGTCATTTTAGGGGAAATTCGAGAAAAACCTAGTGAAATAAAAAATGAGGTGGGCAGGGAATTGCGTGGTTATTGAAGGGAGACGAGGAGAGAGAATGACGTGGTTGAACAAGCAGCTAAACTAATCTCGATTGAACAACAGAACCAGGCTCAAATCCGTTCCTATAAGTTGGAAACCAATACTACCGACTCAGGGCCATGATGCAGTGAGCTGGCACTTGTCTGATCAGCGAGTACTGCGAGTTCCAGGGTCATCAACAACGGTTGACTGTTGGAAAGAGACGTAATTGTGCAGAAGATTCTGTTGGCGGCGTTTCACGTTTGCATTGCGCTCCACTCGCTGCTCGCTGCTCACTGCTTCCAACAGCTTCTGAAATTCCACGATAGTCAAGACGAGCCCGTGGTTGACTCTGAGATATACTTGTACAATAGGGCCATCTAAACAGTCAAACCACAGGAGCCGGTCATGACGTACTTAGAACTTAGGGTTTTCAGGGTTTTCAGGGTTTAGCGATCTGCGGCGCACGGCATTAAACTTTAACGAGTAAATTTAAATCCCAAAAATCGCGATAGCAGGCCGCTATCGAATTGAAGATCAACACCTGAAAATCGTCGCGAACTCCCTCTTCTTCCAGTCCTTCATCCCTGCCCGGTCAAGAGACAGAAGAGCAACGATGTCGGCCCGTGCCACGCTCTCCGCCTTCTCGTCGACAATCACGGCCTTCTCGTCGTCCATCGCGGCGTCCGCCTCGTCGTCGGCAGCGTCCGCGTCGGCGTCCTCAGGCTCGACCGACATCAACCTGGACGTGAACTCGGGCACCGCACAGGAATCCTACGGCCAGTCGCTCTCGACTTTTATCTCGTCACTCACCGCATCGCTCATCGTGTTTGGAGTCGAAGTCTGGCTTTTCCTGCTGCTGCGCAAGCGTCTTCGCCGCGTGTACGAGCCCAAGACCTATGCCGTCCCGCGGCGCCAGCAGGTTCCGCCCGTCGGCCGCGGTCTCGTCGACTGGCTTGTGCCGACGCTGTTCATGCCCGAGAACGAGTTCATCCGCAAGGCCGGACTTGACGCGTACTTTTTCATGCGCTATCTCGCCATGCTCATCTTCATCTTCGTCACCGCGTCCCTGGTCATCTTGCCAATCCTGCTCCCCGTCAACAGCGTCGACACGTCCTCCGGCTCCGCGACCGGTCTTGACCGTCTAGCCTGGGTCAATATCGGCTCCGACACAACCCAGCGCTACTGGGCTCATCTTATCCTCGCTGTTCTCTTCATCATCTTCCTCTGCGCCGTGTTCTACCACGAGATGGCCGCCTACGTGCGCATGCGTCAGGACTTCCTGATCTCGCCCACCCATCGCCTGCGCGCGTCAGCTACTACCGTACTTATTCGCGCCGTGCCGGAGCACCTGCTTGATGAGGAAAAGATCAAGACCGTGTTCTCAGTCTTCCCCGGTGGCGTGCGGAACGTCTGGATCAACCGCAATCTCACCCCGCTGGCGAAGAAGATCAAAAGGCGCAATAAGATTGCAAACAAGCTTGAGCTAGCGGAAACGAAAATGATCCAGAAATGCCACAAGGCTTACCAAAAGCAGCAGCTCGCGGCTGCCAAGAACCCAGCACCTGGGCAGACTGAGCAGGCTGATCAGACTGACGGGTCTGTTCCTATCAGTGTGAGCGTCAGCAACGAATCACGTAGCTCAGACCAGCCTCTCTCGCCTGATGCTCCTGCCTGGAGACGGTACATTACAGAGAAAGACCGCCCCCGCAACCGGATTTCGAACGTGTCCTGGCTTCCAGCACTGCCTCTGCCGCGCATGTCTCATAAAGTCGACACAATTGAATGGGCTAGGGAACAGCTTAACGAGCTTAATGCCGAAATCGCAGAGTTGCAGCAAGACGAGACTCAGTATCATCACATGCACTCGTGCTTTATTCAGTTTAACAACCAGCTGGCAGCGCATATGGCTTGTCAATCGCTTGCATCCGAGTCTCCGCAGTTTATGGCACCTCGTATCGTCGAAATCAACCCGAACGATATCATTTGGGGAAACATGCGGATCCAATGGTGGGAATCGCAATTTCGACGTCTGCTCGTCGTGGGAGCTACTACCGGGTTGATTGTGGGCTGGGCTTTCCCTGTTGCCTTTGTCGGTATCGTTTCCCAACTGCGATATTTGACTTCCGCGCTTCCCTTTTTGAATTTCATTAACGGATGGGATTCTTCAATCACTGGAATTATTGCTGGTATCTTGCCGCCTGCTGCATTGGCAATTTTGATGTCGCTACTGCCTGTCATTCTTCGAAGTAAGCTTATCTTGAAGTTTTTGAAAGCATACGGAGCTAACTATATATAGTCTTTGCGCATATTCGAGGATCGTCGACCGGAGTCATCGTTGAACTCGTGGTGCAAAACTCGTACTTCTCATTCTTATTCGTGCAAGTGTTTTTGGTCATCACAATCGCAAGCTCCATCACTACCGTCATCCAACAACTTACGACGGATCCGACCTCCGTCCCCGCTCTTCTAGCCCAGAACTTGCCCAAAGCATCGAATTTCTTCTTCTCCTACCTGATTTTGCAAGGCTTGACTGTATCAGCCGGGGCGCTTCTGCGGGTCGGTCCGCTAGTTCAGCTGAAGGTTCTCGGCCCGCTGCTGGACTCAACCGCGCGTCAGAAGTTCCATCGCATTACCGAGCTGCAGCATGTGAACTGGGGCACTTTTTATCCGATTTACACAAACCTGGGCGCCATCGGAATCGTGTACACGATCGTCTCACCGCTGATTATGCCAATGTGCTTAATCACTTTTTCGTTATTCTACATCGCGTACCGGTATCAATTTATTTTCTGCACTTATAACCCGATCGACTCGTCAGGTTTATTCTTCCCGCGCGCGATTAACCAGCTGTTCACTGGAGTATACGTCATGGAACTCTGCCTGATTGGGCTGTTCTTCTTGGTCCGGGATAACAATCTGGAAGCGGCATGCACAGCGCAGGGAATTATCATGATTGTGGCGCTTCTTTTGACGTTGCTGTATCAGTACCTGCTCAACCGGTCGCTAGGTCCGTTACTGACCTATCTGCCTGTATCTCTCGAGGGTCGTGCGCGCGTGGCACTCCGTACCTGGCTTCGTGAGAACGATCAAATCGAAGCGCCACTTCTTGCTGCGCAGGTTGGACTGAAACCGCCAGGATACAGTTCCTTTGGCGACAGTTTCCCCAAGAAGAGCGAGCAGAAGAAACGGGTCGATGAGGAAGATGGCGGCATGTCTGATTTGGAAATGCGGACGCAGCAAAGCGAAGCTAGTAGCGAGGAAGACCGGGATCGGAAAAATGTCAATAGCGATGCCGCGTCGATGGTGGATCAGGCTATGCGTGACGGCTTTTACGATTCTGCTATGGGATCACCTGTGATTGCATCGCCGATTGGACAATTATTCGCTGCGTTTATGAAGCCGATCAAGACGACGATCGACACGACTCGTGCAACCGGTGCGGGCCAGGTTGTCGGAAATGTGGGCTCTCGGATAGGAAATACGGCAAACATGCTGGGACTTTCGAATATTGGGCATTTAGTCTACACCGGCAACAATGCAGCGCAACTTGAAGCCGAGATTTTACGGAATTCGGCCGACGCCATGTTACTCGAGGGTGTAGCTGAAGATCTTGAAGATTTATCGAACAACGAACGAGAGTTTTTGGTCGATCGGGCGTTTAAACATGAAGCTCTGCACGCGCGGACACCGATTGTGTGGATCCCGGAAGATGACTTGGGGATCGCGGAGGACGAGATTCGGTGCACGATTGAGAATTTCCCGCATGTGCTGATCTCGTCTGATGGTGCCGGGCTGGATGGCGATGGAAAGGTTTCGATTGGACGACGACCGCCAGATTATGATATCAAGACGAAGATTGCTCTGTAAATGAATTTTGTTGCGCTGCATTTGTTTTTTTTGCTTTGGCCGGGTGTTCTTAGATGAATTGCGGTTTGGTTCGGCTTGTTTTTTTGCACGTATATATACTCGGGGAAGGACTGATGGTATGAATTTATATGATACAACTATCGTACATGATATAAGTGGCCTAGTCCCTTACTGGATAGGTTTAATCTGCCTTCAGTTAGCACATACATCCCGCACAACTAAATCCAAATCTAAATCCAAATTTAACCCACGTACCTTAAAATGCAATGCAATAAGCGAAAACACAAGCGCCTTGAGATCCTGAACCAGATAATAAAACACTCGTAATCCATCCGGATCGTCGCTCTTCTGTACATCATTGAGTGATCCGATCTTTGAAGTTTCAAACGAGATATGCTCGTTTCCTAGTCTGATCTCAAGTTCTTGTTTGCCATCCCGGTTCTTCTCGGGCCAGCGCGAGTCGTCTTCGCGCATGAGTTCACTGTCAACGATCATTTTCTTTAACTGCTGTACGACCAGCGCTGATACGGACACTATATCAAGGAGGTCAGTCTGGATTCACACCAAATCACCATCTTCCAACCCAACAACCAGCCAGAAATAGCACAACAGAGAATCGTACTTTCTTTCCGAATAAGCGAGTCATTTCTGTAATTCGAATTATTCGCGTACCGCGCAAGCGCAGACCGTCCGTCGCCTTGCACGCGGAAATCGAATTCGAGAAACTCGTGCCCGAACTTGCCAGCGTGACCGGAGTAGTACCGTACGTAGAACGGTTCGGCTCGGTCGGCTGTTGTCGGGTCGTATGGTAGTGGAGAGGGGGCGTCGGTTGGTTCTACGGCGGGATCCATAGTTGTGTGGAATTGTTGTTGGTGGTGGTGTATTGAGAAGTTATGTGAGTTGGATGTAATTGCAGATGGGAGCTCTGCGCGTGCTGGATGATGCGCGCGTGCTGAGTTATACGGGGTTCCCCTGATATAAAAGTTATTACTCAATCCCACACGTATTCTTTTCCGAATTCATTGACATTCACCAGACACAATGGCGACCGCACAAGACCAACTTGCGATCATCACGCAGAATCTGCAGGAGGTGTTGAATGTCGACATCATCAAACAGGTCCTCGAAGTCGAGCAGCGGCCGCTGAAGGTGTACTGGGGCACGGCGCCCACGGGACGGCCGCACTGCGGATACTGGGTTGCCATGACCAAGATCGCGGACCTTTTACACGCCGGATGTCATGTCAAGATCCTTCTTGCGGACCTGCACGCATTCCTGGATAACATGAAGGCACCGCTTGAACTGGTCGCGTTCCGCGTGAAATACTACGAACGCATCGTCAAGTCGATGCTCACCGTCATCGGCGTGCCAATCGACAAGCTCACGTTTGTCGTCGGCTCGTCTTACCAGCTCTCGACCGCCTACACCATGGACATTTTCCGCCTTTCATCCGTCGTCACGCAGAACGACGCTCGTCGTGCCGGCGCGGACGTCGTCAAACAGGTCGAATCTCCGCTTCTCTCGGGCCTGATTTACCCTCTCATGCAAGCCCTCGACGAACAGCATCTCGACATTGACGCGCAATTCGGCGGTGTCGACCAACGCAAGATCTTTGTCCTTGCCGAAGAATTCCTGCCGTCAATCGGGTACAAGAAACGCGCACATCTCATGAACCCAATGGTCCCCGGCCTGACCCAGGGCGGCAAAATGTCCGCCTCGGATCCCAACTCAAAGATCGATTTACTCGAGGAACCGGCCGCCGTCAAGAAGAAAATCGCGTCTGCGTTCTGTGCCGCGGGCGTGGTCGAGGGCAACGGACTCATTTCCTTTGTCGAATACGTACTTCTCCCGATCTCCCGGATCTCAACCGGAACCGCCTCGTTCAGCATCTCGCGACCCGAGAAGTACGGCGGCGATGTTTCTTACGCGTCAGTCGACGAGCTCAAGACCGCGTTCGCGGCCGAAAACTTGTCGCCTCAGGACCTGAAGCAGGGAATCACGGACGCGCTTAACGCGCTGCTTGCGCCGATTCGAAAGGAGTTTGAAGAGGATCCGGCGTGGCAGGAGATTGAGAAGCAGGCGTACCCGCCGCCTGTGGTCGCCAAGAAGGAAAAGAAGAAGGAGAAGGTGTTGGGTTCAAAGTACCTTGAAGCCATGGAGGCCAAGCGGAAGCGCGAGAAGGCTGCTGCTGCTGCGACTGCGGACAAGCTTGCAGAGACTAAGATAGAGTAGCTTTTTTGTTTAGCTACAATAGCTCTAGATTTGAATAGAGTGCAAAGTAATTCCATATTCTAAAATTATATGTATGAGAACAAGGGAACAAAAACACGCAAACACAAAATTCACAAAACACAAACTCCAACAATCCGCAACCTCACATGCTCTCCCACCCTCCATTATCCAGCACTGCTTCGATCTTGCGCGCAATCTGCGTCGAAATCCCGTTCTGAAGCCATACATTACGGATCAGATGATCGTACCGCTTCTGCGACAAGTACAACGGTCTCCCACGTCTAAAGAATGTTAGTGTATGAGAAAATATCACTAAAACAAGGATGAAGCTTACTTCAAATTCATGTCCACCTCTCCATGCACGTCCAAATACGGAGCCATTGCAAACATGCCCTGGCCCTTACGAAGGTAAAGTAACGAGCACTTCTTAATCAACAAGAACACTCCCACCGATCCAGTGCATCTGGTCCACGTTAGTATCAGCCCCTTAATAACATCTGCACAATAAACAAGCCTACCTAGCCATATGCTGGTTACACTCGCCACCATCCTGCTTCGAGTAGCAGCAATAATTCTGACAACACACCAAATCACCGCAAAACAAGCAAACAGCCGGATCCTCAGGGCTCTTGCCACACTTTGCGCATTTCATGCGTTCAATCTCCTGGAAGAATCCATGCAGGCTCTGCGGTAATCTGAGCAAACGCATAACTCCGGGATATTCAAGAGACATCCGCATGATTTGGAAACTCTGGGGCCGACGGCGCGTCAAATCGACGTGTTTACACCAGCGTGAGATAACGTCGAGCATGTGCACGTTGTGGTCTTGCTCCATCCCTTCCAACGATCCAAACGAGTCCAAAACAGTTTCCAGATCCGGAAGTCGAAGTAGACTAAGCAATCTCTCGGTCTCGCCACCCTCAACAGCAGCCAGTGACGCACTATCATACTCCATCGGCGCATCAACAAACGCAAGTAGCGCAGCCTTTCGAAGAAACGGAAGCGTAAACCGGTTGATGAGCGTGTACCACGCTGCCGCAGGAATCGCATCAGTGGCGTTATTAAGAGCATTCCGCTGAGCCTGGCATCGATCGAGAATAAACGTTATGAAAGTCTTCATGTTGTGCGTAGTTGTGTCCGAGATGTTCATATCGCTGCCGAGACTGCTAACTGCTGGAAGCGTAGACCATTCGTCGTGCATGCCCAGATGCTCACCAAGGTTTAGGATTACCTTGGTAATTTGTGCAATGTAGCAGAGCAGCAAAACATGGTGAAACTCCACGCCCATCGTCGGGCTCATGCACACTGACGACTCAGCCAGAAAGACGAATATATCTTCCATCAAGAGAGGATAAACAATATCTGGGCACGAAACCGAGTTCTTGTCATACATGCACTCCTGGCCGAAAAGCAGTTTTCCAATCTGCTGGAACATCATCTGGAGATACGGAGGTGACATATCTTCCGACCCGTTATTCATTGGGTCGATAACACTGATCGACCCAAGCGCGAGCGCAGTTCCGCGCATAGTCCGCAGCATCGCCATCGTTCGGTCAGACACCTGGTCGAGGATACACACGCCAACACCCATTCCCAAATCCGACCGGTTCACGCCACGCAGCGCAATCTCGGCCGCGGATATAGAGGCTCCGTACACTTTAGCCAACTGCTGAAACGGAGGTAGCTGTCTCGTAACCGGATCTCCGCCACAGGCTCGCTGCAACCTGCTAAGAACTCTCGCGTTTTGCAAATACGTTCGACGAACGGTGTAAATCTCGCCATTTGTAGCCCCGCCGCCGGCTGGGATCGAAAGAAACGCACCGGGAAACGAGACTTTGGGTGGTGACATGAACCGACGAAAGTAGAATGGCGCAAGCGACTTCTCGGCTGCAGCTTGCACGTTCTCTTTGCCAACCGCGCTCAGCGGTGTATGCTCACACCCTTTCTTTGCTTCATCACACACTTTCAACTGCGTAACTGCAGTCCACGCGTCTCCCACAATCCACTCGGCGAACGGCGTTCGCGTTGACAGCTGATCTGACAGTTTTGTGCTAATTCCCTTGAATATCAGCGGCATAAACGCGTTACTAAGAGACTTGCACAGCGGACACAGAAACTCGTCCAGTTCAGCAATCTCAGGCGGATTCCGAGTAATATGTTGGCGATGTCGAGATTTGATGCTTTCTTTGAGTTCCTCGTAACAGGATAAATGCATGATATGCCCACAGCTCGTCAAAACAGGCTCCTTCTTGACTGACGATTTAGGAAACCCGTGACCGATTGTAGACGAAGTGGCAGCGCGAACTGGACCTTGGCCGGGTCTATCCAAATCAACTTCTTTCGGATTCAGCGCTTCAACCATATGCTCAAGTGAGTCAAACGGAGTCTGCCGGAACAGCATCGATTCCGTGAAATACCCAATTGTGCCATATACTTCACTATCGGTCGTCGGCTTCCGGCACAGAATGCACCCATCTGAAGGAAACTTCCACGCGTCCTCCGAGCCCTCTGCTTCTTCCTGTTCTTCGTCCGACTCTTCCATTTCCTCGTCTTCATCGTTCCGCGACATCTGATCGACAAAGCTCTGTTGCTGTTTCTTGAAGTCCGCCATAATCTTGGCCTGCCGTTCCTTCGCCAATCTCTTCTTCTTCTCAGCCGGCGACTCCGTAGACTCGGCCACTTCCTCGGCCGCTGCAGCTGAGTCAACATCCTTCATCTCAACATCTTTCGAATCGTCGTTTGAGCATGTCGAATTAGAAATCAGGTCCATGCGATAAGCGTACCACACTGGCGAATTCTCCGAGATTAGTTCCAAGATCCGGATAGCAACAAACTTGTTTGCTTCAAATCCCGGAGTATCTCGAATGTAGACCAGAATATCCATGATGGTCGGGAACATTCCATCGGTAGGTCCCACCCGTGATGCCGACAGTCCACACGCGTTCGAGCTGAACGTCCCTGAATGCAGATCCACGTCCAGCTCGCATATCTTATCTTCCACCACCGCAACATGACACAAATACAACGCGAGACCGAGCAACGATTCCGATAAACTCGATTCTGGAGAAAGACGCTGAAACACGATGTTCACCAGAGTCACGTACATCATCTGCGCAAACTCAGGCGTGCCAACGACCCGGCCAAGTTGCGTGAACGGACCACTAGTGATCTTCTCCAACCGCGGCTCAACCACAAGCTCGACGAGCGGTCTCTTGTCGCCATTCCGCTGCATACTCTTCTTGATTGCAGTCTCTGCCGCATCCCACTGCGTAGCCGTGTAGTTAAAGAAATACGGGTCGACTTTGTCAAACATCTCGTCTTTGAGCTCGTACGTCCCGGTATCATTCAATCCTTCCGGGGCTTTGAAATGCGCCATGCGACGTAGCACGTGCTCGTATTGCTCGTCCATAGAAAGCGAATCCGGGATTTTCTTTGTAAGATCTGAAAACGGCAACGGTTCACAACATAGCGCTTGTGCGATTTCCCGTTCGAGCAATGTCACTATTAAATCCCTGTTGAGCCGGCCCTGCAATCTCTTGCGCTCGCACAGCAGCACAATCATGCCATGCAAAAACTCTTCAACCATGCTCAGCAACTTTCCTTCGTCAAACACGCTATGCTCAACCGAGCCTCGCAGCCAGCCCATTAAGCTGAAACGATCAATGATAGTCAACATCACGCGCGACGGCTCACACGCAGTCATCATCATCTGCACTCCAAAAATATCTCGCGCGTAGCCACTTTCGCGCATCGTCATGTCACGGTAATGAATCTCATGAGTTCGGAGCGTGTATCCGTTTCGGACCCATAACCCTGCTCGAATCTGCGCAACAACGACCAGCGACCGCAGAGGATAATCAAGCATCATCAAAAGCATTTCGTCAGGCCTATGCCGCGAATCCGTGCGAAGCGGCATTGGTGGATCCAACAAAGTGAAAGTCATCAACTCTTTAAGCTCTTTAGGCGACTGCACACAGCCAAACTCGACCAGCCAAGTCAGAAACGCATGGAGCACATGGTGAATACTGAGAACGAAGAATTCGACTGGAAACTTGACGACGGTATAAATAACCGGACTGAAATCACCGCAAGTCAACGGATGCATAACCGGTTCCTCCATAACCTCATTGCTCGGAAACCTGTCTCGCATATATCCAAGAGCCCAGCAAGTCAGCAATCTGGCCACGGTCCGAACCGAAGTACACGACGAGCTTTGAGGCCCCTCATTGCATCCCTGAGCCACCAACCTAGCAAGCTTGGCAATCGGTGCAAGTACATGGAAAAACGCAATCCATTCGGTCGATTCGTATTCGATATGTTCATTAATCTGGCGAATAAACGGCGCGCAGCCCTGGAATAACAGGAAAATGTCTGCAAACTGCCGAATCTTGTTGTCGTCACATGAGATACGCTGCTTGATCGTGTTTCGGGAAAGAATGTGCTCGACGTCATTGTGAACGTGCTGAAGTCGTCTGTTCTTGAGTGTCCGTCTATCTGAAGGTATCGACGCCATGAGATCCACTGAGCTTGGAGGTCCAATGTGACCTTTAGTCAGGTATGTGTAGAACAACGCGATGAAATTCGAGATGTTGTTCTTGCCAATCTCAGTCGCGATAGTGGGGCACGTGAACAATTGCGTTGAAAGAGCAATGACGCTATACTCTGGCTCCCGGTCCGCTAGCATGTAATATTCAGCAAGCTGTGGGTACAAATTCGCAAAATGCTTGCCCATCGTGACCTTGTAGTCGAAATTCGAAATCATAGACGACATCAGAATATCTCTGATCCGAATGCGAGCAGTTTTCCAGAACCGCAAATCAAACAGCAGAAGCATGTCCAACCGCAGAAGCGAGCTCGCTGGCTTTTTCGGCGACGCACTTGACGCTACTACCGCTGACGAACTGCCGGCGTTATTGTTCTCCTCGTCATCATCATCTGACGCCTCAAGCCAGTAAGAAGGAGGACCACTAGCAGCATCACTAGAACCTGTTCCACCGTACTCTGAAGCAGCGGAATCCAGTTGCTGTACTTCAACGGTCGCCGTAAATTGTCCAGCGACAATGCTGAAGTCATCATCACCGTCGTCGAAATGGCCCGAAATCGGATGCAGAGTCTGCTTGATCTTCGTCGCAGTCGATCCAACTCGCCACGGCTGGCACAGAGCTTCGCAGATCAGATCGCGCAACACAAAATGGTGACCCACGAGGCTTGATTTGGCCAGATCGCTCAGAAAGTTGAGCATGGTGCCGCACATGTCTTCTCTGAACGTGTCTCTCATAGACCGAATACTGACAGCAAGTTGGATTCTGTCAATGATATTGCGAGCATTGATTAAATCAGATAGACTGTTTGCGGTGCTGATAATCTTGCGTCCGACGAGGTCGACTTCTGTGCTCACGAATCTGCCGTATTCTGTGCTCCTGCGAGTTGCACGGGACACGATATCGATGACGTCCTTATACGAATGTTTCTCGTCGTTCCACAAGATTAATGCAAACTGGTCGTTATGCGGATCAACCGTATCGCCACCGTAAACCTCGGGAAGCAGTCCGAAAGAATCACGATCCATCATAATCGCCATCGGATCCTTACTATCCTGATAACTCTGCGGCGAACACGAAAACACGTCCAGGATATAGTCCAACACCCGTGCAACTGTGCCCCGAATGCAGTCAAGTAAGTCATCCGGTAATGGCTGGGACGCGTCGACAGGAGCCGAGAAGTATTTGCACGTAATGTCGCACAACCACGCTTCTGGATCACCACAGTCGCACACGCCTCCGTCGTCTTTCTGTGAGATTGAGACCGTAACGGTATGTCCAACATGATCAGACGCATTAAAACAGCGCCAGCAAAGCACACATGTATCGTCTAATCCGCATTCCCTAAAAAACCACAAGTCAGTCTCGTGCTCCGCTAGATCAAACGCCATGCCATGCCACGTACCGACACCGATACGTCGGCTCGCCCTTCTGGAACTGGTGCATGCAAGGCCGTCCAGGATGTGCCGGATCAGTCTCTCGGTCCTGCATACGCCATGGTTCGGAAATCGCGGGCGGGCCGTGAGGAAAGAAAAAGGAGAGGAATTTGCCGTTTGCCGAGATCGATTTGAACAGCGCACGAAGCAACGCCCGTTCTGTTTCGTCCGTGGCAAGGAAGTTGTACCGCGCGGGCATTTCCCGCAGGTAGCGACAGAGCGCGTCGTCCTCGTACATGGTGTGATTTCTCTGAATAGCAGGACAAATGAGGAGGATCGAAGAGGAGGAAAAAGGTAGGACGATCGATCCGTTCTGCTGATGATTTCGTCAGTTGCGCCCTCTCGCTCGCCACTCGTGAAACGCACCTTCGAGCTCACGCCGAGCAACTAAACACAGTGATAAGTCAAATTAAAACCTATTAGAATCAAATAGCCGTATAAGTAATGCCAACACGGGATCGAGGCGGAATTGGGGGAGGCGTGGAGGTGGTAGAGGTCGGGTCGTGGGACTTGTCCGACGGCGACAGCCCGATTTCCAATAATTAGAAACCGAAACCGCCGTCGAACTGCGGCGCACATGGGCCGGTTTGGCGGTTTGGCCCGCAGGGTTTCGTCAGCCGGTTTCGTGCGGCGCGTTGACTTACATAATCACGATTACCTCGTTGCCACAGTTGATTATTGATATAAGTTATCAATATATTCACTGTTAAACCTCCTTATCCACTTTGTTTTAAGCTAATTTAAGTCTAGACCAATGGATTGAAGGCAGAAGTCCTACAGGATGATAGGTCTAAAGCCAGGTTTCCACCATAGCCCGCTGTTGTGCTTGACTTAAATATATTCCATATATGGCGGCGCGTCCCCAAAACCGCAAATGTAGATTGCGTGGCTACCAACATTATCGGTTCTCAAACTCCCCATGCAAGGAGCTCGTGTCTCGATACATAAAGAATATCATTCTTCTGCTCCTCTAGTCGCAGAGTCAGAAATACTCCTACTCTCTGCGAGAGCTGGCAGCCCCCAGCGCTTCATCCAGTCGCATTCCAGAACCTGCTGCGCTGTCGCTCTATCCTCCGGCCGCAGAGTTAGCATTGCGCGCAACATCTCCTTCAATGCCATACTCTCGCTCTCCGTCATGAGATCAAAGCCATGCACCTTCCGAGGGCCCTGTATGCAATCTTCAACATACTGGTCCCAATCCAGTTTTCTAGGCTTGAAGGCGTTAAACACCCACTCGCCCTCTTCGTTAAAGTACTCCGATCTCTTATCCCACTTGAGCCACCACTCTTGCTCGCGTGGTGAAAAGTCAAAAAGGTCGGCACATTGTGATACGATATAGCCATGATTTGAACTCCGAAAAAAGCTTCTCGGACTCAAAATCTCCCAAATATCGCAAGCGAGTGTCCAGATATCTGAGGCAAATGACAGAGGCTCATTCCACATGAAAATAAAAAATTCAGGCGGCCGAAGCAGACGTAACGTGTGAGATGACAGCCTGGTGGTTTCATGAGGGTTGAATGCTTCCCCGAAATCGCCGATGACAATCTTGTCCTCTCCCAGCACAACGTCACCTTTGTCAATAAATAAATCAGCGGAAAGAAAGGCCTGCGTAGGTACTCCATTCGGAATTGGCAAGCCATCATAACGTGAAACCTTTTGTGGCATTGGCGCTCCTAATTCCCAGTATAATTCTGACAGAGAGAACTGATCAAGCGATTCAGGAAACTGGAGCATGACATTTCCTAGATGAAGATCTTTGAAAAAAACGTCAGCTAGACGAATCAGCAAAGACAAAATTAGAACTTCACATACCGCCATGTACAATGTCTCGACCATGCAGGAAAGCCACCCCTTGAATAAGCTGAGCAATAACTGACTGCGCAACTTTGGGCTGGAAAATGCTGCAATCATACCGTGGTGGCAAACCGGCTATTAGGCGCATCTGCGCGGGTAGGGTGACAATGCACTTGTGCTTCCCATTGATACCGGTTACCCAGAACTCGTCGAGAAAAGGTAGAATAATGTCACTGCCCGGTTCAGATGGGTAATTACTTAAAGATCGCCGAATGCTGGCCTCGCTCGTGGAATCAATGAAATAGTCAACCATGACCTTCACTGCCACGTATCGCGCGCTTTGAAAGTCACGAGCTAGCCACACAGTCGAATATGCTCCGTACCCGAGCTTGTTGACCACTCGATATCGCCCGTCATGCAAGTAATCTCCGACCTTCAAAGGATGATATCCTCCAGGAGTGTAATCCTCCCACTTCTCTTCCCCCTCAACAGGACGGTAGTCAAAGGGATTTTTTGTTTTATTCTTTGCTTCATTTTTTGTTTTATTCTTTGCTTCATTTTTTATTTCATTCTTTGTTTCATTCTTTGTTTCATTCTTCGTTTCATTCTTCGTTTCATTCTTCGTTTCATTCTTCGTTTCATTCAGTTGTCTGCTTTCGTTCGATTCACTTGTGTCACGGCTTATTCCATATGCTTTCAGAGAAACTGACAACGGTACCAGTATAACCGGCTCAAGAGTGCTCTGCATCTTGCTAATAAATGTGACTGACAGTATAATGTGCAGTTTGTATAGGACGCGGACGAGAATCTTGAGACGGCGGCTGCGACGCTGCGACTCCTTATGTGAAAATGACCAACTTAATAAAAATGCGACTGACAGTTATTCCTGTTATTGACAGTAGAATGTGCCAGACTGCAGTTGGTATAGGTCTATAGGACGCGACGAGAATCTTGAGACGGCAGCTGCGACTGCACATAGAATTGCGAGAGGAACCCATCTATGTGTGGACGCATAGGGTTTACAGGGCAGTAGGGTTTTAAGTTATTTGCTGTAGTTATTTAAATATTTAAATCAGTTAAATCGCTTTCTCGAATCTCGACGCCGCTATGCACAAATGCTGCCATCCACGATCCCCCGCAGTAGCTTCACAAGATAATCTTCTTCACAAATCCTCACAAATCAACATGTCACTCAGCTAGAACAGAACCACCTCTCAGACTCTGCGCTGCAACGTCTTCAGACTCGCATAATGACCCGAGCACCCTCCTTTCCAAGCACGCCCGCCTCGTTCGGCCGCGGACTCTCCGCGCGATTGCCATACCCATTACCCTCCTGGCGATGTCGGCTAAACTCACCTTGAGCAGCTTTTCTTCGATCTCGCTCGTACGCCATGCGATCGACTTTTGCAGTCGGCCGGGTGTGGGATCGCGGCTGGCTCCGCACAGCGCCGCCGGTGAAGGATGGCACGGAGAACCCGTTTTTGCGCTCTTCGGCTGTGGCCACGTAGCGCTGCGGAATGCGGGATTTGGTCATGACGACAATCATGCGCTTGTCCACGCTTGGTATAATGGTGTGCGAAGGCGGCGACGATGCCTGGTCGTCCGACGAAGAGTCGCTGGAGGACTGCGACATTGTGAGGCTCGGGACCATGTCTTTTGCTATATCCATTTCCTCGTTGTTTTCTGCGCCGTCGAGATCAGTCGTATCGGCCGCGACATGCAGATCTACCTGCGAAAGATGCTCTGCTGCTTCAGATACCCCTACAGAAACAGGATATTCCACTTGTACAGCGTCTGTGGGCGAGTCTAACTGTTGCGTCGCGACCTTTTCCCAGTTCATGCTCTGCTCCTGGAACGACTCGTCGTCTTCAGACGACCAAGTCTCATCCGGGTCCATTTTGGCGGGATGCTCGGTGAAGTCGTACTGTCTGAACTGCGTCTCGAGTTGCAAGTACAGCTCCTCCTCCTTGGTCATCATCGCCTTCCGGTTATGCGGTGCTGGCGAGTGTCGGTGTCGTGGCCGGCAAGATTCTAGCTGTTCTTCGAACAGCAACTCCTCGAGCTCGTACGACTGGTCGTAGTTCATTTGCCCGTGCGCGGGCCGGAAGATGGGCTTGAACTTTCTGAGCGTGAGACCGCGGTGCGTGTATGCGCCAAAGAACGGCAGATCGAACAGCTTCTCGGTCTTGGACGTCCCCAACCGCGTGTACGGGTTTGGGTCCATGAAGCCGGCCATCGTGTTCTTCGCCGCTTCCGACACGGCAGGTTCCGTGACGAAGTACTTTGGCGCAGCAGCTGCGATCTGCTCGACCAGCTCGGCCTGCGCGGTGGCTGGAAACGGACGGCGGCCGTAGAGGCACTCGTACATGACGACGCCGAGCGCCCACCAGTCTATGGCGGTGCCGTATCCGGACGACGTGTACACCTCGGGCGCCAGATAGGCCATCGTGCCGGATATGCCGTGCAGGCAGACCGACGACGGGTCGACGCCCGTCTCGTCGTCCGGCTGGTTGCGTGCCGCGCGACGCACGGCGCGGTGCGAGATGTGGTTGGCCGAGTTGAAGTCGGCGAGCGAGACGTGGCCGTCGGCGGTGAGCAGGATGTTTTCGGGCTTGATGTCGCGGTGCACGATGCCCTTTGAGTGGATGTACTTGATTGCGCAGGCCAGCTCGGCGATCCAGAACGCGATCGCGTCTTCGGTGAAGGTGCGCCGCGAGAGATGGAAGCGCAGGTCACCGCCGGACATGAGGTCGACGACGAGGAAGAGGTGATCGGCATCCTGGAACGAGAAGCGCAGGTTGCAGATGAACGTGTGGTGGAGCTGTTCGAGGATGTTGCGCTCGCGCAGGATGTTGCGGACGCTGTCTGCCTTGACGACTGGCAAGGGGGTGTTAGCACGCGTGCGTTGTCACGCTTGTCACGTCGTGGTACACAACAGGAGAACTCACTGGTCGCCTTGCGGATGTACTTGAGCGCATACGCCTCGCCGGTCGCGCGATGGCGGACGATGCGGACCTTGCCGAACGCTCCACGGCCCACGAAGCCGAGCAGGCGGAAACTGGAGAGCGAGACTGGGGGGAGAGGACGGTTAGCGGTGGTACAGGATAGGAGAACGGTGGCGATTGCGGGCGACTCACGGGGCGATGTGGGCGCAAGGCCGACCTCTTTCGCGGGCGCGTTGCCCATGGGAGGCGGACTGAGAGGCTGGGAGGGGGGTGGGTGGTGGAGGGGGAAGAGAGGGCGGTGATGGGGGACTTGGGGAGGAGAGAAGAGGAGAGGAGAGGAAGTGAGGAAGTGAGAAGTGAGGAGGCCTGGGGCGAAAGGAGGTCGCACGAAGCGGCGCGCGACTTGCGGCTGCCCGCGCCCGCGCCCGCGCAGGGGCCCCGCCACGTGCGCCACGTGAGCCACGTGTCGCACAAGGTTATTTTTTATTTTTTTATTTTTTATTTCATTTATTCACTTACCCGGCGTCCGCATGCGGCAGCGCGTCAACACTCACTAACTGGCACTAATTGGATGGGTGACATTAGAACTAACAAGACATAAACTAGACATGGTACGCCAGGTCACGGCCACTCCTGATCCAGCGAGCCGGCCACTGACTCACAACTCACACCTCCATCGCGCCCGCGGGCTCCTCGTCCGACTCCGACCCGACCGAGCTCATCGTCTCGTCCTCAGAGCTCTCGTCCTCGTCGTCCTCCATCGCTTCCGCACTCGCGTACTTGTTCACATAGTCTGCACCAGTTAGCATACTCACATACTGCTAGCTACTAGCCTCACTCCCATGCACAGTCCACTCACCCTTGACCTTGTTCTCGTAGTCCTTGGGCTCGCGCATCAGCAGCGCGGCCGCCTCGCCGTTCAGCGGATCCGTGGGATTCGGATACCGCAACAGCTGCGGAAGAAACACTTCAAAAATGTTGATCATATCTGCACGTCAGCGCTGCTTTGCCTCATATTTTTCGTGTCGTATTTCAGTCTACCTACCGAACATGGGACTCCACGTCTGGTTGATCACGTCCAGACAGACCGACCCGGTTCTTTCATGTCGTCAGCTCTATTTTTCCACAAAGCCATATGCCGCAAGTCATTCCAAATCAATAATAACACTCACAGCTCGTCAATGTTCGGGTGGAAAATACGGTTCGCAAAGCCGATCGACGGCGACTTGTACGGATACTGGTCCGGCAGCTCGACCCGGACCTTCCATATTCCGCTCGAGAACGGTGCTGGCTCGTCAGCTCTGCACAGCTCCAACATATTCTGCAAATATATATATTTCCACACTCACTCTCTTCTGGGCCCTTAAACCGCACATAGAACTCTTGCCTGTGATCGTCAGCGCTGGCGGTTCACTCGCCACTGGTCCGAGACGTACATGCTTCCATTCACCAGCGTGACTTCGTAGTCACTCATCAATCTAGCAGCACACTTGTTAGTTCCCATTCTCCAGTGCTCCGTCTGGACTCCAAACACTATGCACGTACAGCTTCATGACATCACTCTCGATCCGGCGCTTGGGTGAACTGTTCAAGTCAGCAACCGCTGCTCATCGCCGCTCAAACTGCCTGCTAACGCACCTCATCTTGCTTCTGCGTCTCTCCCGACTGACTGAACGGAACTATTCGGATTTACTGAACTGCTGCTGTGTCCTGGCTCGTCGTGACTCTTCGAATCTGGAGCTGCGGAGCGCCGCGATGGCGGAGATGCGGTCATGCGGTTGGGAGTTTGGTGCACACGCGGCGCGGCAGTTGTGCCGTGTTCGCGTGATCGTGTTCTCGCTGGGGACAAGGGTTGCTGGGGTTACTAGGGTTATCAGGGTTAAAAGGGTTAATGGGGTTTGTAGGGTTGCCAGGTCTGCATTCACACATCCATGACCACGACGCCCTCCTCCCGCGGCGAGTACTGCCGCAGACGCACACCGCCCTCGTTCAGCACCGCGCGCGCCTGGTCGTCCATGCTGTACGTCCGCGAATAGACAACCTCAGCCAGGCCCATCTGCACGATCTTGACCGAACACGTCAGACACGGGCACGTGTTACAGTACAACACCGCAGCATTTCCCACTCTCTCGCGACCAGACTCCAGCAACGCGTTTTCCTCCGCGTGAAGGCACAGACAAGTCCCCAGCGCACCGCCGTCGACACCGCCACCGTTGCAGCGCGTGCAGCCGCCTTCGTTGCAGTTCAGGACTCCTCGCGGAGTTCCGTTGTACCCGGTCGCAATCACGCGGCGTCCACGAACTAGAACGCAGCCTACGCGGCGCTTCATGCAATTGCTTCGCCGCGCTGCCAGGTTTGCCAGTTGCATGAAATACGCGTCCCATGACGGCCGCAGTCGCGCCTCATCTGATAACTCGAGGCTCGAAAGTCGGTCGTGCAGTTTCTGCAGTGATTGTGCCGAGTTCTGTAACTGCAACGCCGCGCGGTGCATCAGCGGCGCCAGCGGTGTCGCGCCAAAGATCTCGGCATCCGAGCGGATTGTGAACTGTTCCAGGGACATGACTTTTTCCGAGTCGCTACGTAAAGTCAGAAACACTGTAGACCCAGCCCTCAACAAATAATGATACATACCATAACCCGGACTTGTACCGCGCATACCGCGCCGTCGTCGGCGCGTTCACGGCAAGCAGCAGAAAGAACGGCCGCTGTTCGAGCATCTCCAGCGTCTCAATCGTATGTATGTTCGTCGTCACAAACCGTTCACGCCATCGCAAGGTCACGTAATCCAGCAACTCGGCCGCCGAATCAAACGCGATATACGGGCCGCCGACGGCGGTCTTGGCTTCCTCTTGACTGGCAGTCACGAGCCCTAGATTAGTGGTATCTCCCGCGACTACCGGCTTGTGATGATTCAGCTCCCGCATTCCCACAGCATTATGCTTTCCCCAAAAAGACCCATTTGTATCTTTGTTATCCTCCGAGTTCGCTGACTCGGGCGGAGTATGCGTCGCGCCGGCCTCGACGGACCGGATGTACAGTCGCGTGAACCCTTGAGCGGCTAAATACCGCGCGATCTCGTTCTTCCCCGAATACGATGGCCCACAGATTCCAAGAAGCATATATACAAGTGTTCCAGTTCCACCGCAAGTTTTGGCTTTGCGAATCGCGTTTTATTTCGACTGGAGAGTGAGCAAGGCAATTATCGACGCGTCGTGAACTTTTGTCTCGAGGAGCTCAAAACACAAATCCCTCGTGCTTACGCATATTGAAATCAACCAACCTGGACAATCCTCGACATAATCTCCCAGATCAGCCAACTGTGATATTATAGTACGGCAGTGCAATTCTGAGATGTTCACATGTCAGATAACATCTCCTCCAGGCTGCTAGATACGCTGCAGCCAAGTTCTTCTTCACGAGGCAGCGACCAGCCCATTGTGCACGACGTTCCTCAGCGTCTCAGAGGTTCTGCTCAATACGACCCTTCACAATCCCTGGATCCCCGAACAATCACCACGGTTCCCGATGCATTGACTTATATACGGACCCAAATAGCGCATGATGAAGATAAGCTTCAGCGAATCAGGCGTATGCGGAAACACCAGGATGACCACGAATCGCAATGGTACCTTTGATCTTGATATCCTCCTTATATTGTCCATGTCTCTGATCCGGGGGTCGCTAGGTACGCCGGTCGTCTCGCGTTGGTAGAGAAGCATCGTGCGCGCGGTGAAGGACGCGCAAAAGTTGCGAGTTTACTGTCTCTCGTCGGCGGTGCTGCGCCGACGTCTGTGCCTACCGAGGTACGTTTTTTGCAACAGTCGAAGCTCACGTGCCGGTCACTAACAGCAGTTGTTCAGGCTGATGATTTGGCGGACAGAGAAGCTGATTTGAAGGCTTATGATTTAAAAGTCCATGCTGCTTCGTGCGCCTTGGTTGCGTCTATGACGAAAGAACTTGCGGATCTAGGGATCCCGTTTTTCGCGGGCGACGCGGCGGATGTCACTGATGAGATTCTTCAAGCGCAACGTGAGGTTCTCCGTGCTTTATACGACATAATGGATAGGAAAACCTAGCAATTTGATTAATTCCGACAAATTAGCAATTTTTCTCATATGTACAATAAACTCCTCTGCGCCCACCACAGCCATGCCTTCTCCACCTACTACGTTTTCTTCGTCTTTGACTTCGACTTAGACTTCGACTTTGACTCTGATTTTGACTTGGCGTCTGATTTCACCTGCAATGACGGCCTGACCACAACGGAGTGAATCCCACGCAGTATGACGAAGATGAGAAACAAGATCACGATCGAGACACCAAATATCGTAGCTCGTTGCTGTGTGGTCACGATTTCTAGAAGTGGGTATGGGAAGAACCCGTTCTCTGAGAACGTCTTATGGACCCACACCCTATCCCATCAGGTCAGCATGTAAATTCACTTCTGAGCATATCACAGATCGTTTGACTTACCAATATGACCATCCCGCAAGGCAATACAGCGACAGAACGAGGCGCGAATCAGCAGCAAAGTTCGGAGAGAATAGTAAGAATTCCAAGAGCAGCAGGATAGCGGGTGCGCCGTGTAACCCGAAATCGACATAAACCGGAATATACCCGTCGACCGCGTCAGGGATCAAGAGCCTTTTATCATACTGCACGAGATAACTCGTTAGTTTCACACAATCAGATCTTGATACTTGGCAGTGGCGACTTACTGCGTAGATTGTACCGTAAAGAACGGAGATCAAGACTTCCACCGGCAGTACAATGACCGATAATATGTTTTTCACGGTCAGTAGGGTCTGTGAGCTGATGATGCGGCCCAGAAGTCCGATCGTGACTGTTAGATAGCTCAGAGCCACGCCTGATCGTCAGCACCCGCTCCGTAGTCTCTCGAACTCGCCAGATCGATCACTTACCCAGAATAGTCAAAAACTGAAATTGGCCACTGCAGAAAGACATGTCAGTAAAAGAAAATCAAAGGTAGATCCCCAGGAACAGTGGACAACACATACCCGTAAGACTCGTTGATCGGCCCGGGCAAACCGAGCATGTACGTCAGATCATAATTAAACACGGCCGCCGAAACTGCGCCGAGTACCGTGGCAAACACGGCGTTTCTGCCGTCGTCTATGTTCCGGCTCATCGCTCTGTATTATTGCAGTATTTCTATCGCGAACAGGTGTACAAATGCACGTTTTGGGGGAGATTTGTGAAGTCGCGTGCAGGACCGAAAGTTGTCGTGTGGTAGAAATCAACGATGATCGAACTTTCGCCAAAGCATTAAGTTTCGGGAATTAAACGCTAAACGCGTCTTCACGTGATTGTGAATTCGGAATTGTCAACAACTTTGGAACTCCGACTGCAACGGGGTTTCCTGGATGAATTGTTCAATCGACATGCAAAATCTGCCTTCTTAGAAGACAGCATTGATGATGGGAAAACGAAAGCGAACAGCAGCGCACCCTAGCTGCAAAGACGAAGTCGTGTCTTCCACATCAAAACAGACCGGCAACGATGTTTTGCGGTTTGCGTATGCACACACAAGTACACTGCTTGACTTCCTGTTGAACTACGTCTCTATTTCCAAATCTGCTCTTATCCAGCTTGATGATCCCGAATCTTACTCGTCTCTTCTGTCGACAACGGTTGTCGCGTTCAATGATAGGGCCAAGACGCGCCGGATTGCGGAACGAGTCGCTGGATTAGCTCCCGAGGAACGACATTCCGGAGAACTCCAATACATTCAGCAAGTGAGTTGGCAAATCCCTTTTATTAGTAGGATGAGTTGCTTATACTGTAATGATAGGTTCTTGACCGCGTGATTCGCCAAGTGATTACAGATCACAAAAAAAACGAGCACAAAGACACGCTCGCACTTGGATTTTCTACGGTAGAAATTTTATTTTGACGATTGGTGGTTTAACTATACTGATATATCTTAGAATGTGGAAGATGGAATGACAGCAACGAGTCCAATGGTGCAAGAGCATGCGAGTAGTCACTATCGTACCCTTTGTAGCGCAGATTGGCAGCGCTTGCTGGACCGGTATGTATAACCCAGGAACATTAAGATAAAGAACGGAACATTGACACGCGAATCAGTATCGGAGGTCATGCAATGATGTTTCTATTTGGGAATTTGAGCATTTTCCTGGCCATGCGGCAGACAGGGTCATACCTACAAGCTTGTGGTATGTGTTACGGCATGGTCTTGTTCTAATGTGAATACTGATATAAGGTGTAATAGGTATTGCGATCAGTGATCTGGAGCATATACGATTGGGAAAGCGCCAGAAGCCCATAGTTACTCAAGTCGAGCCAATCCAGTCAACAACTCAGCGGGCCGCTTCTAGAATGCTGTCCGATGTACGACCCGCGACCACGATGACGTCGAGAATGTCGTCGTTCTCATTCAAATCTGAATGGAAACAGCTTCCACTGTATGTCTACTTTGTTTATGTTCACTGAGTTATATATTTGATTTAGTACTTACTACGGCTTCAGAAAGAACTTGAATAACATATTTGTTCCCCGGCATCGCATGTTCTACGCTTCAGTTTTCTTCAATAATTCAAAGCACAAGCGGTCACAGCTATCCACCCGTTGCTGTCTTTCAGCATTTCCAAACACGGACACTGCCATGGATACAAAAGCGATTCTGCGCAACATCTTTCGAAAGCAGTATCGACTGCGCAACGCATTCGATCTTTCTCTTTCAGCGCAAGAATGGTACGGCGCGAAACCCTTCCCGCCTGTCCTAGTCGTCGGATATACCGGTATCGGAATACTGCCGAAAGCGCTTAAAGGTGCACCGTTTGCATTGATTAGGAAGATTCAAGTCAGGAATAACCGATGCCGCTATGATTTTTTGTTGAATCATTATTGTCCTCGAAAAGGAGATCCCAAGTTTACAGATAAACTGGACGCTTCGTCCTTAGACGCGGCGAAAGACGGGATTGACATTGGAGAGAGCAATCTACTGGAGTCTGCGACTCCGAAATATCAGGTTATTGCGCTAGTTAAGGCGGTGTTAAAGAAAGTGCTGCCTTTGGAGACTTTTGGGACGACGGAAAACTTCAACTTAACTCTCAAGCGTGCGTTTCCTATTGCTGTTCTTTTTTTTTCTCTTGATTGCTGCTGATGTTTAAACAGATGTGGAGCGGTATATTACCATGAATCAGTACGAGAGAGTGACGATGCATCATCTGATGCAAGGCTTAAAGATCTCAGACATCCCATGGCTAGGCCCGACGTCATCGCACACTAGCTCGCTATCTGACTTTGAAAAACGAACGCTTTTACTCGCCGAATTCGTATACTGGCTATTTGACAACTTCATAACCAACATCGTCCGTTCGTTTTTCTTGGTCACAGGTACCGCGGCAACTCGCAACAGCCTTGTGTATTTTCGGCACGAGGTGTGGTCGGTTATATCAAAGTCATCGTTAAATGCAATCAAGTCACAGATGTTTGAACAAGTTCCGCTTGCCGTTATGCAAAAGCTGGCGGAAGATCCGAGTCGGGAACTAGGGTTTGGAACTGTCAGGTTGATGCCGAAGGAGAGCGGTGTCAGATTGATTATGCAAATGAGCTCGATTGTGAAGCGAGGGGTATGGAATTTCTTTGCGTACGCTGAAAACTCGATTGATGCTAATGTGAAATAGGGTGCGCTGAAAAGTGGCTCGTTTAGTAAGACGGAAATGAGCATTAATCAGAATCTACGGCCAATTTTACGTGCAATGCAGTGTGAAGCGGTATGTTCTCGGCACCTTGAAATACGCGGAGATTACGTTACTGATGTCATACAGAGACTAACTCCTACTGCGCTTGGTGCTTCTATTTCGTCGACATCCGACACCACTGCTAAATTGTTGCAATTTCAAGCGAGCCTAAGACGGCAGGGCATCCTCGGGTAAGATAATTCTCAAGATCCTTTCACGACTTGTCTAACTTGAGATTTCTTTCATTTCACCAGACAAAAAAAGCTATATTTTGTCAAGCTCGACGTCAAATCCTGCTTCGACTCAATCCCTCCCGCCAAAGCGTTCCGAATCGCAAAACGTTTTCTCCGTCTTCAAGAGTATCGCGCTCGCCGGTTCGGGTCCGTGTTCATGCGCGACGGTCGTCCGACTCGGAAATTCAAACAGCTTGCGTATCCGTCTCAGACCGGACCTGACGGCGGTCACGACCCGGAGTACATGCGGCTTGTGCGCGAGGCCGTGTTTGCAGTGACTGATGTCGGGTCGATGGCTGGAGTGGCGGGAGCGGGGCGTCGGAATAGTGTCTATGTTGATAATGTGCAGTCTACTTTTTATAAGCGAAAGACGCTGCTTAATCTGCTTATTGAGCATGTTAGCGGGCATGTTGTCAAGGTATTTATGACATTTTCTTCTTTTGCTAGTTCGTGCTGACAGTAGTATTTTAGATTGGCTCAAAATATTACAAGCAGACAAGGGGTATTCCTCAAGGCTCTGTCGTGTCAACTTTCCTATGCAACCTGCTTTACGCTAATCTCGAACGCGAGCAATTTTCATTCACAGCAGACATCAAAGACAGCCTACTCCTCCGACTAACTGACGACTTTCTGTACATCACCAGCGACCAAAGCAAAGCCATCCGCTTCTTCAAGTCCATGGAAACCGGGTTCCCGGAGTACGGCCTGAAAATCAACGCTCAGAAGTCGCTCGTTAATTTCCCATTGACGACTCAAAGTGGAGTGGCTGTGCCGCAGCTTGACGGGTCTTTGGATTTCCCGTATTGCGGGTACACGATTCATACGAAACTGCTGGACGTGAAGCGCGATTTGTTTAAGCAATCAGCATTGGGTACGAGTTTCCATTCACCGAAAAGAATATAGCCTGCTAATTAACGTGTCTTTAATAGATGTCGCCGGCTCAGTTACCGTGCAAACAAGCCGCCATCCGCACCGCGCGCTGTATGCAAGCCTATCCAAGTACGTCAAAAAACCCGATCTAGTATTGACAAATTCCCCGATTGGGATAATTACAGAGACAAAAACTTGCTTGCTAACATTGAGCTTTTAGTATATCGTCAATCTTATTTGCAAACATTTACGGGAACCCCAAATTAAACTCGCGCGCGACGATTCTGACAAACGTGTTTCGCAACATGCTCGATCTCGCGATGCGGTTCACGTACTACGTGCGTTCGTTTCACACGCAAGTGCGGGTTTCTAAAAGCTGGCAGCGGCTGTCGCCTGAGTTTTTGAAAAGTCTGTTTTTGGATTTGTGGATTTGTTAGTGAAAGTGATTGTTAACATTGGACTATAGATACGATTGTGAAATTGTTTCAGTCTGTGGTTAAGATCATGCGATGTCACGGGAGTACGATCACGAATAGCCAAATCGTTGGGTATGTCGCTTTTGTTATGTTTTAAAATCACAGAAAGAGCTACTAAAAAATATGCAGCCTCGGATATCATGCGTTTAACATCGTGCTGCAGCGCAAACAAGCTAGTTTCAGAGACCTGTTGCGCTGGATCGACGGGGAACGGAGGAAGCTGCCGGGGTCGGTTCGGAGGATGGTGGGTGAGACGGCAAAGGATGCATCGCTGGAGCTGGTGCGTTCCAGAAAATACTAAGGCCAGTGTATATATTCGCATTAGGAGTTGAAATAAGTATGTCAATTAAGAAGTTCTAAAATATTTCGAAATTCAGGCGTTATCCCACACTTGCTGAGCCCACAATTCGCAAACCTGTATCAAAAGCGTTAGTCCACTGATCCTACACTCAACCCCCACACAGCAAGACAAACGAAAAAGAGACACAAGAAAGAAAAAAAAGGACATCAGACATGCTGTCAAGCAATTGTAGTCGTCGAGCGCGAAGCGCTCTAGTATTAGAGATGCCAGATATTGTAAATATCAAAAGAGGGGATCATCATTTGCTGTCCATTTTTTTGTTTCTCGTTCTTTTTTCCGAAAGACTGTCTGTATGGACTTAATTGGGGAGAAAGTGATAATGCTTACCTTGAACATTAGACAGTATAAACTATCATGCACGAAAAGAATTGTACGAAGAAGTGAACATAAAATGCGTAACAGGGCAGGCAGATATACTTGATCCGAGACGGTCCGTGACATTGTCCCCAAAATAACACAAGCCCTAACCATTAGTTCTATAAGTGCTGCGTGACTGCTTTTTGAAGTCTCTCAGGTAAAACCCTACCTTGACCGCTCGCGATGCAACAACAACGAACACGAAACCCTACAACGTGCCAAAGCGGGAGTGACCGCGCTATACACGAATTTCGATATCCCAGATCAATCAGCAAACGTTTCACACCCCACCGCTTCGGTTCGTTCAGCTTTCAGTAATTCAAGATGGGTCGCATGCACAGCAAGGTTAGTGGTTTGTCTGGTGGTTTACGTGCTTTGGTTTAGTCTTGGATGGTCTTTGGGATGGTGTGGTTACGAACGTCGTGTGCTGGGTCGAGATGGGCGACGACGATTGTTCTTACACCGACATCCTTTCACGACAATGCCTGTGAAGAGAAGAGAAGACGGAAAAGAAGGAATGACTAACAGTACCCCAGGGCAAAGGTATTTCGTCGACGGCGACTCCCTACTCGCGTCACGCGCCGGCGTGGTTCAAGCTCTCGCCTGAGAGCATCATCGACATGATCATCAAGAACGCCCGCAAGGGTCTCTCTCCCTCGCAGATCGGTGTCGTCCTGCGAGACTCGCACGGCGTGGCTCAGATCAAGGTCGTGACCGGCAACAAGATCCTGCGAATTCTCAAGTCGAACGGCCTCGCGCCCGAGATCCCCGAGGACCTGTACCACCTCATCAAGAAGGCGGTCGCGGTCCGCAAGCACCTCGAGCGTAACCGCAAGGACAAGGACTCCAAGTTTAGACTTATTTTGATTGAGAGCAGAATCCACAGACTTGCGCGATACTACAAGAGCGTTGCTGTGCTGCCGCCCGTGTGGAAGTACGAGTCGTCGACTGCGTCTGCGCTTGTTGCGTAAGTTCAGCTCGTGGTGTGGTCGGTTTGTGTGTATCAATGTATCGTTTTGTGCATTACGAATAAACAAAAAGTATCGGTGTATGGAAGGATAATATAATTCATTTGTACAGTCATCATTTCCTCTATTCTCTCTAATTCTCTCCAACGAGAATCCGTACAGTGTGGACGCATTATATTCATATAAAAGATTCAAATTACTTTGGCTGAAAAGTAGATAATTCTAGTTCGCTGTAGACTGAACAATACGATCACTCTCTGCAAGCGCCGGCAGTCCCCATCCCTTCATCCATTCCGAATCCAACGCCTGCTGCGCAGTCGCTCGTTCTTCCGGTCGATACGCCAGCATCGGCAACATCATCGCGTCAAACGCCGCCCTTTCGCTCTCCGTCACGACGCCCCTTCTGTATAGCGCCCGAGGCTTTACAATGTTGTCGTTGAACCGCATGTCCCACGTATTCTCTTTGCGGCTCTTGCCATTGTCAAGAGCCTCGCCCGTTTCGGTAAACCAGTTCGGTCTTGCGTCCCAGTTCTGCCACCACTCGGGCGGTAAGATTCCCAGAGCCCGAACTAACTCGGCCGTGCAATAATCCTTATCGGACGAATACATTTCAAAAAGTGGACGGCAGCCATAAATCTCGAAAATACAACAGGCAAGTGACCAAATATCTGAGGAGAACGAAAGCGGTTCGTCAGATACCCACCAGGATTCGGGCGGCCGATATCTAGCAGTAACATGTGATTTACTCCGGTGGGTCTCGTGCGGGTTGTAAGATAGTCCGAAATCGCAAAGGACGACCCGGTCACTACCCAATGCGACACCGCCGGGGTCAGTGACCAAATCACCACATAAGAAGACACGGTCGGGAACGCCGTTCGGCAAGGGCTTGCCATCGAACCGGTAAACGGGCTCTGGAACGGGTTCGCCATACTTCTTGTACAGTTCTGGCACGGAATACTGATCCAGAGATTTGGGGAATCGGATTAAAATGTTGGCCGTGTGAAGATCTAGCAAAGAAATCTAGTCAGTCAGAAGTTCAATATGGGTTCCATTGATAAGACTGCATACCACCGTGCACAATATCCTGACTGTGCAGAAAGGCTATCCCGCGAATGAGCTGAGCAATCATTGACCGCGCGACTTCAAAGTGGAACGGTTCGCCGAACGAAGTCGCCATAGTATCGTGCAGACTCATCCGTGCGGGCGGAGTGACAAGACACTTGTGCTTCCCATTGGGTCCCGTAACCCAGAATTCATCAATGACGGGTAAAACAATCTCACTTCCCGACTCAGCCTGTGCTTTTTCAAGAATTCTCAGCATACTAGTCTCGCTGCTTTCGGAACTGGTTGCTGCGATGATAACTTTCACCGCCACGTAGCAGGCATTTTGCAAGTCGCGCGCTAGCCACACGGTAGAGAATCCGCCTGCTCCGAGCTTGTGAACCACTTGGTATCGGCCGTCGTTCAAGAAATCGTTAATCACGAGGGGATGATATCCGCCAACGCAGTAATAATACGGGTTGTCTGCGCCTGGGCCCGAAATAAGCATATACTCGCGTGGTGCGTATTCCGCCGAGCCGCTGGACTCATTTGAACTGCAATCTGTACCGACATTGGAGACGACAGAGTTAACCATACTTTGGTCTTTGAATAATTGCCTCGATATGAGCAAGAATGCTTGAAATTGTGATCAAGACTCAAGAGTGATTCAAATTCGTTGAGTATTGACAGTGATTGCAAGGACTTGTAACCGATTCAATATTTACGTATTTCTGATGGATATCTGGAATTATAAGTCTCGCATCCAAATAATCCAATAATCCAGACTCCAGTTATCCGCCGAAATATCCGGCTTCCCCAATTCCCCGTATAGTGTACTGGTATATGTTGGAAATAGCTGGTACTGCGAAACAGCCTGAAAAGTAGCCGAATCGCTCGCAACTTGGATCCAACACGGTCCTTCAAAAGTATTTTGTTATCATAAACCCTAGTACCCTATAAACTTTAACTGCGCGCTTCTTGAGATCAAAAACCTCGACCGCATTCAGATCATCAGATCTTTGTTATAGTCGTGGTCTACGTTCGTTCTTCAGTTGTAATCTACGCTCTTGCTGAAATAGCTGAATCTGACTTTTAATACTTCAGGATAACTATGTGTTACAGTGTTAGTTGAAATTGGCAATTAGCAATTAGCATGCCATAATCTGTGATTGACTAATGGCTTGATTGGATTCTTCAAGGTCGACATATTTATGCCACAGTGGGCTAATTCAATTTACTACAAATTCCTCCTTTTATAAGTAAAATCCTCTCTGTAGAGCACAGACTCATAGATGGCATTATTGACAGCATCCTAATAAATGTCCTAATTTACAAGGAAGAAGTTTCAGCATCGAAATTTAAGAAACACAGCAGAGGATCAGACCAAACTTTGCTCCGCCTACATAGTCAGAATTAATAATAATTATCCGAGTGGATGGATCACACTGCAGCGGCGAGCATAACCAGGACTAGGCTTCGTTATGCACTCCCTCCCGTAAATCCCAGATATTTTTAAAAAGAGCACTAAACCTGTCGATAGCATTCGGTACCTTCGGATTAGCTAACCACCGTGCTTGGCACTCCGTATAAATGCTGGCCGCCTTTGCCAAATTACCAATTCGCAGTTCTTTATCCACTCCCTTTTCGCCAGCGATACATCGGCACATTGCCACTCGACTTTTAGACAAGAGTCGGAGACAAGCTTATTCTGAAGGACCACACTCTCAGCTAACTCAGGAAGCTGACGTAAAACTGAGAGTACAATTTGCACATCCGAGACTGGAACTGGAGTGAGTAATTCGATACGCTTGACTACTCTGAGTACCTTTAGAGTTATTTCTGATTCATATTCTGCTGATTCATATTCTGCTGATTCATGTTCTGCATATAAAGTTGCAAACGTGAAAAAAGGGACCAGTGTTGATATAATGCAATCGCCTTTTTTTGTAGTAATGACGGTACTAACATCATAACCATCGTAGCTAATAAATGCACCGATGTATTCCACAGTTAGATAGACTAAATGCCACTGTATGTCATACACAATGAACTTTGCTGGCCTTCTTGTTCCCACCAGCTCCAACTTTACACGATCTTGCTGGGACTTGGATGAGTGAAAAGCGCTGATATCTTCGGATGTGCCATAACGTTTTCTCTGCGACCCAGTCGTGGCTGCAATCGTGCATCCATGTGTTGTTTGTAAAACAGCCTGACGCTTTTGTTCGAGCTCGCTGCCTAAAATCTCCGAGCGATGCTGGGTACCGCCGGGATTGCCTTGCAATTCGGTAGACGTGTATAGAAAACTCAAAGCATCCTTGTCAATTGACTGAGAAAATAAATAGCCCAGATTAGAAACAAAGGACTGCTGAGCCCTTAGGTCCCTGACAGAGACCTGGGTAATCAGTTCTAGAAGCACTGATCCTATACTCGGTTCAGTCTGGCCGCCAGCATTCTGAGTTTGTCTTTTTTGAACTGAGTTTCTGAAAAAAAAGAGCATATCGCGACCGATATGTAAGGCACCGGCAAATTCCGTACTGTAGGCGCCTTCATGCCGATATTCATACATGTAGGTCAGATTCGATAGCAAAAATGTCTCCGCTATTGTGACTTGCACTTCCAATCCATATTGAGATTTCTAAAAAAAACGGTCAGCTATACAGAAGAGTAATCCTAGCCCGCAACAAGAGGCAGCGCTTACCAGAGCCAACATCTCATCCAGCAGTTCGAAAGCCTGCGCAACTAGACTCCGATCAATCGCCTGATTGATCGGCTGC